>JAJKFI010000062.1:274076-355805 GCA_029204185.1 Lerista edwardsae | reverse complement strand
TGATGATGATGATGATGATGATGATGATGATGATGATGATGATGATGCAAGTATTTATATACCGCCTTTCTTTGGCCATTAGATTGCGCCTCTGGCTTTAATTCAAGGTGGTTTACATGGGCAGACTTTATCTCTAAACCTGCAGGGTTTTTGTTTTTTTTACAAATTACAGAGAAGTGCTATCTTTCAAGAACTACAAACAGCATATAGATGGAACTTTCATGGTTTATTCCTTCTTTCTGGCCACACGCTTGCCTTCCAGCTGGCCGATAAACAGCTTCTCTGCTCCCACCAAAGAAACAGCTGGCCCAACACAACTCCTCTCTCACAGGCAGCTGGAGACAGCTCTTATCAGTCGCAGTTCTCAAGGTCTGCCGCTCATGGAGACTTGCAGTGTTCTCGAACTGGCGACCTTCGGATCTTATCTTCGGGCAAACGGAGGCTTTAACCCTCTCGACTAAACCTTCTGACTAAACGCTTACACCCTAGACCCGCTCCTGGGTTCTTGGGGGGGTGCTACTCAAGAGTAGACCTCTGAAAAAGAAGGCTTTGTGTCAGATCCCCTCAGAGAGTGAGAGAATCATGGCACCACGCTCTAAACTTGGCCCCGCCCCCTTCAGAGCGCAATCCTAACACACTTTCCAGCTGCATCGTAGCTGCATAGGTGCTGGAACGTTGAGTAGGATTGGGCCTTCTCTTTGTTCCTGATAAAATCCACATGAGCAAGCTTCTGGGTTCAGCCAACGCACCATCCAGCAGATGGCTAGAGAAAGGACCGGAGGAGAGCCCGTTCTTGTGGCCCCAACAGCCTGCAGTTTGTGAAATACGGAGTCGCTTGGAGACCTGGAGCAGACCTAGCAGGCAGGCAGTGGTTTGTGGTTGTTGAAATGTTCATGGTTGTGTAAGAAACACAAAAGGCAAAAGACAGTTTTAAAATGGGATGATGGTCCCAGTGCGGAGTAGCAGGAGGGAGGGGGCTGCTCCCCAATGTTGGGAACCACCAGACTCTTGCTGAGCTGGGAGGAAGAAGCCAGGTCCAGGGACAAGCTGCCCACGCCTGTGTGGCTGGCTGTGCCACGCGCTTAAATGGAGCAGTGGCCACTAGCTTAGCATCTTGTGTCCAGTTCTGGTCGCCGCATCTCAAAAAGGACATAGTGGGGCTGGAAAAGGTGCAGAAGAGAGCAACAAAAATGATTACGGGGCTGGGGCACCTCCCTTATGAAGAAAGACTGCAGCGTTTGGGGCTCTTCGGTCTGGAAAAAAGGCGCCTGAGGGGGGACATGATTGAGACATACAAAATTATGCATGGAAGGGATAAAGTCGATAGAGGGATGTTCTTTTCCTTCTCTCAAAACACCAGAACCAGAGGGCATCCACTAAAACTGAGGGTTGGGAGAGTTAAAACAGATAAAAGGAAGTACTTTTTTACCCAGCGGGTAGTTAATCTGTGGAAGTCTTTGCCACAGAAGGTGGTGATGGCATCTGGTCTTGATGCCTTTAAGAGGGGATTGGACGGATTTCTGGAGGAAAGGTCCATCGTGGGCTATAGGCAATGATGGATTGTGCAACCTCCTTACAAAGGTGGTGGGCTACTGGTACTGGGTGCAAGGGAGTGGCCACAGGATGCAAGCATCTTGTTGTCTCATGCCTCCCTGGGGCACCTGGTGGGCCGCTGTGAGATACAGGAAGCTGGACTAGATGGGCCTTTGGCCTGATCCAGCAAGGCTCTTCTTATGTTCTTATGTTCTTAACTTGGCTGGGAGCATCAGCGTCCTGGGGTTTGGGGCTGAGGAAGGTCTTTCCCAGACACTGCCAGGGACCAAGCCTCCATGCAAGGCGTGTGCCCCACCACTAGGCTCTGGCCCCATCTCGCAAACCGATTGACAAGGGTTGCCCCATCAGGCAGCCAACGCCCAGCTCTGCAAGCAGCCCCAATCCATCTCTCTTCTTTCCGCAGACAGCACCGACAGCGAGTTCGAGCTCTCAACCATCCGGCACCAACCGGAAGGCCTGGACCAGCTCCAGTCTTTGACCAAGTTCACCAAGAAGGAGCTGCAGTCACTCTACCGAGGATTCAAGAACGTGAGTGAGGCTGGCCCCACCTGCTGCGTCCCCCCCCCCGCCTCTTTCTTCAGCTTTTCAAGCAGTGACATGTTTTCGGGCACACCCTCTCACAGTGTCCGATTTCTGAGGGAGGCCCAAAAAGTTTGCATCATTTTTGTCATGCCTTCTTTTTCCTTCCAAATATCTACACCAGTGGTTCTCAAACCTTTTGGCACCGGGACCCACTTTTTAGAATAACAATCTGTGATGTCACGGCCACAAGTGATATCATGGCCAGAAGTGCCATCATTGTGACTCCAGAGCCTGTTGCTTTCCTGGGGTTGCAGCAAGAAGTTGGGCTATTTCTCAGCCAGTTTCCAACAGCAAACTGAATCAGAAAGAACCCCCGCCCCAGCTTATTTACAACCTTGACACGAGCAAAGCAACCACACAGCCCTCCCCCTTTCCAGCATTCCATCTTCCCATATTTTCAGTATGGCTGCTCGAGACGCTTGTGACCCACCTGAAATTGGATAATGACCAACTGGTGGGTCCCAACGCACAGTTTCAGAATCACTGGTCTACACTGAGCAGGTGGGAACAGGTAGGCACCCAGCATGCTATACAAGCCTCAAGGCAGCTTATCAAAGTTCTCCTTAAAGCAGGGTGCCTGAAGCTCTCCGTGTATGTGTGCCTGACCAGCACAGAGTGGAGCGGAACTCAAACTTCTCACGAACTGGACCTTGCCCCTCTGCTCGTGCAGCCCAGTATTGCATTCGCCTTCGGTGCTGCTGCATCACTGTGCTGGCTCACGTTCAACTTGTGGTTCCCTGAGTCTGCAATCCTACATTGCACACTTACCTAGGAGTAAGTTCCATTAAACTCACTGGGGCTTACTTCTGAGCAGAGGTGCTTGGGACTGGTCTTATCTGTAAGTCACTAAGGGCGCAATCCTAAACTGAGTTAGGCCGGCATAAGCTAAGCCAGCAAAGTTGGGCCAGCACAAGGGCCACCGTAAAGTATGTTTGAACCACTCTCGGAGTCAGAGGGGCCGGCACACAGACGTGCACCCTCCTCCCTGACTCCGAGAGTGGTCCAAACACACTTTATGGTAGCCCTTGTGCCGGCCAAACTGTGCTGGCCTAACTGTGCCGGCCTAACTCCAGGTTAGGATTGCACTCTTAGATCTCTTTAGCACATGCTGCTGCCCAGCCAGGAGTCCCCTCCCTCATTTGTATAACTCTGGATTTTTGTTCCTACTTGCAGAACTTGACATTTGTATCTGCTGAACTTCAGCTTGCTGGTCTGGGCTGGCAGTTGGAGCCTCTCAAGATCATTTGGGATCCTAACTCGCCTTCCAGGGTAACAACAGCTATGCTGTCCCCTGCAGATGTGCAAAGCCTCCTCTCTACCCCATCATCCTGATCTTTTATACAACTTCTGAACAGCAAGCAGCACAGGGCCCAAAAGAGAGCCCTGGGGCACTCCAGTCGCTACCTCTCTCCAGGGGGATGCAAAGCCATTTAATAACACTCACTACTAATTAATTAACGGTTACGTTCTGTGCTCTGGGAAGAGGAGTTCTTTGTTGTGGATGAAGGACTTCTAACCGGAAGTTCTCAGCATCCTCCCCAAACAGCGATTCCCAAAATTCTTTGAGACAAGCAATGACAGTAAACTGGAGTGAAACCCATTACAAATGTGTGGTGTAGATCTGCCCAGGGAGCCAGGGGATTTAGCACGTACCAGACTCCCTTTTCAGGAAGCCGCACTCTATATCCTGTAATATCTGTTCTTGCTCATATGTTTATCGTTTCCCCAACTCGCTTTGTTCCATTTCTTGGTACAACTGCAGCCTGGCTCCCACCAACTGGGACCATCCCAGCATTGATTGATGAATCAACAAATCTTGTGCTTTTAGACTCCGTCTTTCATGTTCCAACTTCTTTAATATTGCTGAATGGAAGACGTTTGGCACTTGGCTGCTGGGTGCATTAAATATGAATTCAGCTGAAATGACCACAGAGTGAAGAATCCTTGTAATGAGTGAAAGCCTTATTAAAATTAAAAAAACAACCACCACCACCCAAGCCTCCCTTAACCCAGGACAACAAATTGCCAACCCCTTCATGTTTTTGGCAGGACCCTGAAGATTATTATAACAACATAACAGACAGTTTCTCAGTTATGAAGTGGAAGAGAGCACAGTGCCTCCAATCTGAATGGCTTACAGAGAGGCCATGAACATTTTTTTCAGTGGTATTCCTACAAGGGTGGGGGAAACTAAGTATTGCAGGAGCCTAAGCTTGTGTGTAACGTGGCCCGTCCCCCTCGCCTCCAGAGCTCAGTGGTTCTAAACACTGGTGTAGCTAATGAAAGTGTAGCCCAGTGCAGAGGCAAAATGATGCCCTGGAAGTGATATCACAACAGGAAGTGACATCACAGTTGTATTTTCATTTTTCTTTTTTTTTCTTTTTGGCTATAACGTAGCTGCTTGGAGAACCAGCTTAGAGGCTTTACTCTCTCAGCTGCGAATGGCTCTGAAGACAAGGGGACGGGGCCATGTTACACAGGAGCTCAGGCTCCTGCAGCACTTAGGGTTTTGCCTCCCTTGTAGGAACACCACTGAATTTTTTGATGTATTTTTTTTTATATTTTGATGTACTAAACTTATTTTCAGAAGCAAACTGAGACGTTTATTGAAAAATGGCCTCTGCTCTGTTTTGGAACAATAATTACAAACTGCACCCTTACGTTCAGTCCTTAGTATAATGTGTATGTTAATTTTCTTCCTTTGGCTGTATAATGATAAAATAAACATTATTTATTTAAAAATAGACAGGTTCACACATGCTGTGATCTGAAGCCATTTCACCCTTTAGAGTTCCAGGCAGTTGTGCGCCTCGCAACAAATGGGCAAGCTTTCAGAACTGGCAAGTTACGTTGCCTGAGCAACTTAGCCACAGAGATGCTGCATTTTGTAGCTTCCAATAATTTGGAATTCTAGTTGTAGTTTCCAGACAGTCTTCAAGGATGAACCCGGGTAGAGTTCACTGCAGCAGTCAAGTCAGACGTTATCAGGGAAGAGATAACTGTGGCGAGGACGTGTTTTCATCAGTGCATCTAGTTATGTCTTGCAGTTCTTTGAACTTACTTTGGATCCCTCATCCACATCCCTCACCTGAATTTTCTTCAGGTGGAAGATTTCCTTGCAAGGATCTACACCTGCTGTCAATTCTAATTCCTCTTCCTGGACTTCTTAGCCCTCTTTTATTCCTGTACTGATGGTAGTCAGAGAAGCCTGGCAGGTGCAGATTTTCTCCTCCCTGCAGGATTGTGATGTGAGAAGTTGCACGTGCCAAACTTCCCTCTCCTCACAACTATGAAAAGGATAGAGCAGTCCGATTGTAAATTCTTTCCTTCAAGGAAGGGGCAGAGGTTGGGCAAATCTAATAAAGCTGGGCCTCAGTGGTGGTCAAATGCACAGCACCTTCACCCTCCCAAATGCTGGGCGCAGCTTTCAGGGTGTGACCTTCTTGTTTCTTGCTTGGCAGGAATGCCCCAGTGGCCTAGTGGATGAGGAGACCTTCAAGCTGATCTACGCGCAGTTCTTCCCCCAGGGAGGTGAGTCACGGATTGAGGCCTGGCCCTGTGCAGCGCTTGGGGCTGAACCCTGATACTGCTGCATGCTCAGAAGTGTGGCTGAAAGTGCTTCGTGCCCCAGGATGGCACTGCCTGCCCGAGAAAATAGCTGCACTTGCAGATTTCTTCATCCACACCTGCATTGCACTTCCCTGCTGGTACCAACATGGCAAACAGCTGGCTGGATTCCAGCAGCACTAAAGAACCTCTGGCTCCCCACCCCCCTCAAAAGCACCCTGGGAATTGTAGTCTGGGAAAGGTGCCGAGAATCCTATACCAGATACCTACTGCACTCTGAGAGTGCAATCCTAACCTGGAGTTAGGCCGGCACAGTTAGGCCTGCAAAGTTTGGCCAGCATAAGGAACACTGTAAAGTGTGTTTGGACCACTCTCGGAGTCAGACAGGCCAGCACACAGACATGCACCATCCTCCCTGACTCCGAGAGTGGTCCAAACGCCACTCCCTTGTATCTGGCATTCTGAGGTAAAATTCTGAGGTAAATATGAGGTAAATAAAGCAAAATCTGGTCAGCACAAGGGACACCGTAAAGTATGTTTGGACCACTCTCAGAGTCAGAGAGGACGGCACACGCCTGTGTGCCGGCCTCTCTGACTCCGAGAGTGGTCCAAACATGTTTTATGGTAGCCCTTGTGCCGGCCTAACTGTGCTGGCCTAACTGTGCTGGCCTAACTCCAGGTTAGGATTGCACCCTTAGATCTCTTTAGCACATGCTACTGCCCAGCCAGGAGTCCCTTCCCTCATTTTTATAACTCTGGATTTTTGTTCCTTCTTGCCGAACTTGACATTTCTCTGCTGAACTTCCAGGTTAGGCTTACACTCCAAGAGAACCAACCAGATTTCCCAGAGTTCTCTGTGCACAGGAAGTGGCAATAGACCAGTTTAACTTGCGATGTCGTCGTCATGTAGATGTGCTGTGTGTCGGACTGGGACCACCCAGTCCCAAAGTGGGCTCAGATCCCAGCTCCACTATGAAGCTTGAGCCAGCTGCTTTCTCTTATCCGACTGACCTATTTCCTCTCCAGTGTGGTGAGGATAAATTGGAGGATAAATTGGAGGATAAACCCTGGACACCGCCACTGTGAGCTCCTTGGCATACAAACAGGATGCAAAGGCGATGAATGAATGATCCAAAAAACATCCTCCATGGTGTAGGTGGGCCAGTTCCAAAAAGTGGACGTTTCTGGGGCCACATGGAAATGGATGTTGCCAGGAAGCAGCAGGGTGTTGTTGTTTTTCTGTTGGTGCACCAGTGTGGTGGCGGCTGCAGGTGGAATCTCACCATTCAAGATGGCCCTAATCACCCATTGTTGCTGTCTCCCCAAACTGGTCCTGGGCTGCCGTAGGGTTGCTGGTGCCAACCGGCAAAGCATGTGGGTGGATTCCCAAACAGATCCACTCCAGTAGGATTTTCCTGTGTTCTTATGAAATGTGAGGTGCATGTCCTCATCTAAACTAGACGCCAGGTGAACTGGACTTGGAGCTCAATCGTAACCTAGCGTTAGGCCGGCACAGTTAGGCCAGCAAAGTTTGGCCGGCACAAGGGACACCGTAAAGTATGTTTGGACCACTCTCGGTCAGAGAGGCCAGCACACAGACGTGCGCCATCCTCCCTAACTCCGAGAGTGGCCCAAACGCCACTCCCTTGTATCTGGCATTCTGAGGTAAATTTCTGAGGTAAAATTCTGAGGTAAATATGAGGTAAATAAAGCAAAGTTTGGCCGGCACAAGGGACACCGTGAACTATGTTTGGACCATTCTCGGAGTCAGAGAGGCCAGCGCACAGACACATGCCATCCTCCTTGACTCCGAGAGTGGTCCAGACATGCTTTACAGTGTCCTTTATGCCAGCCAAACTTTGCTGGTCTAACTGTGCCGGCCTCACTCCAGGTTAGGATTCTGCTCTTTGGGTCAGTCCCAGCAGGGCTCTTCTTCTGAGATGGCACTTAAGAGCAGCTGGGAAGTGAATATTCAGTCAGGGTGGGTCCTCACCTACTTCTGCTGTGCCCTTTCCAGATGCCACCATGTACGCCCATTTCCTGTTCAACGCCTTTGATGTGGACCGGAACGGAGCCATTCGCTTTGAGGTAAGAAGCCCCTCCCCTTTCCGGGAGCCACAGTTCTAGGGTCTTTTCACCATTTGGAAGGTAGAATTGGTGCCAAGGTGAGTGGAAACCCCACGAATCGATTGTTTCCATGGCACGTGGCTGCTGCGTAATGCGTGGCGTGGCACTGGGTTGAGTAAACCCTCAGCCCAATTCTGCCGAAGACTAGCCTGGCAGAAGGCGAGTTCCGCCAGAGCAGGCTACTGCCAAACAGCCATAAAGGACTTGGCAGCAGCACAAGCTCCCCGCACTGCATGCGCTTGTGGACAGCAAGAGGCCCACCTGAGCAGGTAAACCCAGCACAGTGGGTGGAACAGGGATGGAACATGATGAAGCAGGGGATGGGTGCAATCAGGCCCAGTTGGGGGTGGGTTCAGGGGCAGCAGAACCCACCAAACCCAAACTTCCTTTCCAGGCCTGATTCAACAGCATTGGTCAACATGGATGTGAACCAGTGGTATTGTTATGGCTAGCCAAACTTAGTGGCAGTCAGGAAGCCAGCAGAGTAGAGCAAGCGCCCATGAACATCAGCAACCACATAAGCAAACGAATGAGGCAAGAAGCAGGCATGGTACCTTGATTGAGACTTGTATTAAAAACAGTTCCAATGGATTAGGCAGGTAGAATAGTCAGAAATACAGTCCTGGACCAAACACGTTAGGAAAACAGATGTATCCGGCAGTAATCAGCAATTCCCCAGGACTTCTTCACATTACATATTCCATGGACTTCACTCACGCGCTAAGTCCATATTCCTGCAACACACTGGTCACAGAGCACGGCAGATATTGCCAGACAGGTAGCAGATACACTGTAAATCTCACACAGGGAGACACAGAGACACTCACTTCAGATGAGTGTGCCTTGCAGCACGTTCTCACAACATACAGCTGTGCTGTGTTACCTTAACAAGCAGCTCTTCTCTCTGTATTTCCCAAGCTACAAAATTCCTTAGTCTGTCTCTAAGCCTGTTACAGCTTCCCAGCCTAACAGATATCACTGGTGCAGGTCTGAGTTGGCCCATAGCGGCTGCAGGGGCTTACCCTGGGGGAAGGGAACAAACATCCCCTAACTTCAAGGAAACCTCCGGCAGCCACAATTCCCAGGATGCAACAGAGTCTGCAACGGTGCCACTTCATCGCTTTGTGGGGGTCTTAGATTAGGGCACTATCCTACCCTAAAAGGCAGGAGGTTTAGTCGAGAGGGTTAAAGCCTCCGTTTCCCCGAAGATAAGGTCACCAGTTCGACAACACTGGAAGCTTCCGTGAGCGGCAGACCTTGAGAATTGCGACTGATAAGAGCTGTCTCCAGCTGCCTGTGAGAGAGGAGTTGTGCTGGGCCAGCTGTTTCTTTGGTGGGAGCAGAGAAGCCATTTATCAGCCAGCAGGAAGGCAAGTGTGTGGCCAGAAAGAAGGACTAAACCACGAAAGTTCTATCTGTATATTGTTGTAGTTCTTGAAAGACAGCACTTCTTTGTAATTTGTAAAAAACCCTTGCGGGTTTAGAGAAATAAAGCCTGCCTATGTAAACTGCCTTGAATTAAAGCCAGAGGAGCAATCTAATGGCCAAAGAAAGGCGATATATTATTATTATTATTATTATTATTATTATTATTATTATTATTATTATTATTATTATTATTAAACATTTAGGCCAGCAGTGCAGCATCCGTGCCACTCTGGTTGCAATCCAAAGCGCCCTTACTTAGGAGTAAGTCCCACTGAATGTTTTGGGGCTTGTTGGCCGGCGCAAGAGACAAAGGTAAAGCATGTCTGGACCACTCTCGGAGTCAGGGAGGATGGTGCATGTCTGTGCGCTGGCCTCTCTGACTCTGAGAATGGTCCAAACATACGGTGTCCCTTTTGCTGGCCAACAAGCCCCAAAACATTCAGTGGGACTTACTCCTAAGTAAGGGCACTTTGGATTGCAACCAGAGTTCCTTGGATGCTGCACTGCACAGTTTAAACGGGCCCCAAGAAGCAGGGCTGGCCCCTTCTCAGGCCAACTAACCAATCTGGCTAGCAGATTGGGGGGGGGAACACCCACCTCCCTCAGCCTGCTCACTTCCAGGGTTCCTCCTGCTGTTCCCACCTGCTGGACTGAAAGTGGGGGGAAGCGTGGGGGTGGGGGTGTGGAAGAGGGGGGGCAGCATCAAATCCTGAACTTCACCCTGAAATGAACTGATGAAGTCAGCACAACCTTGGAACGACCACAGAGATAGGCTCGGCGTGTCGTCCTGACGTCTGTTTGGGCAGCAGGAGAAGGCAGCTGGGCTAAAATTAGATCTGGACAATACAAACCGTGGATTTGGTTTCTAAAATTAGACCTGGAAACCGGATTTATTGGAAAATTGATTGGGGGGAGAGCATCATAGTTAAATAGCATCTCTCGCTGCTCTTCGGGGGGCTGCGTTTCTTGTTCGCCACCGTGGGCTGCCCCAGACACAAAGGGCTGCCTGGCAAGGGGCAGGCTGTCTTCCTGGCCGGCCTCTCCAGGAGTGCTTCCTGCTCAGGTCCCAACTGCTGTGTGTATGGGCGCAATCCTAACCTGGAGTTTGGCCTGCACAGTTAAGCCAGCAAGGTTTGGCCAGCACAAGGGACACCGTAAAGTATGTTTGGACCACTCTCAGTGTCAGAGGCATTCATTCGCCATCCTCCCCGACTCCGAGAGTGGTCCAAACACACTTTATGGTGGCCCTTGTGCCGGCCAAACTTTGCTGGCCTAACTGTGCCGGCCTAACTCCAGGTTAGGATTGCGCTCTAAACGTGTGCCCCGTTCTTCTCCCGCAGGACTTTGTCATCGGCCTCTCCATCCTGCTGCGAGGGACGGTGCACGAAAAGCTGAACTGGGCCTTCAACCTCTATGACATCAACAAGGACGGCTACATCACCAAGGAGGTACCTGCTGCCTCCAGGGGACACCTGCTGGCCTTGTGCAGAATGGCTCCAGCCCTGGTTGAATGCAGCATCCTGGTTGAATGCAGATTCAGAAATGAGCAAAGGGGGGAGGGGGCTGTGGATCCATGCAGAGAGTTGCTAGGCAGCAGTGTGTGTGTGTGTGAGAGAGGGGGGACATAGCTAATGAAAGGGTAGCCTGGTGCAGAGGACAAAATGATGCCCCCCAAAATAATGTCACAACAGGAAGTAACATCACAGTTGTATTTCCGTTTTTGAGGGGTTTTTGGCCACAATTTTTGATAGAAGGAAGATATTACACTCTGGTTTGTTCCATGGCGTTCTGCATTTAATTACCTTTCCGATGAGATACAACATGATGGTATTATTCATACGCACCAAGGATTTCACCATTTTGGCCACTAGTGTCAAGCTCAGTTTGTTGCCCCCCCCCCGAAGCTTGTTGCCCGGTGCAATTGCACCCCCTTGCACTTCTTTAGCTATGCCCCTGGTACAGAGGCGTTTCTACAGGGATGGCAAAGCTCTAAGTGTTGCAAGAAGCCTTACCCTGTCATGTAAATCCCTCCTCTCCCTTGCTGCTGTAGCCAATAAGCAACGCAAAGATATTGCTGTTCCCTGTGAGGATTGGCTAAAACAGTGCAGGAGAAGAGTGATTTCCACTGCAAGGGAAGGCTTCTTGCAAAACTTAGAGCTTTGCCATCCCTGTAGAAACGCCACTGCCCTGGTATGTGTGTGTGTGTGTGCCAAGTGCCAGCGGACACACCTGCAAATCAGTACAAGTAATGGTCCTGATCCTGCCAGGGCTTGGGCACCCCAGACTTTCACGGGTAGGCATGTGGGGAGAGAGTTATGTGCTCATTTGCAAAACACCACCCGTGCGCACTGGACTTGACAAAGTGCGCATTCCCGAAGGGACCTTGAATCAGGCAGCAGGGACACAAGCAGGCGGAAGGGAGGAGAGACAGGACAGTGGCAGGAGAGGAAAGACCGCATCGCCATCTGCTGGTGTTTAGTGGCAGTGCGGCTTGGGGACCCAAACTCAAGGCACGTAGGGCAGCGACAGAGGCCAGCGGCTGTTGGGGGAGTCAAGACAGGGAGGAAGGGCAGAGGCAGAAGCGCAGGCCCTCCCCCACCCCACTCCCCTGCAGCCCTCACCGAATTCCGTGACTCAGCCCAGCTTTGGGTCCCCTCTGAACAGTTTGCTGTCCTTCTCTGCCAGGAGATGTTGGCAATAATGAAGTCCATATACGACATGATGGGCCGCTACACCTACCCCATCTTGCGGGAAGACGCTCCCATTGAGCACGTGGAGAAGTTCTTCCAGGTAGGAGTGGGAGGTGGGGAGGCCGCGAGCAGAGAGCGGCCGGGGAAGGGGGGGGTCGCTCGCCCACCCCAAGGCTGTGCACAGAGACTCTCCCAGTGTGAGAGGGCAGGTCCCTGCCCTGAGGAGCTTGCAGTCAGTCGCACATTTGGCACAGGGGAGACCACAGAGGGAAGAGCCAGCATGCCTTTTAGTGACAGCCTCAGAGTGGGGTCTGGGGATGTGACCCAACAGGTGCAGACCCACAGGGACAGGGCAGAAGCAGGCAAGATGGGTCAAAGCTGCACAGCCACAGAAGACGCACCACCCCCTCCCCAGTTCAACCTGGAGATTTGCTCTGCCTTTTTCCAGAGTTGCTCCTCTTGGGACCTCTTGAATCTCTGGGGGTCTGTGTGGATGTGGGAGCACGTTTGCAGGCCAGGCCAAATTAGCTCGCAGGTTGCAGCTCCGGACAGCGGGACAGTTTTCCTGGGGTGGTTTGTCGGATGTTTGGGAAACGGTCCTCGGAGCGCTAGAGCTCATCAGCTCAGCCTGGTTTAGACGGCAGGAGGGCGGGGTGCAAAAAAGAACAGCCGGACGGGATTCCCGTCACTGTGGAACTGGCAAAGATCCGAGCAGCTGGGAGGGCCATGGATTGGGACCGCACAGGGCAACCCCTGGACTAGGCTTCTGCTGCTCACAGAGCACATTTTGCCTTTCAGAAAATGGACAAGAACCAGGACGGCGTGGTCACAATTGAGGAGTTTCTGGAGACCTGTCAAAAGGTGAGTTCACGTTGGTCCCGGCCAGATCCTGCAGCGAGAGAGCCAGGCCCTGCAGGGAGCTGCTCAGGCAACAGGATTTGACTCAGCTGGCCTCCCTTTGAGAATATGCCAGAGTTGCACCTCTTTCAGAGAAGCCACCCCTACGTTTCTACATGTGTCGCTGATCAGAGTGTGTTTCTCGACTTGATCTCGATGGAGCCCACCGCAGCGACTCAGGAAGAGGTGCACCAGGCAGCCTCCTTTGAGGATGGGGATAATTTTGCTGTGCTGGGAAGGATGGAATAATTTGTTCACAGTTGCTGCAGAGACATTATAGAATGACTGTTGCAATGGCAGAATTATAGAATAACAAAAAAGAGGAAATGTGTCTACTTAACACTTTTCATGGGAACCTCTCTCTCTCTCTCTCTCTCTCTCTCTCTCTCTCTCTCTCTCTCTCTCCCTTTCAGGACGAGAACATAATGAGCTCCATGCAGCTCTTTGAGAATGTCATTTAGGGTCCCGAGAATCCTTGCCTCGCCCCCCCTGGGCCCACCTTGGCCTGCACTCAGACAGACCCCTCCGTCCTTCTTGTGAAGCACACGCTTGTCTTTCTGAGAACAAAAAACAAGCAACACACAACCAAAAACTCTTTTTATATTTCAAGGAAACCTAGAAAAGGGAAGAGATGCTATTTTGCTTGCAAGACTTGGATTCTGGCGACTGATCCCCGAGGAGCAGGGGGCGGGGGGACTGGAGGTGGAAGTGTGGGCCTTCTTCTCGGGCAGGGGGGCAGGGGGGAGTATCCGAAGGACAGGGGGTGATTGTCAGCCCAGGGAGAGACATTTCCAGCTGCTCAGAGCTCACATAGAAGTATTTCTGGGTGTTTCCCCACCCCCAAATATTGGATCTGTGTCTGGCAGTGTAAGCCTAAGCATGGTTACTCAGAAGAAAGGGCCATTGCATTCAGTGGGGCTTACTCCCAGCTAAGTGTGTTTAGGATTGCAGGTTAGTCTTCCGTCCTTCCCAGGGCTTGCCGTCCATCTCGAGAGAGCCTCCTCTGCTCCTTACTCCCTGGGTCATAGTGCTCCAGTTTTTAGCCCAGAGTTAATCCTTGAGATGATCTGGCAGGGCCTACACCCCACTCACTTCCCCTTTAACTGAAGCGAATGGAAAACAGCTCTCTTGGAAATGGAACGTGTGCTCGAGTGCCCTTCCCTGCTCTAGGCCACTGCACCCTGGGCAGGTCATGCAAATCCTGTGATTGATCTTCCTTACGTCCACAGTGCTCACTAGGGGAGGGTGTGTGTGTGTGTGTGTGTGTGTGTGTGTGTGTGTGTGTGTGTGTGGCACAGGGCAAACTGTGTCAGTCAGGGGCTTGTTGCAGTCCAGTTGCAAGTGTGTTGGCGTGGCTGGGATGTACAACTGCAGGCAAGTCCTTCATAGCTCTGGCCTCAAATTCCCACCCTGTATTCAGGCTGCTTAATTATCAGTTGTGCCAAACCCATGGACTGCAGCTTCCTTTCCATTTTCGGGGAAAGTTAAGGAGGTCCTCTGCTTTAAAGTGCTGTGCCACGTATTGGGTGAATGTGCCCTACACCCATGGTTTTTAAAGTACATAGCATGTGGCATCTCTGGAGGGTTCCAGGTAGTGGTGTCATTCAAATGATTTAGGAACAGGAACTCACTTTTGTTTGGCACTTGTCGGAAACCCGGAACCAGCCACGGAGCCCGTTAGGATCCGGAACGCCCATTCTGGTCCGTTCCCCCTGAATGACATCACTGCCTTCGCCCCCCTAGGAATCCGGAGTCGCTCCCTTTAACCCTCTGAGTGCCGGCCAACCAAGAAGAAAAGCTCTTTGCAGAGGAATTGGGAGGGGGGAGGAGGGAAAGTGAAGTGGGCGGAGTCAGCCCTAATTTTAACTAGTGGAACTGAGTTCCCCTGCGTTCCCCCTGCATGACATCACTGGTTCCAGGGTGCATTCCAAGGCATAATAACCTAAGTCACGCAGATTGCTGGGCCTCCCTGAACAGGATATGAGCTCCTCAGGCGTGACCCAGACTGCAATCCTAACCTGGAGTTAGGTGGGCACAGTTAGGCCAGCAAAGTTTGGCCGGCACAAGGGCCACCGTAAAGCACTTCTGAACCACTCTCAGAGTCAGAGAGGCCAGCACATAGATATGCACACCACCATCCCTGACTCAGAGTACTCCAAATGTGTTTTACAGTGGCCCTTGTGCCGGCCAAACTTTCCTAGTCTAACTGTGCCCGTCTAACTCCAGGTTAGGATTGCGCTCTCAGGATGCTCAGCAAAGAGCCCTGCAGGAAAAGAAGTCAGGAAGTCAAGTTGCCTTTTATTTCAGCAAGTCATTACTGATGACTAGCAACTTGTATTCCTGACTTCTTTCCCACCCCATCATGAACCCCAAGGCTCACTGGAAAATGCAAAACGAGGGATGCGAGAATGTCCTCAGTTCTGTCCCTTTCTATTCTTGTTCTACGGTTTTGCTCTGCTCCACCAGCCTTTCGGTTTGATGTGGAGAACAGCTGCACAGGCACCTGCTGCAGGTTTAAATTTGCATCTTCCTCCCCCCTGCTACGCCATGCATGCCTGTGTGCCTGAGCACACAAATGCATTGATTACCATGCAAAAAGGAGCCCTGATGGAATGATGCAATAAACAGGAGGCCTCCTTTTTGCACTCTGGTTTTGTCGCTGCAAGTCTGTACAGACGAATTCCCAAAACTTGAGAGAGAGAGAAAAAGACATGAACTGAAAGTCATGGGAAATTGTGCAGGCACAGTAGACCTACAAAGTGGAAGATGAGAAACGGCAGAGCAGTGACTGGTGCTGTTCCAGCGACAAAGGGCCCAATCCTATCCAACCTTCCAGCACTGAAGTAGCCATGCCAATGGGGTGTGCCCTGCATCCTGCAGTGGGGGTGGGCAGTCATGGAAGCCTGCTCAAGGTAAGGAAATGTTTGTTCCCTTACCTGGATTGCGGCTGCATTGCTGCTGAAAGGTTGGATAGGATTGGGACCCAAACAAGGTAGTTTAGAACTCCTAAATCTGTAAAGACTTTTGTAAATGTCCTTTCCCAAAGCAAACTCCTGCCCTGCGCCGTAAACACCCAATTGGCCAATTGGTCCATCGTGGGCTACAGGCAATGATGGATTGTGCAACCTCCTTACATTAGTAGCAGGCTACTTCAGAGTACCGGGTGCAAGGGAGTGGCTACAGGATCTAAGCATCTTGTTGTCTCGTGCCTCCCTGGGGCACCTGGTGGGCTGGACTAGATGGACCTTTGGCCTGATCCAGCGGGGTTCTTCTTATGTTCTTATTTGCCTCTTTTAAAATAGATCGGCCCCTTACTCCAGTTTGGCTACTGCCCACACTTCCCGAGTTTCCAGTTTCTTCTCTTGACCTCTGAGGACCCAGACAGCAGCTGACAATCTTCTCCTGTCCTCCGTGCTCTCTCTGCTCCAGCTGCCCTGGGCCAGACAGTGTCTCCCATCGCCAGCCAGGCGCTGGAGGGTGGGGATGCTGCCCTCTCCCCTCCAATCCCCAACTCCCGCCTCTCAGGGTGTTGCGGGTTTGCACTCAGGGGTGCTTCCTGGCGTATGAGCAGTAGACGGAATGGCCGCATGTGTCTCACTAGCCTCCTCCTCCTCCTCCAGCATCTCCCCACCTCCCACCCCTTTCACAGCACACCTGGGGAGACGGTCACCACGGTCCCTGTTCCCGTTCCCTGTGACAACTTGAATCTCTTCGGTCACTGTATATTTTAATAAAATAAACCTTGAAAAGACAAAGATGCTTCTGCCGGCCCATTTTTCTGCGCGTCAATGGCAATCGCAATATACCACTGCTCTTAGTCTCACGGTCTCCCTAGACAGGAACAGATGCATCAGTGGGGTTGTGTCACCTGGTGCGAGAGCTCATCGCGTAGCCCCCATGACGGACCTCCTCCTGTACCAGGCCATACAGAATAAGTTACAATGCCATATGCAGAAACTAAATGCAGTGTTATTATGAGGGTTGGTGTCAACCACAACCATATTCATTTAAATAGATAACAGCAGTGGTGTTATTCTGCCGGAACGCTGGGCGGGACATCCGGGTGATCGACAGCCCGCCCGTCGCGTTCCGCAGCGTTCCGCCGTTTGCGTAACGTACGCAAGCGGCATAATTGGTTACGCAAACGGCGTAACGCTGCGGAACGCAACGGGCAGGCTGTCAATCACCCAGATGTCCCGCCCAGCGTTCTGGCAGAATAACACCACTGGGTAACAGTACAGCTGCAGGTCCCTCAACAAATAAGTCACCAACCCAACTCAACAGTGGCCAACTCGATGACTCCCCCTCAACTGAATAGGAGTTCCGGTATGAGCTCTGAGACATGGAAATGAGAGCTGACTCATACTAGCACTTTATTGGTTCCCTGCTGTGTCATAACAACACCTCATTGGCTCTCGAAACAATCAGAGCGCAATCCAAAACTGGAGTTAGGCTGGCATAAACTAAGCCAGCAAAGTTTGGCCAGCACAAGGGCCACCATCAAGTCTGCTTGGACTACTCTCAGAGTCAGGGAGGATGACGCATGTCTGTGTGCTGTCCTTTCTGACACCAACAGCACAATCCTATGCATGCTGTTTTGACAGAGATAGGAAAAGTCTAGAGGCAACAGGAACTCTGGGAGTAAGGCCGGCCTCTTGAACCACGCTGGGGGTTATTTCTGCGGGAACTTTCATTGGACGGTGTCTCTCTGCACTTCTGTCCCCTGAGAGCGAGAAAAAGAGACCTGCTACTCACTGCGCAGTTTGTATGTGACCGGAAGTTCTACCCGCCTGTGAGTGACTCTCTCCTATCTCTATGGCGCAGACGTTGCGCCGGAGATTCTGAGTGCCGATTGGTAGCGCCGACCACCTGCCCCGCCCCCTCCGATCCCGGGCCTTCGAGGCCGTTGGCCGATGTCGCCGCGGCGCTCCCTGGGAGTTGTAGTTCCCCGGGCGGCTCGCTGCGCCTGCGAGGGGGCGAAGGGCAGGAGGCGTAGCAGCTGCTGCAGCGGGGCAGAGAACCGGCCAGTGACACCACCCCCGCCCCGGGCCCAGGTGCGTGCGACTTGCAAGGACAAGGAAGGAAGAACGAACAACAACAGCCCTGCAAGGTAGGTGCAGCCTAGAGTGGCTCGAGGCTCGACCGACTGACCGCCACGGTTGTTGGGCAGAGACTTGCAGCGGGGTCCGAGCGCCGTGCTCTGAGCCGCTGTGCATGGTGCCCCTTGTGTGCTCCTCCGCCCCAGAGGATCTTCCTCCTGCTCCCTCTGGTTGCTTTGCAAGACGCTTTCCTGACACGCGTCGCTCCTGCCTCTTCCTCCTTCTCTCACCTGTTGCATTTCTTTCTCTCTTCCTCCCTCCCTCCCTCCCTCCCTCTTGCAGAGCCTGGCCAAGTCCTCTGCATAGTTCCAGCTGGTATAGTCTCCAAGCGGAATCCTCTCCCCCTGCAGTGCCCGGTGGGGTCTCTGCGCGCGTGCCTGCGCCCCTCTCTGCTGCACGCCCCGATTGCTCCCAGTTGCAACAGTAGCCCTGCACCCGAGGTACACCGAAGCTCCCGTTTAATTGAGCACACCCTGGAAGTAACGGGCATGTTGGCATTCTTGGAAAACGAGTCAAAAATGTGTCGTGTATGCCTGTCGTTGTAAACAACGTGTGTGTTGCATGTGTGTTCATCATATAATAGGTTACAAGCCGTGATGGGTATATGCAACTTCCTGGTTCTAGAAGTAGGCTGCCTCTGAATGCCAGACGCAAGGGAGTGGCAATAGAATGCAGACATCTGCTTGTCTTACGTGCTCCCTGAGGCATCTGGTGGGCCACTGTAAATGGGCCTTTGCCCTGATCCAGGGGGTTCCTCTTGCATTCTTACGTTGTAAATACATTTGGATTTGACTGACTTTGGATGTTGGTGGACACCCCTTTCCCCCTATAGCCCCTTAAATTGACACTGTAATGTCATGGAAAATGCTAACAGATCTTGAGTGTTTGGAGCAGCCACAGACATTATCCAGAGATTATCCTTTGTCCCTGGTCTCATGAAGCAGATGAGATGTTAGAAAAAGTCCTTTCACTGCAAGTGGTGAATTGCATTACTGCTGGTTCATTAGGACTCTTGCCTAGTTGAAACAGTCTTACAGTGCAAGTGTGCTTGCTTCCTGATAACTGGGCCAAGAGGTAGGGTTACCAGCTACGAACTGGGATCTCATCATGGAAAAGTTTCAAAAGCTGCACCTGCCCAAATTCCCTCTTCTATACAATGGTGAAAGGTATAGGCACTCTGTCCCCATTTGTATCTGGTAACCCTACAAGAGGCACTTTTTCAAGTGGTGTTTTTCTTATATTTTGCAGGGGGAGAGTAATTGTCCCTCTTTACCCCAGCGCAGCGTCTTTTCTCGTGGCTGTTGCTTGTGGTGTTCTGCATTTTTTAGATTGTGAGCCCTTTTGAGACAGGGAGCCATTTAACTTTATTATTTCTGGCCTGTAAACCACTTTGTGTCGAAAAGTGGTATATAAATATTGGTGGTTGATTCATTGGGTCTCTCATATGAAGAATTATATGCCTCATGCCTCCCTGGGGCACCTGGTGGGCCGCTGTGAGATACAGGAAGCTGGACTAGATGGGCCTGTGGCCTGATCCAGCAGGGCTCTTCTTATGTTCTTATGTTAATTATAAACCTTGACTGTAGTCTGGTGCAAAAAGGGTTTATTTCATTTTGACGCAGGTATGTAGACGCACATAGACTGGTGCTATCATTCCATTTTTTGCATTTATGTTGACATCTGAACCAGGAACTTCCTGACTAAGAGCTCATGTTGGCAGCCACTGCCTTGCACCAGCTCTGAAAGCACCACTTGTGGAGTTTGAGCTCAGAGTCACCCATGTGAGGCATCAACTCCTTCTAGCACTGCTACTTTCTGCATTGTCTCCTTTCCTTCCCCCCCCCCCCCGCACTAACTTGGGATGCTTCCAGCCTGTGAGATGCTTTGTTTTGCCTTCATGCAGCGTGTCTGCATTGTGTTAGAATATATGGGAGGCCACCAAGCTGCCTTCAAAGTAAGAGTGGTGGCGATTTAAAAAAAAAGGGAGGGCACAAAATTCTGCAGTAATTCTGAGGCCAAACCATTGGGTTAAAAAGTGCAAGTGAGGCAGTTCTGGACACAGACAGCTGACTCTTTGCATGGATGTTTGAGACCCTGGTTGGCATTTAATTTTATTATTACTTGTAAACTGCTTTGTGAACCTTGTATGGAAAAGTGGTATATAAATACTGTTGATTGATGCTGGTCAAGGACCAGCAGAGACCCTGGAGTAGAGAGATGTTTCCCCTTTGCTGCACAATCTGCAGATCTAAGTCCCACAAAGTTCAGTGGGGCTTCCTCCCTTGTAAGTGTAGTCAGGATCACAGCCTAAAAGCCAATCCTAACCTGGAGTTAGGCCAGCAAAGTTCAGCTGGCACAAGGGCCACCATAAAGGGCATTTGGACCACTCTCGGAGTCAGGGAGGATGGCACATGGCCTCTCTGACTCCGAGAGTGGTCCAAACATACTTTACGGTGTCCCTTGTGCCGGCCAAACTTTGCTGGCCTAACTCCAGGTTAGGATTGCGCTCTAAGTGCAGGTGGAGTCTCAACAGAAACCGGTAGCTTTTATCACTAATCAAAACTCCTGGGTCCTAGAGAACACAATGAGGTGATTCTTCTGTTGGAGGGAAAGTCAGAGATAATTTGAGAAGGATGTGCTAGGTGTAGTATTGCTGGGAGCCAATTTGGGAGAGAGGGCCAGGTGTTGTTCTTCCTTAGGTAGACCCATCCTTGCACCTGCGGCTGCATTCTGAGCCCCTGTTTTCTCTTCCCCTGCAGATTTTGATGCGGGGCCTGCTGCAAGGAGCCCTTCCAGGCAGGCTGAGGCTGGGCTGGGCGCTGCTGGAGAGCGGCTGCTGGCAGAAATTGGGGTGCAGGGGGGTCGCCCACCTGCCTGGCGCCATGAGGTTGGTCCAGTTCCAAGCCAAGGGGTCAGCAGCAGAGCCCCGGATGGGGCTGGAGGAGGAGGACGGAGGCGACGTGATCGACCTGAACGCTTTTGACTCGTCTCTGCCCAGGACGATGCGGGACTTCCTGGAGGAAGGAGCAACAGCCCTGACTGCAGCCAAGAGGTGCCTGGGAGCTACAAAAAAGAGGCCAGAGCATCTGGCATCATTTAAAGGCATCTGGCCTAAAAGGGGGCTGGACAGATCCATCGTGGGCTATAGGCCGTGATGGGTGGTGCAACCTCCTTACATTAATAGTAGGCTACTTCAGAATGCCAGGTGCAAGGGAGTGGCAACAGGATGCAGGCATCTTGTTGTCTCGTGTGCTCTCTGAGACACCTGGTGGGCCGCTGTGAGATACAGGAAGCTGGACTAGATGGGCCTTATGGCCGGATCCAGTGGGGATCTGCTTATGTTCTTAAGGCTTAGATTGAGTTTCAAGTTATTTACCTCAGAATTTTACCTCAGAATTTACCTCAGAATTTACCTCAGGATGCCAGGTGCAAGGGAGTGGCCACAGGTTGCAAGCATCTTGTTGTCTGCTGAACTCCCTGAGGAACCTGGTGGGCCACTGAGATACAGGAAGCTGGACTAGATGGGCCTTATGGCCGGATCCAGTGGGGCTCTTCATATGTTCAGAGAGGAGGGCACTGTTGAGGGAGGCCGAGATTCCTGCTAAGGTCAGGGTTCCAAGGTCCCTGGAGTCATTTGGGAAAGAGCTGGAGAATGCAGGGCCCTTTTGAGAGGTGTCATCCCATGCACAAGAGGACTTACAACAATGTAATTAAAAACACAGCCAGCCCCTTGGAGAAATGTCTGTTCAGGCAAGCAGCTGCTCTCTGAAAAATGCCCTGTCCTCTGGCTCCAGCCTCGGGGCCCAGTCCGATCCAACTTTCCAGTGCTGATGCAGCTGCAATGCAACCCCAAGGGAAGGGGTCAAACATTCCCTCATCTTGGAAGCCTCTGTGACCCCCTCACTGCAGGGCTGCATCGGAGCTGGAAAATGGGATAGGCTGTGGCCCTCAGTCTCTTAGAGCCCAATCCTGTGCATGCTTACTCAGAAGCAAGTCGCATTACAGTGAATGAGACTTACTCCCAGGTAAGTATGGCTAGGATTGCAGCCTTCATCATTTGCATCAGTGCTTCCCAATCTGTGGGTCGCGACCCAGCATTGGGAAGCAAAACTGGGTCATTCCCCCTTAAGGAGAGTGGCCCAGTGATGGGTGTTGCTGTAATTGTGGTGCCACAAGACACCCAGGGCCTGTAGCGCTTGCCTGGGGGTCACGCTGATGTCTGAGGGGGTCTGGGAGGCCCCCCCCCCCTCTGCAGGCCTCTGCAATGCAAAAGAATGCTCCCGTTTTTCGCACGACAAGCACTTGCACTTTGTGGGACAGTAGAAAGTGCTTGTGCAAAAAACGAGGCATTCTTTTGCATTGTAGAGGCCTGTAGAGTTAGACATCAGTGCAACCCCTCCCCAGGTAGGTGCTACAGGCCCCTGCAAGTACTCAGCATGTTCCCTGCCTCCGAGTATGGTCTGCTGTTTTACATCCTTGCCCCGGGTCTGTTCGAGGACGCTCATGCCTCTCTGCTCTGTCCGCAGGGCGCTGGAGACTCGCCAACACGTTGTTCCCCGGGCTGACGTGACCCTCTTGGCTCCCATCACCAACCCCAACAAAGTGATCTGCGTTGGCATGAACTATGTGGATCACTGCCTGGAGCAGAACGTGAAGATCCCCAAGGAGCCGATCATCTTCAGCAAGTTCCCCACCGCCATCGCGGGGCCCTTCGATGTGATCGTTCACCCCGAGGAGAGCAACGTAAGTCCTCTCTGCCCCTCCCCTGGTTGTTTCTCCCGATAGCAGTGCCTTCTCCAAGAAGCGGGGAGGGACTCGCCTGCTGAAGGTTCGTGGGAGGCCAGCCAGTTTGCCTGTAATGGGGCAGGCAACTCAAAACAGATGTTGTCGTTCAGTCGCTAAATCGTGTCCGACTCTTCGCGACCCCCTGGACCACAGCACGCCAGGCCTCCCTGTCCTTCACTAGCTTCCGGAGTTCGCCCAATTTCATCTTCATTGCTTCGGTGACACTATCTCACCATCTCATCCTCTGCCGCCCCCACCTCCTTTTGCCTTCAGTCTTTCCTAGCATGAGGGTCTTTTCTAAAGACCCAGGAAAGCTTTTCTAAAGACCCAGGAAAGCCGAGGGAGCAAAAAAGCTGGAACTAAAGACTGAAAGGGACTGCAGGGGGAAAGGAAAAAAGGCAGAAACTGGCAGAGGGGCGAATCCAAATCCTTTCTGCAGTGTGCCACGGAGTGTGACTTTTGGAGGGGCAGCTTTGTCACCCAGCCAGGCTCAGGATGGCCCAAGACCCCCTGGACCCTGAGTTGTTGTTGTTCAGTCGCTAAGTCGTGTCCGACTCCTCGCGGCCCCCTGGACCACAGCACGCCAGGCCTCCCGGTCCTCCACTAGCTTCCGGAGTTCGCCCAATTTCATGCTCATCGCTTCGGTAACACTGTCTAACCATCTCATCCTCTGCCGCCCCCTTCTCCTTTGGCCTTCCATCTTTCCCAGCATGACGGTCTTTTCTAAAGAGTCCTCTCTTCTCATGCAGTGGCCAAAGTCTTTGAGCTTCAGCGTTGGTATTTGTCCTTCCAGGGAGCAATCAGGCTCGACTTCCTGGCCCAATTTTATCTTCTTGCAGTCCAGGGGACTCTTAAGAGTCTTCTCCAACACCGTAATTCAAAAGCATCTATTCTTCGGCGCTCCGCCTTTCTTATGGTCCAGCTCTCACAGCCATACATGGCTACGGGGAAAACCATGTACATGCGAACCTTTGTTTGCAGGGTGATTAAAATAGATGTTATCCCTCAAAATCGTATCATACTGTTTCTATCTATTATTTGCTATTTGTAGAGCCCCATTTAGCTATGCATTTTTTTTTAAAAAAAAGTGTATACCACCCCTTCCTTTTACCTGACTCAAGAGAGCTGTGTGTGCAGTGATAATTCCTCCCCTAATACCAAGGATCCATTCCTGAAGGGCCAAGCTGTCCGACAGTCCGATCCTAGGCATCTCTACTCAGAAATACATTGCATTTTGTTCAATGGGGCTTACTCCCAGGAAAGAGTGTATAGGATTGTAGCCTGAAACAGCTCTATTGCGGGCTCTGGCAAATAGTAACATGTATCGTACAAATGATTATTTATTATACAAAATATACTGCAAAAGAGGGGAGGAATTATGTATACCACCCAGAGGAAGGGAGGGAAGTATAGAAAGTTGACCAATTATATAGGGTTTTTTTTTAAATAAAAAAATTATAGTGTATCATGTTCAGTAGCCTATTGTAAACTGCTTTGGGTGCCCTTTTGGGAAAAAGTGGGATATAAATCTAAGGTATGTAGAAAACTGGTGCTGATTGGCCAGAATGTGCAGCTCCTATTGGCCACCTTAGTTGTCAATGAAGCCAGCATGCAGAGCTCCATATAGCCTGATAGCGCTAAAGCCGGCAGCACTAGGGGAGGTATCGCTGTATCTCGGGCACCGACCAGGACCTGCTGAACCTCGCTTCTAGAGCCAGGCTTGGAGTGCTGGAGGGGGAGCAGCCCTTCTCCCCACAAGGCGTGATTGAGCTCCAACGCTCAATGCTGTTTCTTCTTCTGCTAGGAGGTTGACTGGGAAGTGGAGCTGGCCTTCGTCATTGGGAAGAAAGGAAAACACATCCAGGTAAGGCGGCCTTTGCCTCTCGCGGGTGCGAAAAGCACTTTATTGACCCTCCTTCCTTCCGTCTTGCAACTTCACTTAGGGCCCAATCCTATCCATAAGAAGAGCCCTGCTGGATCAGGCCAAAGGGGGCCCATCTAGTCCAGCTTCCTATATCCCACAGTGGCCCACCAAATGCCAAAGGGAGCAACATGAGACCACAAGATGCCTGCATCCCATTGCCACTCCCTTGCACCTGGCATTCTGAAGTGGCCTACTTTTAATGTAAGGAGGTAGCACCACCCATCATGGCCCACGATGGACTTTTCCTCCAGAAATCGGTCCAATCCCCTTTTCAAGGCACCCAGGCCAGATGCCATCACCACCTCCTGTGGCAAGGAGTTCCACAGATCCAACTGTCTGGTGCCGGTGCAGTGCAGCCCAGAGGTAAGTGAACAAATGTTCCCTTACCTTGAGGAGGCCTCCCTGACTCCCCCTCCATCACAGAATGCTGCACACACCCCATTGGGACAGCTAAACCAGGGCTGGAAAATTGGATAGGATTGGGGCCTTGGTTATTACAGGTGTCTGTTTTGATCAGTAAATCGTAGTGTTTCTAGTTGTATGCCTACTGTTGTTAGCTTTGAAAATAACCGAGTGCCCCAGAAAGGGCATATAAAAAAACCAAAATAGATTTTACCCCTCAAAATCTTGTTATACTGTTATTATTTGTTGAGTACCATTTATCTATGCAGTTCTTTTAAAGTATATACTGCCCCCTAACTTAGTTTCCAAAGTACTTTCTAGAACAGTGTTTCTCAAAGTATAGGTCGGGACCCATTAGGTGGGTCACAAGCCAATTTTGGCTGGTTCCCCATTCATTTCAATGTGTATTCTATTTTATGTATAGATTTGAGGAAATGTTACAGATCTGTACTTTTAACATACTACTATATATGATAGTCAATGGAGCTTACTCCCAAGTAAGTGTGGATAGGAGTGCAGCTTTAGGGATGTTTAGGAATTAAAAAAACAAACAGATTTATCAACTAGTTACAAACGTTCTTTTTTATTTTAAGTTAATGTTTACACACACACACACACACACACACACACACACACACACACTGTATATATATACACTGTATATATAATAAAACTTAATTTGTTTAATAGATTTGATCATATTGGGGGAGCTAAAAAATTTCCTGCTTGATGATGTCACTGCCAACCATGACATCACTTCCAAGTTAATGACATCACTTCTGGTGGGTCCTGACAGATTGTCATTACAAAAAGTAGCTGTCGGTGCTAAAACATTTGAGAATCACTGGTCTAGAAAATAGACAAGAAATATTCTATTTCCAAATAGTAATAATAATTTTGAATAATAATATTCTTTGAAAATGGGGTCTTTGAAAATAGTGTTTTTTTTGCAGATATTGTGATTTGAAGGGCAGAAAGCAGTGTTATGTTTATATTCTAAGTTCCAAGTTCTCGTTTTTAGTAATTTTAAATGCTTTTAAAGTGTACGAGGTAGGTGATGCAGTGTCGGCAGATGCAGCATTATTTCGAATTGGAAAAATAATCTATCTTGATTTTTTGAAAGTATCCTAAGCACCGAAATATGGTGTTCTGTGATTTTTTTTATTTGGGTAGTTTAACCTCCAAAATGGGGCGGTTTGTGTTTTTATGCGTTTCTAACAAAAATAAGCACCCCTAGCAATGATGTGTAAAAGCTAAGCTTCCTTTTTTCAAAGGAGCGCTAATAAAAGCCCCAGCAGCTAAAAAACTCTGAGAGCGTTTGCAGAGGAGGTTGACCAGAGCATCCCTGACAGGTCTCAACGTCCCTAGAGAGAGGACTCCATTGGGCATGGGTCAGTGGCCCCTGACTTCCTGGGGCAGGAGGGCCTGGCAGATGCCGCCTTGGGAGGGAAGCTGCCGAGCTGTGCCCTTCTGTCTTCCCCAGGAGTCGGAGGCCATGAGCCACGTGGCCGGGTTCACCGTGGCCAACGACGTGAGCGCCAGAGACTGGCAGATGGGCCGGAACGGGCGGCAGTGGCTCCTGGGGAAGACCTTCGACACCTTCTGCCCCCTGGGGCCAGCCCTGGTCACCAAGGACTCTGTGCCAGGTATGGACGCCGAGGTGGTGCTCTCGAAGAGGGGACAAGGCTGCCTCTGTGCAAGCCCCTGGTTGACACCTGACCAGTCCCGACTGCCATATTGTCGCTTGATGCCCACACCTGTGCAGCGGCAGGTCTTGTGGTTTGAATGCTGTGAGATCCCTAGAACAGAAGAGCTCCTTTTGATTAAAAGCATCTCGATCTGAAGATACACCTGTGTCTGGATAAGGCCTCCGCTGGCTCCCCCACGGGGCAGATCTCGTGGTAGACTAGGTGGGGCAGCACAGACACAACTAAGGGCGTTGTCCCAGCCAACTTTCCAGCACTGGGGCAAGGTCAATGCAGCTCTGCTATAAGGGAACAAACCGTCCCTGACCTTGAGGAGATCTCCGTGACTACTACGCCACTGCAGCGTGCAGAACACGCCCCATTTGGCACTGCTGTGCAGGTGCTGGAACGTTGGTTAGGATCGTGCCCTGAGGCAAACACCACATTGGGGAGTTTGTTTGTATCAGCATATCTGGGCTCCTTTCTTTGTCAGTCCTTAGCTGGTGCTCGGGGAGCAGGTTGTCCTCTCAACCAATACGCTGGTGTAAGTTCTCTGGGATCCTCGTGTCCAGTGATGGTGATATTTTTCTTGCCTCCTCCATGGCCAATGGTTGGTTTCTTAGATGTGAAGAACATAAGAAGAGCCCCACTGGATCAGGCCAAAGGCCCATCTAGTCCAGCTTCCTGTATCTCCCAGTGGCCCACCAGGTGCCTCAGGGAGCACATAAGGCAACAAGATGCTTGCATCCTGTTGCCACTCCCTTGCACCCGGCACTCTAAAGTAGCCTACTACTAATGTAAGGAGGTTGCACAACCCATCATGGCCTATACTCCACGGTGGACTTTTCCTCCAGAAGTCTGTCCAGTCCCCTTTGAAAGGCATCTAGGCCAGATGCCATCACCACCTCCTGTGGCAAGGAGTTCCTCAATGTGTTTGAGCCACGTTTTCTTCGGTGCTGCCCTGTTGAAAACATGGCTCATCTTGAGGAAAGATCTAAGGAACCAGCAAGTGACCATCGCCGAGGCTGGAAATATATTGCCGCTGCTGTCTAGGCAGCTCTTATCAGGTCTTCAAAACAGATTGCAGCTAGAAAAAGACTGAGAGCACAATCCTCACCTGGAGTTAGGCTGGCACAATTAGGCCAGCAAAGTTTGGCCGGCACAAGGGCCACCATAAAATGCGTTTGAACCATTCTTGGAGTTAGGGAGGATGGGGCACGTCTGTGTGCTGAGTGGTCCAAACATCCTTTACGGGGCCCCTTGTGCCGGCTAAACTTTGCTGGCCTAACTGTGCCGGCCTCACTCCAGGTTAGGATTGTGCCCTAAAGCAGGAGTTTGTGTTAAAAAAAATTACACAGCACGCTAAAAAAAAAATTCAGGAATCCCAAAAGGAAGAGCTTTAAACAGCCCAAATCAGCTTCAGGCTAAACACCTGAAGAGACACTTAATATGCAAAAAGAGTAAGTTATGTTTTTAACTATCTGTAGCACAGCAGATGCCACCCGAGACTTCCTCCGGACATTTTCAGGGAAGGTGGTTCAAGTGCTGACCTCAATGGCCACAAAGCACTCTTTTGAATTACAGGTTGTGCATCCCTAATAATAATAATAATAATAATAATAATAAATTAGTATTTATATACCGCCTTTCCTAGGTCATTAGATTGCTCTTTTGACTTTATTATTCAATGCGGTTTACATAGGCAGGCCTTTCTAAACCCAAAGGGTTTTTACAATCACAATAAGTTCTAATCTCACAAGAACTGCTACATTTCAGATGGCACTTTCAAGTCCAGCCTCCCTTTCTTAGCCGCATGATTGCTCTCCTGCCAGCTGATAAACAACTTCTTGCTCTCACCAAGGAACAGCTGGCCCAACACAACTCCCCTCTCACAGGCAGCCAGACACAGTTCAAATCTTATCGGCCACATTTTTCAAGGTCTGCCGCTCACAGAAACTTCCAGTGGTTACGAACTGGCAACCTTCAGATCTTATCTTCGGGCAGGACTGTGGCTTTTACCCTCTCGGCTAGACATCCTGCCCAGATTGCTTGGGATGGGAAGATGCCCTGATTTTGGAATAATTGCCCCAATATAATGAGGAAGCAAAAGGAAGCTTCCTCTTGCTCTTTTTCACTGTGATCCATTGCTGGCCTGATTGACATTTGTCAACAATGGCACATACCAAAGAGTAGAGAATAGAACTGACAGCCGTACGTGGGAATGAACACAAGACCTAGTGTTCACACTACATAACTTTTTCTTAAAAGCCTTGGACAAAAATGTCTGGATTTTGGATGTCCGGATAAGGAGTCATCTTACCGGTATTTTAGCTTGTATGAAACTGTACAGACTTACAGCCCAATCCTATG
Source organism: Lerista edwardsae (assembly GCA_029204185.1). Classification (NCBI taxonomy): domain Eukaryota; kingdom Metazoa; phylum Chordata; class Lepidosauria; order Squamata; family Scincidae; genus Lerista; species Lerista edwardsae. The sequence goes on along the minus strand of JAJKFI010000062.1, from coordinate 326,695 downwards.
CAAGTCCCACTGAATTCAGTAAGTTCTCAAGTAAGTGTATAGGGTTTCAGCCTTGGGGCCTAACCCTATCCAACCTTCCAGCACTAATGCATCTGCAGTGCGGCCTTGCAATAAGGGAACAAATGTTCCCTTACCTTGAGGAGGCCTCCGTGACTACTGCTCCACTGCAGGATGCAGAACCTGCCCCATCGGCACAGCTATGTCAAGTGCTGGAAAATTGGTTAGGATTGCGCCCTTGGTCAGTTAAAACTGACACTACTAAGATGACTAGGATGGCCACCCTAGAGGTGTTTGAAAATGGATTTTTTTACTCAGAAGTGAGCCCGTGGCATTCAGTAAGACTTAGGCCTGTGGTTTTCAAACTGGGGTGCCACAATGCCCCAGCCTAAAGAGCCCCACCTGTTTCCCCTAAGAGTCAGGAGCTGGGAAATGGCAGCAACGCGATGGCTTCTGGCCACATACTGGGGCTAAGGGACTAATCAATCAATCAATCAATCAAAATCAATCAATCAATCGGTACTTATATACCGCTTTTCAATACAAAGTTCACAAAGCAGTTTACAGGCAAATAGTAATAATAATAATAAAGTTAAATGGCTCCCTGTCCCAAAAGGCTCACAATCTAAAAAAAAAAAAAGGCAGATCACCAGCAACAGCCACTAGAAAGACTGCGCAGGGGTGAAGAGGGACAATTACTTTCCCCCTACTAAACATAAGAGGAACATCACTTGGAAAAGTGCCTCTTGCCCAGTTAGCAGGGGTAACTAACCACTGGCTGCCCCCGTGTCTGGGAGGGTTGGGGAGCCCTCTGCACAACTCCCTGTGCATTAGAACTGTTAAAAAAAATTGCAACCCACTTCCTGGTTGTGATTGCAAAAACAGACGGGGGGTTGCAGTTGTGGTTTTTACAGTTCGCACGCCCAGGGAGCAGAGGGGTCCGCAGGGCTCCCCAACAGTCCCAGACGCTGGGGCAGCCAGTGCTAAGTCCCTCCAGCCCCAGTATGTGGCCAGAAGTGATATGATCCCCTGCCCCCCCCCAAGTGATTCTTGAACTCCTAGAGAGTTCAAGGCTGTAATCCCGTCTTGCTAACCAGAAGCAAACCCCTCTACTCATGTGTGCCGATTTGCTGGCATTCCAGTTTTCCTGGCACTCAGTCCTGATCCGCCTTCAAAATGACAGTGGCATCCAGGGAAAAAAAAAACTGGGGGGGGAGGCACAAAGTGCAATGGGGGGACTTTATCCCATGTTAGACTTCTGAGAGACATAATTGTAGTGCTCCCGTCTGAATTGCATTTTTCTCTTAAGGAAGCCCTGTTGGTTTGGATGAAATGAACATTTGGGCAAGCACTTAGACCTGCAGCCCGACACCCACCGTCCGAAGACGCAGTGCGAGGGGCGATGGACCTCCCCTCCCCTCCCTTCCGGGCTGCCCCAAGCTCTCTGCGCTGTCTGTGTGAAGCTTCATGCTCTCCATGCTTGTCTCCTCCCCCCAGACCCCCATAACCTGCGGATCCGCTGCCGAGTGAACGGGGAGCTCGTCCAGAACAGCAGCACCAGCCAGATGATCTTCAGGACGGAGGCGCTTGTGGCCTGGGTCTCCCAGTAAGTGCGCGCCCAGCCTCCTTCGGCCAGTAGAGGGCAGTGATGGCAAACCTTTGGAACTCGGTGTGTCCAAACTTAGGAAAATGCTTAACTTGACTCTGCTGGTGTGTCAAACCCCCCCCCTTCCAAACAAAACAAACAATCCTTTATATTCATTTATTTAAAGAAAACATTCCGTTTTAATCATGTGTGGTGCTATGTATTATATACAGAAACATTAAATAATTACAGAAATGAAAAATGAGTAAAACCAACTCAGTTTTTGACATGCACTGGTGAATGCTGGCGTGTCACCCCCAATGTTGTGGTGTGTCACTTTTGACACGTGTGTCATAGGTTTGTTGCAGTTTCACACCACACACTCCAGAACTGGTGGAAACTGGCATTCCGTCTCTCCGTCTCCAGATCAGATAGAGCACCTGCGTGTCCTTGAGGTGGTCAGCTTCCCAGCTTGTTAGTGCAACCTGCTACACAGTAGCTGAACTCCCTTTAGATAGTGTAACATAAGCAGGCAATGTTTCTCACGGGAAGCGCTGGCTAACAAACACCCCACTTTCTCATGAGATCATGATGTTCAAAGGGTCACCCCATTGGTGAACATGGGGCACAAGGGTCTTCAGGTATCCACCTACCAGATATAGTCTGACTGCACCCTTTGTTCTTCTGTCTGTACCATGTGTGCGCTCAAACTGTGAAGAATACGCTGAAACGCCGCTTGTACGCGGCAAGCCTTCGCCGGCTTTCGCTAACCGGCAAATGGAACTTCTCACTTTCGCTACTGAAACCAATAAAAAGACTTTGTTATTGAAATGTAGCGATCGCTTCGTTCCTCCGCTCCGATCGCGCTAGGCAAGCGCTGAATGGGTCCACAAGCCCCCAACTCTGCTATAAACACTCCAAATAAACAACAAGGTTCACCATCACTGGTATAGGGCATGTGTAGTCTGACGTTTCTGCATGCAGACCCTGCCATAGGCTGATATATCCTGGGTGGAGGGCTACCCCTGCTAACTGGACAAGGGGCACTTTTCCAAGTGGTGCTCCTCATATATTGAGCAGGGGGAGAGTAACCGTCCCTCTTCACCCCTGCACAGTGTCTTTTCTAGTGGCTGTTGCTGGGGGTGTTCTGCATTTTTTCTTTTTAGATTGTGAGCCCTTTTGGGACAAGGAGCCATTTAACTTAATTATTTGCCTGTATATTATTTCCCACAGTTCGCTTTGGGAACTTCATGTTGAAAAGTGGTATATACTTTTTTGATTGATTGATTGAAATAATACACAGAGATTCTGTTATGAAGTCCCTGGGCTTGCCCTGGGGAGAGGCTTTTGCCTATCTGGGCAGCACCCCTGGGGCAGCTCAAGTAGCTTGCTGGGCTCCTCCTCCACCCTTCCTAATACTCTGCTGCACTTGGCAGGTTTGTCACCCTGTGTCCTGGAGACGTGATCCTCACAGGGACACCACCAGGTGTTGGAGTTTTTCGGAAACCTCCCATCTTTCTCAAGGTGAGCCTTCTTCCCATTACCTGTGGAAGCAACCCCCACTTGAGTAACTAGCAGGTGTCTGCCTCTAGCCTCAAATTCAGCATTAATGTGGTGCTAATTATCCAGCGGGTTAGTAATCTGGGGAACTCCTTGCCACAGGAGGTAGTGGCATCTGGCCTAGGTGCCTTTAAAAGGGTATTAGACAGATTTCTGGAGGAAAAGTCCATCGTGGGCCATGCTGGGTTGTACAACCTTATTAAGTTAGTAGTGGGCTACTTTCAGAATGCCAGGTGCAAGGGAGTAGCAATGGGATGCAGGCATCTTGTTGTTTTGTGTGCTCCCTGACGCATCTGGTGGACCACTGTGAGATACAGGAAGCTGGACTAGATTGGCCCAGCGGGGCTCTTCTTAAGGCCCAGATTGACTTGCAAGTTATTATAGCTCCCTCTTCATAGACAGGATAGCAAATTCTGTTTTATTCGCTCAGAAATTACCTCAGAATGCCAGATGCAGGCATCTTGTTGTCTTGTGTACCTCCTGCAGCATCTGGGGGGCCACTGTGTGATACAGGAAGCTGGACTAGATGGGCCTTTGGCCTGATCCAGCAGGGCTCTTCTAAGTGTGTGTGTGTGTGTGTGTGTGTTTCACAAGTGTACCTGTAGTATTGGCTCTTAGGAGAATATCCAACCACTATGCTGACGTCGAACACAGGATAATTTTGGCTTTGCAAACCCTGCTGTTCTGAAGGGTGGGAGGGATAATGTGAGCCAGAAGCCGGCTTCCTCCTCCTTTCAGTCTTGTGGGGAATGAGGTGGCGGCTGAGACTCTCTTGTGCCCCCACAGCGAGGAGACGAGGTGCAGTGTGAGATCGAGGGCCTGGGAACCATCTGCAACAAAGTGGTGTGAAGACTTCACTGCTGCAGCAGCATCACTGATCATGATCCTGGGACTGTGCCTGGCCAGAGCTGTGAGCCCAGCGGAGCGGGCAGAGCGTAGCCCAGGAAGGCTGCCAACCCTCCCACCCACAAAAAAACAAATAAAAGTGGCACTCGTGAAGGTACGTAGAAGCTTCGTGTGTCTTTCCCTCTCTCGGGGTTTGTGGCCAAGTGGAGGAAGCTGCCGGAGCTGTTTTACAGGCAAATGCCTTATCAGTTTGGGGTGTTTGGCACCTTGCTCTGGCCAAACATGTTGGCTACTAGGAACAAGCAGGCAGCGGAAGCATTCTAGACAAGTGGTGCCCAGACTTCAGTGCCAGGACATGCTTTTCAAAACGACACTCTATTGGGACCAGCTAGTGTTAACGGGACAGAGCACTGACCTGGAGTGTTTGGTTGACCTGACCTGCCACTGACCTGGCAAAGTTTGGTTGGCACAAGGGACACCGTAAAGCACGTGGACCACTCTTGGAGTCAGGGAGGGTGGCACACATCAAGTATGTTTGGACCACTCTCGGAGTCAGAAAGGCCAGCACATAGACATGCACCATCCTCTTTGAGTGGTCCAGACCCACTTTACAGTGGCCCTTGTGCTGGCTAAACTGTGCCAGCCTAACTCCAGGCTAGGATTGTGTCCTCAGGGTCAGAGAGGCCGGATGTGCGCCATCTTCCCTCATGCAGAGAGTGGTTTAAACCCACTTTATGGTGGGACTTGTGCCAGCCTAACTCCAGGTTAGGATTGCTCTCTAAAGTTTCATTTTACCAGCTGCTCAAGCCTCTGTGTTTATCCTTTTTTTTTACAAAACTGCCTTCTGGAGCATTGGGTTGAGCTCCATGTTCAGCGGATCAGGACTATTCTGGTGGCCTTGGGTCGCCCTTCGCTTGGCCAAGGCACACTCACCTACAAACAAAAGTGCATGTGCAATTTCATTTCAATTTCCAAAGGGATCACTACATTTTCCTTGTCAGTTTTGTGCCCCCCCCCCCAAAAAAAAAAAAACTGGTCACAACCCACTGGTGTATCCTGACCCTCTGTTCAGGAACCACAGTTCTAGACAGAACTTCTTTCCCCACCCCAAAAGAAGCTCTGCCTGATAATTAAAGACCTGGCACGAAACAATTTATTCACTGGTTTCTCCAAGAGCAACTTCTCAACAGTGGGGACTCAAAGAGGCAAACAACAAAGAGTGGAGAGGAAGACAGGTCCGAACTTGGCACTAGCTGGCTCCAGCTCCTAGAGGTAGATAAACTGCTCGATGAACTGCTCCAATTTCTCCAGGTTCTCTTGGGCAATGAAGGTCTCGGAGAGGTAGAGAGTGGACTCCACTGGTCCTGGCTCCTCTCTCAGAACCTGGAAGAGACACGGAAGTTAAACAGATGCATCCAGGAGTCCCTGCAAGAGGATAGGACAATGTACAGTAACACCACTACCAACATGCTGTAATTAATCTGTGGCACTCCTTGCCACAGGGTATGGGGATGGCACCTGCATTTAAAAGGGGATTGCACAGATTTACAGAAATCTATCACAGGTTCCAACATGATGGGTCTAAAACACGCTGCTTTTAGAAGTGGGCTAACTCAATGCCCGAGACAAGGGAGTGCCAACAAAATGCAGGCATCTTGTGGGTTCTCTGAAGCAGCTGAGGGCCCCCTGTGAGATACAGGAAGCTGGACAGGTTGGGGTAGGCCTGATCCAGTGGGGCTCTTACGTTCTTGTGCCAAACTCCAAGTGGCTGTGGGCACAGAGGAGCCCGGAAGCAGCCCACCCCCTTTTACTGCAACCACAAAGACTAGGAAATGGACTTGGAATCTCAGGGCACATTTGAGATTTTCATTAAGGTGTGAAGAGAACACTTGCACAAGAAGAAGTGGCGTGAGGGACTTGTCGCATGTATCCACATGAAGGATGTGTGGACAGTGTGCTAAAAATCAGGCAGAACAAAAGCGTTAACACTTGTGCAACAACAAAAACCTTGATCAGACTGAAAGGCCCTAGCAGATGTAATTAGAGGACACTGTGGGTGCAATCCTGGCCAACTTTCCAGCACTGACAGAGCTGTGCCAATGGGGCATGTGCTGATCCTGCAGTGGCGCATGAGTCACGGAGGCCTCCTCTAAGTAAGGGAATAAGAACATAAGAAGAGCCCTGCTGGATCAGGCCAAAGGCCCATCTAGTCCAGCTTCCTGTATCTCACAGCGGCCCACCAGGTGCCCTAGGGAGGCATGAGACAACAAGATGCTTGCATCCTGTTGCCACTCCCTTGCACCCCTTTGTCCCCTTACCTCGAAGCTGCATTTCCCTTACCCCTGGGGCTGAAACACTGGTTAGGATTGCACACTCCATGTATACATGTATAAAATGCCACCGTGGAAAAGCAGAAAATGTTTGTGGAAAAGCAGAAAGTGGCACAGGGCTGCCAAGGTGGAGGAAAGCACACCCTGCATAGGGACTGAGCACCTATGGCTCTCTCTGCTTGGGGGGGGGCAAGGCTTCTGCAATGAAAGATACACTTACCCCCAGCTCCTTATAGACACCAACGGCGATGGTAGCCAGACTCCTGTTGGCACAATCTGAAAGAAGCAGGAGTCACAGCTCAAAGGGGGATGGCACTCTTCGTACATGGTGCCAGTTCAGTGGCAGAGAGGTCAGACCTGGTCTAGCCTCACGGGTGGGAGGCTGGGCGACACCTGGTGAAAACTCTGCCCCGAGCGTCCCCTCTTCCAGCAGCTCAGAGCCAGGCCCGAGCTGCAGTTTGGCCGTAACGACCCCAGCCTACCTTACAGGGCTGTTGTACAGATCACACGCTAATATTCCAAGAAGGGCTTTAAACAGCAGACAGAACAAACCCACTATGCCAATGCTTGGCCTCAGCTCAGTTTTGTCTGAGAGCATCTTTAAAATGTCACAACTGGGAATATGCTTGTTTCAGAGCAGAAAAAAGCAAAGTGTTTAAGGCGGCTCAGGCAAACACAAATGTCAAGAAGGTGGGGGAATTTGGCCATCATAAAAGACTGCTGCCGCAGTGTACTGAACTCCTAGGCCTGGACCTTCGGTTTGAAGGCTTTGAACGACTACAGTCCCAGGGGCTGTTGAGAGTGGCAGCAGATTCCTGGGCTTGCTTTGGGTAGGAGTGGCAGCACTAGCTGGGCCCCTGCAATTTAGGGCACACTCCTAACCAACTTTCCAGCGCTGATATAGCTGTGCCAATGGGGCATGTGCTGCATTCTGCAGCGTTCCCTTACATTGCAGCTGCACTGCCCTGACTGCATTTTAAATTGGGAAGGACCGTGTGCGCTGAGACACCCCTCCCTTCTGAGCCACAGGGACACCTTTCGAGAAGAAAGCCTTCCTGACTACCCTTTTTGGCACGGGCGAGGATTTCTGAAGGGAGCCAACGACCACCCTCAACTCCTCGGGGGCCCACAGACTCACCAGGGGAACAGTCTTCTTTTGCCATCCTCACCAAGAATCGGTGCAGATTCTCCATGTACTGGGACTCTGTGGGGGGAAACCAGTTTACAAGGTTAGAAGAGCGGGGAGAGGAGGAAGGAGGAAGCCTCTGAGAAGCGCTGGTGCACACCTGGGGAAATCTGATGGATCTGACCCACATTAATGGGTTGTGGAACATCAGTGCAACTTGCCCCAGAGGCAGGGTGCAAAAAATACCTTGGAATGCATATTAATACATCACACCCAAACCTCCAGCGTAATTTACAAGACCTGATGCCTCCAGTCTCCTGGAAGACAACAGCAGGCTCTGCACTGGGGCCAGTGCTGTTTCTCTGACCACAACAGAAACTGCCAGGTCTAACGTTTACTTATTTGAAGAAGTTCTCTCCTGCCTTTCCCGTGCCAAAGCAAATGCCCAAGGTGGCTTATATGGACAGGCTAGTCTAAACCACAATGTTTCAAAGGCTTTTTTTTTTTTTTTTTAACAAATATACAGTATTCAGCGATTCACCAAATCCTCAGTCCCAGAAGTAGCCTACGCGGTATAGTTCTGTCCTCTGGCTGTGCACCATCCAACTTCAGCAGGGATAACCAAGAGGATATGCTGAATGTGATGTCATATACAAAGGCAAAACCACATGGACCTGCCATACCACACACTGGCAAATCTAAAGCAGAAGCACAATCTCAGGGTGAAGGCGGCAACCTATCGGGCAAGCCCTGAATACACAACACACTGCTGGAGATCTTGTGCCTTCCAGGACAGTGGGGATGTCTCACTGTGTTCTGGGTCTCTTGAGGTTCTCTAGAAGCTTGTCGGTTTCCGTCATTGAGAAAGATCCATCATAATGGCAGCTCAGCTGTCCTGACAAGCAGCTTGCCTTCTGCTGTCATATCAATCTTCCTCTGAAACAAGCTGCGGCAAGACAGCGCACCCTCATTTCACAGGCGAGACCCAGAGGGCTTAGGCCAGCGCTCCAGGTCGCCATAATCAGAAGTGCCTTCAAGTCTTTCCGTGTATTATTGTTAGGGGCATTCCGTTGTTTGTTTTTGCAAATTTTGTGTTTCATCACCACCACCACCAAGGAGGAAAAAAAAAAACGCAGAACGTGGTGCCGCGTGTTTTTATTCCAAGGGCACATGCTTATAAATTATAATGGCTTTAAAGCAGTGTACTAGGTAGGTGATATAGGTGGTGAGGTGTCAGCTGATGCAGCCACAGTCATTACCCATGTGCCTCCGTCTATCCAGCTCATTAATTAATTAATTAATAATTATGAACAATTAATAATTAATTAAAATAAAATAATAATAATATAATATTGCAGAATTTCCAGGTTGTTGTTGTTTTTGTTGTTTTTGCAGATTTTGGTGTTGATTTTTAAAACCAAAATGAGAACTGCAGAATTGTAGTGTAATGTGTTTTTATGTCATTATCCCTAAAAATCCCTAAAAATCACACCTCTATTACATCGGGACCCAAACAACCACCCTGCAAGGTAGGCAGGTGTTATCCCCCAACTGCACGAGGCTCAGGGGAAGCAGCTCGCCGAAGGCCAACTAGTTAATTCACAGCCAAGGCGAGATTCAAACAGGCAACTTCACAATCCCTGACTTGGCCTCTTTGCTCCTGTGCCGCAGCAGCTCGCATTGACGGAATGTGAGTCCCAGAATACGGGAGGAGGAGATACCTGGCTGGGAGTCCTCCGACTCCTGGAGGAAGACGGCGACCCTCTCCAAGGTCCTCAGCAACGGGCCCAGGAGACGGCACAGGAACGCAAAAAAGCTGGCGGAGCTCTCCAACCCGCTCAGCTAGGAGGAAGAAGAGGATAAACATTGAGGGTCGCGTGCAGTGGTGTCATTCAAATGATTTAGGAACAGGAACTCACTTTTGATTGGCACTTGTCAGGAACCTGGAACCAGCCACGGAGCCCATTCCCCCTGAATGACATCACTGCCTTTGCCCCCCTAGGAATCCGGAGTCGCTCCCTGAGTGCCGGCGAACCAAGAAGAAAAGCTCTTTGCAGAGGAATTGGGAGGGGGGAGGAGGGAGAGTGAAGTGGGCGGAGTCAGCCCTAATTTTAACTAGTGGAACTGAGTTCCCCCACGTTCCCCCTGCATGACATCACTGGTCGCATGGATGGGACCCAACACGAGCCACCCCATCACAGCTGAGAAGAGAGTCAGTGGGGGTGGGAGGGGTAAGATTTCTGCCTGCTGGAAATCCGTGGGGCTGGTGGACAACCACAGATGAGTCTGCACAAGCACTTCGTGGGTCTGTGTGTGGCAAGACTTGTTCACGTGGCCAAAGGGCTCATTTGGCCTTCCACTCTGCGCCAGCTCCGGCACCCGCCAGGGGCAGCAAGAGCAGGCAAGGCTGAGGCCCAGGTCCGCAGCGCCAGCCCTTCCTAGCCAAGCTGACCAGCAAAGGAAGAGGCCCGCAAAACAGTCATTTTGGATTCACGGGGAAAAGAGGGCCGGGACTCCCTGCCCGAGGGGCATCCGTCGCACCTGTGCAGCAAAGCCTGCACCCGACTCCCACCTGAAGCCCACGAAGCAGAGAGTCGGTCTGCTCTCTCGAGTGGGGCAGGACAAAAGCAGCCCTACTGGGGTGCAAAGCCCTGCAGACAATCCCACCCTGGCAGCCAATGCATGTCATGACTCAGGAAGGCAAAAGCTTTGCACTTTCCTCTGTGCAACCTCTGTGCATCAGAGTTGTTGTCCAATCAATCAATCAGCCAACAGGTTTCAATCAATCAATCAATCAATCAATCTACCACTTTTCAACATGAAATTCACAAAGCGGTTTACAGGCAAATAGTAATAATAATAAAGTTAAATGGTTCCCTGTCCCAAAGGGCTCACAATCTAAAAAAAGGCAGACCACCAGCAACAGCCACTAGAAAGACTGCGCAGGGGTGAAGAGGGACAATTACTCTTCCCCTGCTAAATATACGAGGAACACCACTTGAAAAAGTGCCTCTTGCCCAGTTAGCAGTCACCAAGTCATGCCCAACATTTCACAACCCCCTGGACCACGGCACACCAAGCCTCCCTGTCCTCCACTAGCTTCCAGAGTTCTCCCAATTTCTTGTTCATTGCTTCGGTGACACTATCTAACCATCTCCTCCTCTGCGCCCCCTTCTTCTTTTGCCTTCCATCTTTCCCAGCAGGAGGGTCTTTTCTCAAGAGTCCTCTCTTCTCATGAGGGGGCCAAAGTATTTGAGCTTCAGCCTCAGTATTTGTCCTTCAAGGGAGCAATCAGGCTTGACTTCCTGTAGGATGGCCCGATGGGATCTCCTTGCAGTCCAGGGGACTCTCAAGAGTCTTCTCCAACACCATAATTCAAAAGCATCTATTCCTTGGTGCTCTGCCTTCCTTATGGTCCAGCTCTCACAGCCGCACATCAGAGACAAGGCACTGCAAGTGCCCAGGAGGTGGCGCTGCACCACCAGAGCTGGTGGGCAGGACCGTGAGAGACGCAAGAGAGTCAGACAAGCAAGCCTGGGAGCGCAGCAACAAGTGCGCAGAGCTCAGAGGGCCCTCCAGCCTCAGCGGGTTAATTGCAGATAACTTTGCTCCCCTCTCCAAAGAGCGGAAGGGGGGGGAGGCTCCACCACAGCCCACACAGCTGGCAGCGGAGAGACAGGTTGTGAACTCAGGATGCGTCACGCGCATCCCGAGAAACAAAAGAGGCAGGAACGGATATGGCAATTTCGTGTTCCCGGTGACAATGGGGGGTGCAGCCTCCCTCCCACGCGAAGCAGATCTGAGAGAGGGGCGGGAGAGAGACCCCCCCATGCTGCAGGGAAGCATCACTTCTGCCTCCCCACCAGGGTCCCAGGAGTGTCGAGTGGGGTGGGTCGGTGGGGGGTCCCACCCAGTGATCAGTGATGCTGGGGCTTACAGTAGCCACACGGAGGCAGCCATTTGGCCCCCGAGCCATAGAACTAGGGAGGGAGCAAGGCTGGTCTGTGCACTTGGCCTTCGCCTCTTCTTCACTCCCTCAAATAAAGCCCCCTCCCCACACACAAAACACCCCTGCCGAAAACCAGGGAGGGCCTATTTTGGTTTAGCACTGGGGACCAAGGAAGCTGCAGAAACTCCGCCATTTCTGCACAGATATCCCGGCCCCAAGCGGGATTTGCAAAGCGTGAAAACCGTTCTTTAAAGCACGAAAAGGCAGACACCAAAAGGAGCCACACACTGCATTGGGCAATTAGGCTTCCCCTGGCCGGTCATTCCATGCACCCTGCCCTTGGTCCCACGGACCAGAAGAACACCCCAAAGGAAGGCACAGGCCACAGAATTCTGCTTTTCTGGAGGGAGATGCCCAGAGTGCACCTGGCTAAGGGGAAGGGGAAGTGGTTGCTGAGGCCAAGGGGACTGGCCTAGAGGGGCACACGCAGGGGAGGGGAAGTCGGGGAGGCCCCCAGAGCATCACCGTACCTTGAAGCAGCGCTTGCTGGCCTCCTCTCCGCCGTCACTGTCGCTGTCTCCAAAGTCGTCCGTGGCCTTCCACAGCAACCTCTCCACGAAGCGCTGCTGGGCCGTGTCACACACCAGGTGGTCGCCAGGCACCTGCGTGCGGGAGAGGAAGAGGAGAGGTGCCAGCGAAGCAAACTACCAGACTCCCCAGTGGGCGTCTGCATGGGGCCCAGCTCGGATCTGGGCTCCGCCCACTCAGCCCACTATTACCGCGGAAGGCATGCCGGCAGCGCGGCTGGACCTTCCCACTGCACTCAGTGCAGGCGTGCAGCAGAATTGCCCTCCACACCTTCTAGGGAAGTGCCCGACGCCTCTCTGCCTGAGTCTCTGCTCTTGGACTTACTGTCTAATCAGGGAGCAGGGCTCCAATCAGACAGAGGTGCCACTTCTCTATTCCCTGGAGGCCCCTCTCAGAATGACAGTGGAGCACCACCCCTTGGGCATTTGGAGAAACCCCAAACGACAACCAGCTGGAGCCAGCTGCTGGGGGAAGCACTAAGGAGCATGGTTTCCTGTATCACTGCTGCAACGCAGAAGAGCCCAAGTCTTCTTAAAGAACCAAAGGATGCCCAAGTAGGTCACCATGACCAAAACGGCCCAAGCAGCCCCCACCCCCACCCCTCTGTGGCAAAATCTTTGGGAAGGGAGATTGTTCAGACTTGTGCCAGCACAGCCGTTCTGGGACACACAAGCAAAAACCTGCCTCCAAATTCAGGTCAAGGAGAGAAAGTGCCTCAGAAGTAGGGGAAATAGCCACAGACCAGCGACCCTCCATGCAACCTGTCTGTGCCACAAGGCCTCAGAAAGCCAGAAGCAAGGGAGGGGCAGCGAGATGCAGGCATCTTGTTGCTTTGTGTGCTTCCCGAGGCATTTTAGGGAAATGCAGAAAGCTGGACTAGATGGGCCTGTGGCTTGATCCAGCGGGGCTTAGAAGCCGAGTGGGCAGCACGATGCTCCAATCCGACGGAGGTCGTCCCCTCCTTCCCCAGGGAAACGCAGTCGACTCACCTCCTCTGCCACCAGCACCCCGCACTGAACCAGCTTGTCCACAACCACCTGGCAGTAGTAGTACACAGGCTCACAAGGCTGTGGGAGAGCAGAGCAGTTGGCAGTGCGAGGAAAAGGCTTGGCTGTCCGGGCCAACACAGAACGGGGGGACAACAGCAAACCCACCGCCCCAGACAGGCCTCATTGGACTCAGTGCAGCTTAAATGCAATCTCAGCCCATGAACGACACACGTTTGCATACAACTAGCCCAGTGGTTCTCCAACCTTTTAGCACTGAGATCCATAAGGTTGCAGAAATGGACATTTTGACAGAAAGACTGAGAGATGGAAATATAGATAAGAAGCCTTTTTATGACTGGATTGATAACAAAATAAAGAATTAGATCAGAAGAGGTAGAAATAGAGGATTTAAAGATTATAAGCAGGGGATCATTATATAGCCATGTTGTAAAGAAGTAGATTAAGAATTATAAAATGATATGATATGCTGTAACCCAATGGCAATTCCTTATGTGTCTTCCCTTGCATACCCCTCCCAAGTCTTGTATTCCTATCCTTTCAATAAAATTAAAAATGAAAAAAAAAAACTTTTTAGCACTGAGACCCACTTTTTAGAATGACTCCATCACATGTTACAAGCTATGATGGGTAACAGGCTACCTCAGAATGCCAGGTGCAAGGGAGTGGAAGCAGGATGCAGGCATCTTGTTGCCTTGTGTGCTCCCTGAGGCATCTGGTGAGCCACTGTGAGATACAACAGTGGACTAGATGGGCCCTCGGCCTGATCCAGCAGGGCTTTTCTTATGTTCTGAGGTATGTCTAGTCTGCGATTAGCTGATCGCTCATCAAGACAGGAATTTTTTTCTGTCATCCGAATTGGCCATGGATGGCAGGTGTTTTTGTTTTTGTTTTGCCTACCCCAGACGGGTGAGGGAGGGATGGTGTGTTCAGCAGGTTTCATGTTTTAAAAATTGGGTCACTTCTGTTAAGTGGCCCAAATTAAACCCTAATTGCAGCCTGGTGTCTTCACTGGGAGATGCAAGGGTAAATAGGCTACCTCAGAATGCCAGGATGCAGGTATCTTGTCTCATGTGCTCCCTGAGGCATCTGGTGACCACTGTGAGATACAGGAAGCTGGACTGGATGGGCCCTCTTTGGCCTGATCCAGTAGGGCTCTTCTTATGTTCTTAAGGCCCAGATTGGGTTGCGAGTTACTGTTTACCTCAGAAATTTACCTCAGAATGCCAGACACAAGGGAGTGGCATGCAGGCATCTTGTTGTCTCGTGCGCTCCCTGAGGCGTCTGGTGGACCACTGTGAGATGCAGGAAGCTGGACTAGGTGAGCGTTTGGCCTGATCCCGATGGGGCTATTCTTATGTACTTCCACAGGACAGGTATTTACCAAGTCCCCTCTTAACTGCCTCTTCTCCAAGTCAACAAGCCCAATTCCTTCCCACCTGTCCTGGGAGGACACAGTCTCCAGCCTTAAGAAGCGGGAAAATGACCCCCTGGACCTTTCTGCTCTGGAACCAGGTCAGGGGGCAAAAGATGCAGATGACACCAGGCTGCTCACCTGCCGGAGGAGGACCTCTCTGGGAAGCAGCTGGACCAGCTGGAGGGTCTTGTTGTGCAGCTCCTCCTGGACCAGGATGACATCCTGCAGCTGCTCAGGGCTCTCCAGGTAGGGCAGCACCTCCACAAGGAGAGCGTTGATGGCACAGGCTGCGGGAAAAGGCCAGGTCACCCTTGGGCTGAATTGCCTCCTGCTTGCTGGTGCCTTTCTGGCCAGGCTCGCCTGCTCTCTGCTCCCAATCTCGGCTGCCTGCTGTCTAAGCAAGCCTCGCACTTCCCTTACTCCATGGAGTGACAAACCAACAACACACTGCAATTTATAAGTAGCTGTTCACCTGCGACCAGTATGAATTGCTTTGATCAGAGCGGTTGGGGGGGGGGAAGCAGTGATGTCATGCAGGGGGAACGCGGGGGAACTCAGTTCCACTAGTTAAAATTAGGGCTGACTCCGCCCACTTCACTCTCCCCCCTCCCAATTCCTCCACAAAGAGCTTTTCTTCTTGGTTGGCCGGCACTCAGAGGGTTAAAGGGAGCGACTCCGGATTCCTAGGGGGGCGAAGGCAGTGATGTCATTCAGGGGGGATGGACCAGAACGGGCGTTCCGGATCCTAACAGGCTCTGTGGCTGGTTCCGGGTTCCTGACCAGTGCCAATCAAAAGTGAGTTCCTGTTCCTAAATCATTTGAATGACACCACTGGGGGGAAGAGTGACAAAATGGGGTGGGTCGGGGGGGGGTTGCACCCTAGTAGTCTTAAATACACACCTACACATTTCTGTAGAGTAGTAGCTTCTGTAGATTTACTGGCCAGATATAGACACAACCCTGCTACCATTGACCCTCAGTCCCTTTCCAAGATTTTCATGTTTATCCGAAGTCCTCCTAACCTAGTGATGGTGAACACATGGCATGCATGTCAAAGGTGACATGCCACGATGTTTTGCATGACACGCCAGCATTTGCCAACACGCAAAAACAACTGAGTTTTTTTTGTAATGATTTGATTATTATATAAACAGCATCAAACATAAACAGCCCCACACATGATTGGACTGTATTTTTTAAAAAATAAATCAATATGTAAATAATTGTTTCTCTTTTGTTCGGGAGGGGGAAGGGAGTAACACACCAGCAGAGTCAAGTTAAGCATTTTTGACGTGGCAAACCCAAAAGGTTCGCCATCACTGTCCTAAGAGCTACTGGGACGTCTAGCCGAGAGAGTAAAAGCCGCAGTCACGCCCGAAGATAAGATCCGAAGGTCGCCAGTTCGAGAACACCGGAAGTTTCCGTGAGCGGCAGACCTCAAGAATGCGGCTGATAAGATCTGAGCTGTGTCCAGCTGCCTGTGAGGGAGTTGTTGTGTCGGGCCAGCTGTTTCTTGGTGAGAGCAAGAAGTCGTTTATCAGCCGGCAGGAAGGCAATCGTGCGGCTAGAATGGCTGGACTTGAAAGTGTCATCTGAATGTAGCAGTTCTTGTAAGATTAGAACTTATTTGTGATTGTAAAAACCCTTTGGATTTAGAAATGCCTGCCTATGTAAACCACCTTGAATAAAGTCAAAAGAGCAATCTAATGACCAAGAAAGGCGGTATATAAATACTAAGTATTATTATTATATTATTATTATTATTACTGACAATCCTAACACTCAGTCACCTGCACCTTCTTGCCTGGGGCCAAAATTTATTCATTCTTCACGTTTTTTATACTGCCCTTCTTCCAGGAGTTCAGGGCGATGTACCTGGTTCCTCCCCTCCTTTTGTCCTCACAACAACCCTGCAGGTGAGGCTGAGAGAAGGCCCCAGGGCACCCAGGAACCTTCATGGCCAAGCAGGAACTTGATCCGGGATGCTCCAGGTCTAGGTCCAGCATTGGAACCACTACACCAGTGGTTCTCAAACGTTTTAGACCGGGACCCACTTTTTAAAATGACGCACGTATCGGGGCTCACCAGAAGTGATATCATTAACCTAGAAGTGACATCATGAAGCAGGAAGTGTTGTCATTGTGATGTAATCAAATGACACTCTTGAAATGCAAATTGGCATTCTTGGTCTGCGGCAATTGCACAACCATGAAACATCCCTGAAAGAAAGCAGGATTAGAATAAAATATGATGTAAAAGCACTGAGCTGGAAATAAAATTAAAGAAAAAAACCTCACCTGAAAATTCACACTGTTAACACACACACACCAGGAATATAACAAGAGTCAGGTCTGCAGCTTCCAAGATGGCTGCTCCCAGCTTTCTGCGACCCACCTGACATAATGTTGTGACCCACCAAGTGGGTCATGACCCAGTTTGAAGCACTGCACTACACTACAATGCACTACACCATCCAAGGGCATGGGTAGCAAGAGGGAGATGTGTTATTGCTTTGGATGTGGGAGCCCTGAGTTCAAATTCAAGCCAAGCCAAGGGGCAAGAGGGCTGTTTAAAGCAAAAGACACTCCAAAAACCACGACTGCTGCTCAGTCAGACAGCTCCTCACATACATGCAGAAGGCGTCAGGCCAAACTCCTGGCACCTGCTGTTCAAAGGGCAGTGAAAGGCCTCTGGCCGGGGCCTTGGAGAGGCAAAGCCAGCTGGCCAAGACTACGCTGGGTCATGCGGACCACTGCCCAATTCTGGGTAACAGGCAAGCCAGAGAGGAGGGAGGGAGATCCGCATTCAGCTGGAAACCGTCACACAAAAGGCTCGCCCAGCAAAGGAGAGGACAGGAGAGCATCGTCGACTGACGGAAACCGCAGCCGGCAACAATAGACCAGGCAGTGAAACGGTGTCACAACACCAGATGCAAACCCTCACGGCTGACTTCTTTGTCTGTTAATTAAGGAACACTCCGGCATGCGCAAGGGTTTACATCTGGTGTTGTGACACCGTCTCACCACGTGGCCCACTCTGAAGGCAAGAGAAACTGCCGCTTCCTCGTCCTCTGCAGCAGTGTTCTTCAGACTGTGGGTAGGGACCCACTTGGTGGGTTGTGACCTGATACCAGGTGGGTCGCAGAAACCTGGAGCAGCCATCTTGGAAGCTGCAGACCCGACTCTTGCTATATTCCTTTTGTGAGTGTTTTGAATTTTCAAGTGAGCGTTTTTTTTTATTTTGTTTTTTTCCCCCCAGTGCATTTACATGACACTTTGTCCTCATCCTGCTTTCTGTCAGGAATGTTGCCTGGTTGTGCAATTGCTGCAGTTGAAGAATTTGTTTGCCTTCCAGGAGTGTCATTTGGTTATGTCACAACGACGGCACTTCCTGCTTGATGATGTCACTTCTGGCTATGACATCACTTCCAGTGGGTCCCGACACTCCTGTTCCCCATCACGATACACCTTCAGCCATATTTGCCCTGAGTGATGCCATTTCTCCATTCCCAAAGGCCAAGATCCCCAGCCCAATACAGCCCCATTCTCAGCCCTGTCCAAGAGCCCACAGCAAGGTCTCTCTCCCCCAAAGGCCGCCCCCCACACACACCTGGGGCCACTCACCTCCCACGGCTTCCTGGGCAAAGACAGGCAGGAGGGCAGCGCTCTTCTGGCTCAGTTCCCGCACGGCGGCCTCCGTCCTCCGGGGAGCCACCAGCACGTCCCCCAGCGAGAGGCGGTGGAGGGAGACGGAGCCCCTCAGCAGGGCCAGGGCGTGCATCACCACGTGGCGCACCTGCCCAGAGAAGCCCACGTCGTGGTTGCGCAGCAGGACCTCCTCTGTGAGCCAGACGAAGTCTCGCATCAGCCGTGAAAGGAAGACGCCCTGGCCGGGGAGGGGGGGCACAGAAGGGAAACACAGTGAGATGGCCAGAAAGGGGGGAAAAATCCCCCCAATCAGTGGTGCCTCAAGCCCAGAGCCCCCACCCCCAGCACCACCACCACAGGCACTGGTTTCAGGATAGATCCACACATTTTGGGTACTTCTGTTACCTTGCCCAGCAGGGCCGGCCTTAAGCCAATGTTGTCACACTGGGCCCCACTCTTCAGGGGCCCCCGCACCAGCAGGGATCTCTATAGGCTATAAATCAGTGGGGCGAGCAGAGCAGCTTCACCTTGGGCCCTCCCACCTGCCCCTTCCTCTCAACGGCCCAAAATGGGCCACCTGGAAGTGGGCGGCGACATCCTCGTATCCCCACCAACTACTTCCGTGTGCCATGCTTTGTGCTCGGAACCCAAAGCGCTCTTCTGGGCGAGTGGGGGCCCCGCAGGAATGCCCCACATTTTGACCCTGCTGCTGCTGGAGCCTGCCCTGTTGCCCAGACTCCTGTGGGTGCCCCCCAAAGCAGCCTGAACTCCCAGCTGGCCCTTGGCTGCCAAGGGCGAGCCCAAAGACGTGTCTGGTCAACTGTGTCTGGCTAGGAGAGATTTTCACTTCTGGGCAGCAGCCAGGCAGGAACTGCGCCCACATCAGCCCCACACCACAGAGGCTGAAGGGTGCTGATCCCTTTTGCGCCAGGCTTCTTGGCCTGGTCAAAAAATCCCCCCTGAAGCTGTTGTGGGTCTGCCCCAAAGAGTGCAATAGCATCTGGCTGGGGGAGATTTGCAGCAAGACAGTGACGTGGCGGTCCAGGGCAAAGCCTCCTTGCCTTGAGCATGCAAGGAAAGCCCTGCTGGAGCCAGCCAATCGCACACTCCCAGCCCAACGCCCTGTTCCCCCCAGTAGTTCACCCGTTGCCTGCACAGCCCCACAAGCAGGAGCAGAAGGATGCACCCCACAACCACCACTGTCCCCTCGCTCCGGGTGTTCAGGGGCAGAACAGCACAGAACTGGATGTGGCCGTAGCCTGGCACACAAGGGAAAAGAAGCCTGCCTAGAGAGCAAGGATGCCTCTAACCCTGCCCCTGCAAGGAAGAGCAGGCTCCGGGTGTTGTCCCCACCCCCATCCTTACCTCTCGGTGTTTGTGCAGCAGGAGGGCAGACATGATGGCCACAGACATGATGGAAGAGCAGGCGGCGCCAGCTGGGAGGGAGGAGGAGGAGGAGAAAGAGGAGCTTCAGCTGCCCAGGCAGAGGGCTCCGTGACGAACCCCTGCTCTGCTTGGGGACAAAGGCACGGATATGGTGAGCCAGCCAGGCCGGGCAGCCATCAGGGCAAGGTTCTGGGCATCCAACCTCCTGGGCTCACAAGGGGGCCACGGGGGTCAGCTCTTGGAGATGGGCTACGGAGAGGGCCAGGGGGGCCACTGGAGAGGAGGAGGGGGAATCTGATGCTGGGGTGAGCACAGGCCCCTTGCCTCGCATGGGTGAAGAAACACAAAGGTCGCTGTGACGGGACACACACCCAACTTACCTCCCTCACAGAGAAGCTGCCTGTGCAGTGGCTGGAAAGAAACAGCCCCCCCCACCTCCAGTGTTGGACTTCCTAGAGGGAGACGGTGGGCTAGTGTGGAAAGGACAGTGCAGGGCTAGTTTGACCCCTTTTGGGGTCTAGAAGCCAGGCTGTTCCAGATCTGATTCTGCACCAAAATGTTGCGCACTGTAAAAACCATGCTAATTAGGTGCACACAGACACACGCAAAAATCTATTTTGCATAATGCATTCCCAGTATTTACTGATTTGCAATTATTCTTTCAAGCATATCAGCAGCAGCAGCACTGTAAAGGAACAGGAAACCGCTCTCCAAAATGGGGAGACCCTCCGGTGAATTTTGCAACGCAGGCAAGCTTGGATTTTTGGCTGGATTAATTGGTCTCTACTTTCTGGGGCGGGGGGGAGGGAAGAGAAGAGAACCGCAGGAAGGTCATCACTGGTGGAGAGATTTCCCTTCCACCAGCCCGTTGCTTAACAGAAGACTTCTGACACCCCGACATTAAGGCTGCTGTGCTACAGAGAGCTGGGCACAGGCAGTTCTACGTTCCTTTACTACTTGGTTATTAAGCTGTCCAAATCTTTTTTTAGTCAAGGAAGGCATTTTGCTCACGAACACAGAAGAAAAAGAGCCAAGGGGTGAAAGTGACATCACTGGGGTCAAGCCAGTAGCATAATTACAAGAGGGCAGCATGTTAAGTACTGCAGGTGCCGCAATGCTCCATGCAAGCTGCCCCTCCCACTCGCCATTGGAGCCATTCTGAGCTGCAACAGCAATGCACAGAAGACACTTCCATATTGCTGTTTCCACCCGGAATGGCTTGGATGGCGAGTAGGAGGGCACGGCGCATTGCCACACCTACAGTACATACTGTGCTACCTGCTTATAACTATGCTGAGAGTGCAATCCTGGAATTGGGCCGGCACAGTTAGGCCAGCAACGTTTGGCCACCACAAGGGCCACCGTAAAGTATGTTTGGACCACCCTCGGAATCAGAGAGGCCAGCACACGGACGTGCGCCATCCTCCCTGACTCTGAGAGCGGTTCAAATGCGCTTTCCAGTGGCCCTTGTGTCGGCCAAACCTTGCTGACCTAACTCCAAGTTAAGACTGCGCTCTGAGTCAAACAGCCACATTTTGCTCTTGAGGACATTTGGCGGCCCAAGGCAAAAACCCCAAACACCGCCCTGTCCCCTGCCTCACAAAAAAGGGCTTGAGCTGCTGGGAAGTTCTCTTGCCCAACCCTGGCCGAAATGAAGGGGCGTTGTGCGAGAGCAGCACATGGCCCAGAGGAACTGCCTGCCACCTGATCTCGGCCACCCCTCCCTTCTACTGCAGGAGGTGACTGCCAGAATCCGGCCACCTGACAGCAAAGCTTTTCCTCTTGCTCTCAGCCGAGAACCACCCACAGCTAGGCCTGGGAGGGATGCCTGCGTCACCTTTCTACGTTGGGGCCTGAATGCATAAATGAGTGGGTTGGCCATGGGGATAAAAGGGAAGCCATGAGACAGACACTCAAGCTGAACACTTGAGCTCAGCTGAACACTTGAGCTGGCTGGGGGGAGCCCGGGCCAGCAGAGAAGAGCTTGAGAGGGTTGCTCCCACCTTTGGAAAGGACTTGGTGTACATAAGAGCCCTGCTGGATCAGGCCAAAGGCCCAGCTAGTCCAGCTTCCTGTATCTCACAGTGGCCCACCAGGTGCCTCAGGGAGCACGAGACAACAAGATGCCTGCATCCTGTGGCCACTCGGCACTCTGAAGTAGCTTACTAAAGAAAGGAGGCTGCACCACCCATCATGGCCCATAGCCCACGATGGACTTTTCCTCCAGAAATCTGTCCATTTTTAAAGGCTGGTTGCCATCGCCACCTCCGGTGGCAGGGAGTTACACCGACTAAAAAGTATTTTTAAGCATTTCCTTCTATCCGTCCTATCTCTCCTAGCACTCCATTTCAGTGGATGTCCCCTGATTCTGGTGTGGTGTTTTGGCACAAAAATGAAAGCTCTCATTGCGCACCAGCTGTTGGTCTTGCACTGCTAACCCACACTTCCTCCCAAATTCGAAGGGCAGGACTGGGAGGGGGGGACACACAAGTGGGGAGGGTAAGGAGTTCAGGGGCTTCAAAGGGGTGGAGAACAAGGAGAGGGATCTGCGCCACTGCCCAAGGGCTGCCCCTAACATTTAGCGGGCTGCAAGAGCACAGCAGAAGACAGAGCCAGCCTTTGCTGAAAGGTCACCTGCAAAGGGAGGCAGCCGTGCTGGCTTTTGGAGTTGCTCTTTCTCGTCGGCTCAGAAATGCAGGTGGCCTTTCCCCCTCCTGGCCGCTTCCCTCCGCAAGGCACCAGCATTGCCTCCCCCTGGTTTTTGATGTCGTGCGCATGGACGAGAAACGGGAACATGGGGGTCGCTGTGGCAGGCAGGCGGGTGGGGCAGCACCTGCCAAAAGTATCAACCAATTCAGTCTTCTCTTTAAATTAGGCCTACCCAGTTCCACCTGCCTTACTGGGGATGGGGAGGGGGGGGGAAACGGCATCCAGAAGGCTCCGAAATGTAGAGAGGAGCGAAGACGTGTTTGGGAGCTATTTTGCTTTCAAATTTGCCTGTAATCTGCTGCTGCCATTTCTGGGCTGATTCACACACAGGGGCTCTTCCAATGCCGTTTTCCGAGTCTGCCCGTTTTATCCTCCCCTGTATTATCCAGCCCCCCCCAACACCTTTGCTGTGTTTCAAGGAACGTTTTTTAAGCTTTAACTCTTTGCCTACCTGTTGAAAGCCGAACTCAGCCCCGAGTCTAGTGATTTTCGCCCTGCATGGGGCAGATCAGAGAAAAGGACAGGAGGAAATTCTCCCTGGCCCTGCGCACCACATGACCTAATCCTGCAAAGCAAGAATTTGCTTTGCGGGAGGCTGAGGGAGCCCCCCTCCCCAATTTCCACTACTGTATCCCTGGAACAGCCTTTGAAGCCACTGCAGTAAAATCACCACTGGAAAAGGGTCACAGCCAGTAGTGGCATCTAAATGATTTAAGAACAGGAACTCACTTTTGATTGGCATGTGTCAGGACCTGCCCACCGGAAGTGACATCATAAGCCGGAGGCTGGCAGAGCCCAGGTCTACCCGCAGCTGGTTCCTATGGGTAGACTGGTTCCTATGAGTAGACCCCTTTGCCCCTCTAGGAATCCAGAGTCGCTCCCTTTAACCCTCTGAGTGCCGGCCAACCAAGAAGAAAAGCTCTTTGCAGAGGAATCGGGAGGGGGGAGGAGGGGGAAGCACCACGGAGTGAAGTGGGCGGAGTCAGCCCTAATTTTAACAAGTGGAACTGAGTTCCCCCACGTTCCCCCTACCATCACTGGTCACAGCTCAGCGGCAGACAGGCTGCCCTGCGCACAAAAGACCTTAACACTATCCACCACATCCTTCTAGCATCAGGGCTTGGAGAAACCTCCAGGAGTAGTGAATATTTGGTTGCATGCACCAGCGTTATGCAGGACAAACGCTATGTGACATTGGTCATGTCTGAAGACCCATCCCACCTTCCTTTCCATGTATAAACAGAATGTGCCGCAGGGCCTGGTCAGGATCAGGACCACCAGGATGTAAAAACCATCCCCTGGCTACGATGACCCCAGTCTGGTCAGGGCAAGTTCACCAAGGCCAACCATGTGACCCACATCAATCCACTTTGGTTTTCACTGGCCTAAGCCAGCTGCAAGCCAACTGGACCGCCCCACTTCTTCCCAATCCAGAGAGAGGAGGACAGCTACCACAGGCATGCACGCAAGATCTGCGCCTTCACTTTGCTAAATGGAGCTACCAGAAGCCCAGGATGGAAATTCACCCCCTGTACCCACACCCTCTCCAATGTCCGCACTGACTTTGCAAGCACCAGTGCCTTGAATCCCATCTCACTCGCACACCCAGAGCAAGCCTGAGTCTTCTAGTTGCCTGGGCGGCCCACAGAGAAAGCTGAAGGCAGGGACTGCGACGGGAGAGGCTTCTGCGCCTCGGCAAGGCAGGCTTTTCCCAGGCAAACGTTCTCTCTTCTCCCCGTCGCAACAAACGAAACAACTAAACCCCCCAGAACAGAACGTGCCTGTGAGCCGCTTGCCGGGAGTCACGCAGCCAGCGCATTAGCACTGGTGGAACAGCTCAGGTATTTTGCTCAAATAACAGATAATTGGAAAGTTACATCCACACTCGAGGAGAACAGCAGCCGACTGAAAAACACCTTCCGACACGTGCATCGTGGCACTTATGCAACTGGGAGGCTGTGACTGCAGCTGGCCGACTTGGTGGGAAGACTTTGGTGGCCACAGAATTCACCGAGGGAGGGGATTCTCACGTCCTGAGTGGACACACGTCTGCTCATAGAGGCCAGCATCCCTCCTGAGCCTCACCTGTCCTTGCAAGCTTGGAGCTGGGGCGGAGGGGGGGGGTGTAGGACCATCCCTGTAGTCGTGCTGTCCTGCAGGGGCGTTCCTGAATGCCTTGAAACACCCGGGAGTCTGCTCTTCTCTAGAGAATCAGCCCACCTGCCTGATGCACTTTGGCGGTGCTCAGAAGCAACACCTCTGAAACGCCCCGAAGAAAGGACTTCCCAGTCCCCCAGTTGTGAGAGCAGCAAGCTCTGGGCACCCACAAATTCTGACTAGCTACAGGGAAAGAGAACTGCAGCTGGAATGGCTGAATGATATAATGAGGCATGACCGAACTTCTCATTCCGCCCCACTCCCCAGCTAAAGCTAACCAGAAGGAACCCATAAGAACATCAGAAGAGCCCCACTGGATCGGCAGACTAAAGGCCCACCTAGTCCAGCTTCCTGGATCTCACAGTGGCCCACCAGATGCCTCAGGGAGCACAGAGGACAGCAAGATGCCTGCATCCTGTTGCCACTCCCTTGTATCTGGCATTCTGAGGTAAATTTCTGAGGTAACATTCTGAGGTAAGTGTGAGGTAAATAAAAGAGAATTTGCTATCCTGTCTGTGGGGAGGGAGCTATAATAACTTGCAACTCAGTCTGGGCCTTAAGAACTTAAGAATACCCCCATTGGATCAGGCCAAACGCCCACCTAGTCCAGCTTCCTGTATCTCACAGTAGCCCACCAGTTGCCTCAGGGAGCACACATGACAATTAGATACCTGCACCTCATTGCCACTCCCCTGCACCTGGCATTCTGAGGCCCAATCAGAGACTCATGCAGAGGCACAGAAGACACCCCCTCTGGTCTCTTAGAAGCCTGCAGGCTTCTAAGCCCCTTTCTCGCCAGTGACCCACTATTTCTCCTGCAGCAGAGTAAGTGGGAGCTACTCTCTTGCACCTGCTCTCACTAACCTCACCCCCACCCCTCCAGAGCAGAGCCGGCAGCAAGCCAGGCCGGCAGCACCCACCGCTGAGGGAGTGCAGACTCAGGCTGTCCACCAACGCCTGCTGCTCTTCAGTCAAGGCGACGGCACTGCGGGAGCCCGGTGGCCAGCATTCCCGCTTCTCACAGTCCAGTGGGCCAGAGCTGGAAAACAGAACAGGGAGAGGGGGAACCGCTGGGCTTTTTGTTTGCAGACAAAAATGATGCAAATGGAGGAAAGGGAAAACATTTGCACCCACCCACCCCGTGGTCAGTACAGAAAGGACCCTTGCAGAAGCTGGTGTAGTTTGCTCCGGCTGGTGTATTTGGCTGCATCACCCACTTTCTGCAAGTCCAGGCTGTAGAACGGCCAGCTCCAAACCCTGTTTGCCTGTGGATCCAGCGTCCACCAGAATCAATCCCCCCGGCGAATCAAACTTACCACTCTGCTGGGGAACCTCCTCTCTGCACCACCGATCACTCTGAAATATCGCTGCCACCAGCAGCTTCTGGGTTCCGTCGACCCAGCAGGCTTTGCGCCCAATTTCCGGGCAGATGCGGCAATGTTTGGGGGGGATCAGCGGTGCAGCGGTGGGGGGAGGGGGCTCCCTGGCAGAACAGTATGCGCCATTTGCACCAGGGAAGGGCTTTTCGAAACACAGCGGTCTCCAGTTTGGAGCAAGGACTCCTCACTCACAGAGCACAAGAACATAAGAAGAGCCCCATTGGATTCAGGCCAAAGGCCCATCTAGTCCAGCTTTCTGTATCTCACAGTGGCCAACCAGGTGCCTCAGGGAGCTCAGTAGACAACAAGATGCTTTACTATTAATGTAAGGAAGTTGCCCAACCCATCATGGCCTAGGGCCCACGATG
This sequence comes from Lerista edwardsae, assembly GCA_029204185.1. Classification (NCBI taxonomy): domain Eukaryota; kingdom Metazoa; phylum Chordata; class Lepidosauria; order Squamata; family Scincidae; genus Lerista; species Lerista edwardsae. The sequence continues at coordinate 300,644 of JAJKFI010000062.1, read as the reverse complement.
GACTCTTCCTCCAGAAATCCGCCCAGTCCCCTTTGAAAGGCATCTAGGACAGATGCCATCACCACCTCCTGTGACAAGGAGTTCCATAGCTTAATTACCCGCTAGGTAAAAAAGTATTCCCTTTTATCCGTTTTAACTCTCCAACCCTCAGTTTTAGCGGATGCCCCCTGGTTCTGGTATTGTGAGAGAGGGAAAAGAACATCCCTCTATTGACTCTATCCCTTCCGTGCATAATTTTGTATGTCTCAATCATGTCCCCCCTCAGGCGCCTTTTTTCCAGACTGAGGAGCCCCAAACGCTGCAGTCTTTCTTCATAAGGGAGGTGCCCCAGCCCCGGCATCCTTTTTGTGGCTCTCTTCTGCACCTTAGCTCCACCTTCCCCTGCCCCCAGTGCATCAGATCTTCAGGGCAGTCCAGGATCAAGTTCCTGGCAGGACACTCCCTTCGGAACCGAGTGCCCTTCCCCGACCTGCTTGCTACACTTTCCTCTGTTCTTATGCAGCAGCCAGACAAAACCGCCCTGTGGGTCGACAGCCAGGTGCACGCCAGATCGAGCACACACTTACCATCTGCCTAGCAGTTCTGGCAGGAGCAGTTCTTCCAGAGACTTCCCTCGAGAGCGGTGCTGGAAGACGTTGTTTGCGATGTACTCCTGAGAGTAAAGGAGACAAGCTCAAGCTGGAGGCCCTGACTGTGTGTCCTGATTCAAAGCTAGCCCAGTAGCCAGTCCCACGCCAATTGTTCCCTGGCCCCAGCTTGGGGTCTGCAATGTGTCCATCTACCAGGGCACCCCAGAATGCAGCAGCTGAGAACCTTATCTTGCATCCAGCATTTTGTGTGCTAAAGTTTCCAGCCTTTCTTGCTGCAGGGCTTGAAAGCCGGTGGCCGCTCCCTCTTGAACTCTGAGAGGTTCAGGCCTTAGCGCCTTCCGCCATACAGCTGCCCCTCTGCCTGGCTCCCTTACGGGACGTCGAAGCCCAGTTCAGGGGTCACAGGATTCAACTGGCGCAGCTTCAATTTCTGTTCAGTACAAAACGCAAACGAGCCCACCCCAAGGCAAAACATGGTGCTAGAATCGTAATTTCCTCATTAGAAAAGCTAGTCAGCCTACCATTTGAACTGGAAGAGGACCTTCAAAGCCATATGGACTATATAACTCTCTGCATGAGCAGGGCAATTCCACTCTAGAGCATATTCAAATGGAGCTCAAGAGGCACCTTTTGAAGACCCCTAGGAAAGGAGAGCACCCCTCTTCACTCGGAAATCTGTTCCACTGTCTAACTGCTCTTTCCAGTAACAATCTCTTCCCAACATCCAACCCTTTCTGCAGCCTAACCCATCTGATCTAGCCCTGGGGTAAATCTTTTCTCTCTTCCATGTGACAGCCCTTCAGGTACCTGAAGAGGGCTATCACATCGCCAAGGGTTGGACACAACTGAATGGATAAAACAACAGCAATCATGTCTCCGCTCAGCTTTTAGGAAGAGCCCTGCCGGATCAGGCCAAGGGCCCATCTAGTCCAGCTTCCTGTATCTCACAGTGGCCCACCAGATGCCTTGGGGAGCATACAAGACAACAAGATGCCTGCATCCTGTTACCACTCCCTTGTGTCTGGAATTCTGAGGTAAATTTCTGAGGTAAAATTCTGAGGTAAATAAAACAGAATTTGCTTTCCTATCCGTGGGGAGGGAGCTATAATAACTTGCAACCCAATCTGGGCCTTAAGAACATAAGAAGAGCCCTGCTGGATCAGGCCAAGGGCCCACCTAGTCCAGCTTCCTGTATCTCACAGAGGCCCACCAGATGCCTCAGGTAGCACATGAGACAACAAGATGCCTGCATCCAGTTGCCACTCCCTTGTACTGTACCTGGCATTTAGAGGCAGCCTACTTCTAAAACCAGAAGGTTGCGCACACATGTCATGGTTTGTAACCTGTGATGGACTTTTCTTCTAGAAATCTGTCCAATGCACTTTTAAAGGCACCCAAGCCAGGCGCCATCATCAAATCCTGTGGCAAGGAGTTCCACAGACCAATTATATACTGGGTTCAAAACAACAGCAACAACGTTTCTTTAACTTCTCTTCTCCAGGTTAAGGGCACAATCCTAACCCATTTTCCAGCACTGGGGGAAGAGTAATGCAGCTCTGAGGTAAGGGGAGAAAAAACATTACCTTGAAGAGGCCTCCGTAACTCCCCCCCCCCAACTGCAGGATGCAGTTTATGCTCCATTGGCTCAGCTGTGTCTGTGCTGGAAAGTTAAGATTGCACCCTAAACAGACCAAGTTCCTTCAGCCTTTTGTCACAGGACTTTTGTCCAGACCCCTTGCCCTCCTAGTTGCCCTCTGAACCTGTTCCAGTTTGGCTTCATCCTTCTCAGAATGTGGTGCCCAGAACTAGACACAGGACTCTAGGTGAGGTCTGGGCAGGGCAAAGGGAAGCCACATCGTCTTGGAAGTCATAAGAACATAAGAAGAGCCCCACTGGATCAGGCCAAAGGCCCATCTAGTCCAGCTTCCTGTATCTCACAGCGGCCCACCAGGTGCCCTAGGGAGGCATGAGACAACAAGATGCTTGCATCCTGTTGCCACTCCCTTGCACCCGGTACTCTGAAGTAGCCCACCACCTTTGTAAGGAGGTTGCACAATCCATCATGGCTTATAGCCCACGATGGACCTTTCCTCCAGAAATCCGTCCAATCCCCTCTTAAAGGCATCAAGACCAGATGCCATCACCACCTCCTGTGGCAAAGAGTTCCAGTCAGAGTACCATGGCCACCACCTGGGATTGCCAGAGCGCTCCACATTTCCACCTGCAAGCCATCCCCTTCGCAGGGCCTGTTCCTGCCGTTCTGGGGCAGATCCACTGTACCTGCAAGGAGAACGGCTGAGCGAAATCCACCCGGACGCAGCCGAATCCTCGAAAGGCAGCTCGGCAGAGGCTCCAGAGCGACAGCCAGAGACTCAAGGCCTGCGGAGGGTCCTGGGGAAACAGCATTCATAGCCCTGTTGACTGCCGAGGGCCAAGTGGTCTCACCATCATTTCACGGCTGCCTTGTGAGCCCCGTCCTCAGCTCCGGATTTCTGAGCAGCCCTGCAGAACCTGAGGTTGCCCAGTCTCGGGGAAGGCAGCAGACCTGATTGCTGGCACGAGGCTTGGCCCCTCTTATCCCCCAACTTTTCAAGGCAGGAGGAATCGAGGCTGCTGCCCAGTTCAAATTCACAGAAGTCCTCCCCTCTGGGCTGGCAGGTTCCAGCCCCCAGTACCCACCGGAGCCTGTTAGATAGGGTTGCCAGATAGCAACTGAGATAGAATGCCTCTACCTTTAACCATTGTATAGAAGAAGGAATTTGGGCAAGTGCAGCTCATTATAGAAGGGTTTCAGAAGCTGCACCAGCCAAAATTCCCTCTTCTATACAATGGTTAAAGGTAGAGGCACTCTGTCCCAGTTGGTATCTGGCAACCACACTGTTAGAGAAACGCAGAAATGGCCAAGAAGGAGCCAATTGTTGTTAAGGTGCAGCTCATGCGTTCTGGGTTCGCTCAGACTGCTGCAGTGGGGGCATCTATGGGGCTGACTCATAATTCCTCCCAGATCAGGATAAGCTGGGAACAGACATTGGATGCAATCCTAACCTGGAGTTAGGTTGGGCTTAGTTAGGCCAGCAAACTTTGGCCAGCACAAGGGACACTGTAAAGTATGTTTGGACCAGAGGCCAGCACACAGATGTGCACCACCCTCCCCGACTCTGACAGTGATCCAAATGCACTTTACAGTGGCCTTTGCGCCAGCCAAACTTTGCTGGCCTAACTGTGCTGGCCTAGCTCCAGGTTAGGATTGCACCCATTGCCTGGCAGGGACAATAGAATCTGTCCCCCCTTTCCACTCCCTCCCAACCCTCTTACATGGACTTGCTGTGGGTCAATGCAAGAGGCATACAAAGCCCAGAACCAGCCCAGACCCTCCCCGTCCTCCTCCCAGAATAAGCTCGAAAACCCGACCAACAAACTCTCAGGCTCTTCTGGCCCCAGCCAAGGCAGTACTTACCCCTCGCCCACCGTGAACCCAGTCGGGAGCCGCGTCATAGGAGAGTCCCACGGGCACCACTGTGACATCAGGGACCCGCCCTGCATGGAGAGCGTCGACAACCAGGCCCAGCCACTCCCTGCTGGAGGCAGAGCGCAGGGGTGCCCCACGGAAAGGTTCTTCCAGGAAAACCAGCAGCGGCTGCCTGCTCAGGAGCAGCTCCTCGACGTACTGCAGAGGCACAGGAAGAACGGGCAGACAGGCTGACGATGGGCGACAGAGCCACCAACAAGCACCTGGGCGGGGAGGCATTTCGCTCCGCTCCGCTCAAGGCGAAGTAGACACGTGGCTGCATTTGCCCACAGCAGCAGCCACTGCAAACGGTCTTGTGGCACCTTCATGATCAGCAGATAGATTGTGGTGATGGCTTTTGTGGGCTAGAGCCAGTGGTGTCATTCAAATGATTTAGGAACAGGAACTCACTTTTGATTGGCACTTGTGGGGAACCCGGAACCAGCCACGGAGCCACTAATTTTAACTAGTGGAACTGAGTTCCCCCGTGTTCCCCCTGCGTGACATCACTGGCTAGAGCCCCCCTTCCTCTCCTATGGAAGCAGGATATTTAGGGCACAATCCTGATCTACTCCATAGCCAGTGCAAGTTAGGAGACAACAGGGGACTCCCTGGAGCAAGGGCACGTTCATGCAGGTGCAGCTCCAACCAAGCCGCGTGGCACAAATCGGGGGCCGTATGGCCTAAATCAGGGCCACGCAGGCCTGGGGATGGGCTTGGATGCAGTCTAACAGCCTAACACCCAGTAAAGGCATCTAAATGATTTAGCAACAGGTACTCACTTTTGATTGGCACTTGTGTCGAGGGCCCACCCACCAGAAGTGAGTTCATAGCTGGAACCCAGGAACCACCCCCAGGAACTGCCGCGCCTCCTCGGTAGAAGGAGAAGGCCCGGAAGGCCCAGGCCTTTTCTGAGGCCGCCGCGCAGGCTACTGATTCACCCCCCCAGGAACTGCCGCGCTTGCTTGGGAGGGAGCCCCAGGCAGCCTACCTGTTCACGCTGCTGCTGCCGTCGGTCTCCCTCGCTCCGCTGCCTGCCTGCCTGGCTCTGAGAACATGCAGGCAATTCAAATGTTGCAGGGGGCGGAGCAGAGCGCCGACGGAGTCGACGAGCGAGCGGGCAAATGGGCGGGGCCAGCCCTAATCCTAGGAACGGGTACACGTCTACGCCCGCGTACCCGCAACATGACATGTCTGCTAACACCTCCTGGCTCGCCCACCCTGTACCCTGTTCCTCCCTCCGTCCTCCCACCCAGAACCGTTCTTGTGCCAGCCGCAGTCAGCTGGCGCAGGAGTGGCGTGGCGCAGCCTTTGGTCGACGCCCTTGGGCTGATGTAGCTGCTAGCGTTGGCCCAATGGCTGCACCACCAACATGAGGGTGCCCGTCGGTGCTCCCGCATCAGTGCCACAGATGTTCGGCCGACATAAGCAGCTAGCATCGGCCGAACGCCGGGCATAAGACTGCGCCCTTAATCAACAGAGATGCATGGGTGTAGAAGAGAAAAACACACATTTAAGTAGCATGGCAAGAAAGCCACAAAGCACAAGAGGTTGCAGGCAAGAGACAAGCCTGTGACATTTCAGTGCAAAAAAAAAAAAAAAAAAAATCTGACAGACAGGACAGGAGCCAGAAGTGGCGAGAACACATTCTTCGTAGCTATGCATGTTCAGGAGGAAGATCAGCCCTGGTTTTACGGCTTAAGTCAAAAGAATGAAATGTGCAGGTACATCCTAATCTGAGGCCGTGAATAACCAAGTGGAGAATGTGGTCCTGAGTGTGGAATTCCACAGCCTGAACCGCCGTTCTCATTCTGATTGGAGAGACGGGGCAACAGCTGCTGACATCGCAGAAGCCAGGAGAGGCAGCTGGCTAAGGTTCCCACCAGCTGGGGAAAAAGACTTACAGAGCACAATGCTAACCTGGAGCTAGGCCGGCACAGTTAAGCCAGCAAAGGTTGGCCGGCACAAGGGCCACCGTAAAGCGCGTTTGGCCCACTCTCGGAGTCAGGGAGGATGGTGCACATCTGTGTGCTGGCCTCTCTGACGCCGAGAGTGGTCCAAACATATTTCACGGTGTCCCTTGCGCCAGCCAAATGATGCTGGTGTAACTGTGCCAGCCTAACTCCAGGTAAGGATTGCACCCACAGCCAGCTCTGCTTTTATCTGCCCTTCCCTGTTACCAAAAGCAGAATGCAAGAAAGTAGCAGAAAGAAGCAAAGGGAAAACACAACTGCCACTTTGCACAAATTTATGCAGCTTACAGAATCCAGTTTTTCATAGCGCAGAATTTGGATTACCCAGACACAGGACTTTATGATAAGGGCGGGGGGGGGGGAGGAAGGTGAGGATTAGAGTACATTGGCCCAGAGTGAAGCTTTAGTGTTTGGGGTGGAGAACAAGACAGAGCTGAGGAGGGCTTACAGGAAAATTATGGGAGCAGCAGCAAGACTTTATATATCTATAAAAATTTTCCCCTCTAGAACTTAGTGCAACAATTTTCAACCGGTGTGTTGCACGCAGCACATTGGTGTGCTACAAAAGGTCTATGGACATTTGGAGCCTAGAGGTTGAAAACTGCTGAAAAACTCTTCTGAGCTCTGCAGTTCCGTTTCTAGGGCTAAACTGACCTTTAACGATTATGTAGGAGAGGGAATTTCAGCAGGAACTTCAGAAATTCCCTCCTCTTCACACCTGTTAAAGGACTAGGAGCCCTAAAGTTGAAAGGTTGGCCACCCCTGTTCTAGCACAACTGTCTGTAGTAACAAATTGTTCGTCTCTTGTCCTCTGCCAGAAGTGTCTCGTGGAAACAGGAAGTGACATCACAAGACCTTAGAGGTGAGTGTGCTTGGAGAAGGAAAACATTGAAATTTGCTGACTGAGCAGGTCATTCATTGAAATTGACAGAAGTTTAAAGACAGATAAATGTCTTGCTTCATGCAAATGAAATTGACTGGAAGTTTAAAGACAGATAAAAGTCTTGCTTCATGCAAATGAAACTGACTGCCCCAACAGCCTCTGGCATCGGACAAAGAAAGAGACCAATTCACGGGCGATAACCATGGATAGACCTACCAACGCGAAGGAACTTTCCGATCCGTAAGGTGACTGAACCGTCTGCTCTATCTGTGAGTCTCCCTGCTGGAGAAAAGAGCTCCAGACCGCGTGGGGTAGCTCATCTCCTCACCGACCGGACACGCAAGCAGAGTGCGCACACACATCGCCCACAATGTGTGGAAGCATGACACAGGAGCCCGCCACGCAGACAGCCCAGGGTGCCAGCCGACACACAGCCTGCCACAGACTTCGGGGGCTGATGAAAGATGGCAGGGAGCCTGGCTGCCGGGGGGAGGGGGGAAGTGGTGGCTGTGAGTGGGTGGCTGTGTTTGTGCTTTTTCCTCAAAGTGTCTGGCAGAGGAGAGAAATTATAACCACAACGTGCAAACGCAGTTGTCGTTTTCTGGCTGAGGCAGCAACTCGTGCCGAGTTTCAATCTGGTCCCCAGTTGAGGGCGGGGGGGGGGGGGAGAGAGGGGGGGGGAGAGAGAATTTGCACTTTGCTGACCAGACACAGGTGCCGGCTGCAGCTGATCCCCTGGACACCAACAGCCACCCTAAGAAGAGCCCCACTGAATCAGGCCAAAGGCCCATCTAGTCCAGCTTCCTGTGTCTGACAGTGGCCAACCAGATGCCTCAGGGATGCCTCAGGGAGCACACAGGACAACAGGATGCTTGCATCCTGTTGCCACTCCCTTGTAGCTGGCATTCTGAGGTAAATTTCTGAGGTAAATAAAACAGAATTTGCTATTCTGTCTGTGGGGAGGGAGCTATAGTAACTTGCAACCCAACATGAGCTCCACTGGATCAGGTCAAAGGGCCATCTAATCCAGCTTCCTGTGTCTCACAGCAGCCCACCAGATGCCTTCAGGAGCACAAAAGGCAATGAGATACTTGCATCATGTTGCCACTCCCCTGCACCTGGCATTCCAAGGTAGTCTACACCTAAAATAAGGAGGGTGCACCTGTAGCCTGCAATGAACTTTTCCTCCAGAAACCTGTCCCATCCCCTTTTAAATGCACCTAGGTCAGATGCCATCACTCCCTTCTGTGGCAAGGAGTTCCACAGATTAAATACATATTGGGTAAAACATATTTTCTTTTATCTGTTCTAAAGGGCCTTGTGGCCCTCTCCTGCCTCCCATCTCCTGCTCAGGCAAATGAGGGCTGAGCAGAAGAGTGGCACAGAAATCCAGGCTTCTCAAGCCCCAGGTCACCTTTTATGAAATGCAACAGGTGAAACGATATCACACCCAGATTGCAAACCAACCAACCGCGGTCTCTGGAGCACTGTGTTGCTCCAACCGCAGTGGCTGGAGGAAAACCCACTTCAATTGTGTTTGTGGTGCTGTTTATCTTAAAATGGAAGCCACTGCAATTTTACAAGCCAACACAACGGAAGTCCCATCGGCCTGGGGCAATTTTTGCAACCGTGTTTATGGTGGAAGAGGGTGATGGTGTGGACCGCATTGGTCACCCTGCTTCCAATCCTGCCCCACAGCAGTGCACGGATGCCAGTCAACTCTCTGGGCAACACCTGGCCCTCCGGGTGCAGCAGCAAGCAGACATCAGCTCCTTTCTCCAGCCCTACCTTCAGCCACTAGGGTCCCAACTGCTGGCAAGGAGTGTGCATCTCACTAGACTTATCACCGGAGATCCTTGCTGACATTAGTTTGCATAGAGCTCATTCCATCATCAAACATAAGTTATGGGAGGCAGAATTTAGTCTACTCTCTTCCAATCTTAATCCCACCTGTTCCCCTCTTTTTTTTTTTTTTTTTTTGCCCTTCCTCCTATATTTGGTCATTCTCCCAAATATTTTAGTTACTTGATTAATCACATTAAAAGAAGAGTGTTTATGTTAGCAAGATTCAACATATTCCCTCTGCATTCCGTTTTGATAGATTCTCTAACATTCCTCACGATTGCAGATTATGTTCTTTTTGCGCTCAAGAACCAGATACAATAGCCCATGTTCTATTACGCTGTCCGTCCTTCCAATCACTCCGCGATACCCATCTGAAATTCCTATTGTCCTCACTATCCGGTACTCCTAATGAAATTTTATCTGCCCTTCTGAGTGATGATAACTGGGCAACTGGCACCCCTGCTAACTGGGCAAGAGGCACTTTTTCAAGTGGTGTCCTCTTATATTTAGCAGGGGGAGAGCAATTGTCCCTCTTCGCCCCAGCACAGTGTCTTTCTAGTGGCTGTTGCTGGTGATATTCTGCATTTTTGTAGATTGTGAGCCCTTTTGGGACAGGGAGCCATTTAACTTTAATGTTATTATTTGCCTGTAAACTGCTTTGTGAACTTTGTGTTGAAAAGCGGTATATAAATACTAGTGATTGATTGATTGATTGATTGATTGATTGATTGATTGATGAGATAGAGGACGTTACCAACGCTGTTGCAGAATTTTTAGCTTCAATTCTTAAATGGAAACCTTCTTTTTAACTCTCCTACCCTTTCACCCTGTCTCTTCCCCCTCCTGATTTTCTTAGTGTGCACCCCCATTCTTCTATGACTGGCTGTATTACTGTGTAATGCCAATAAAGGTTTCTCGACTCGAGTGTGCATCAGGGCTACACTGCAGGGGTGGTGGTGGTGGTGGTGGTGGACAGAAAACAACCTCCACAGCAATACCTTATATGAACTGTAGCCACTTGGTAGGGAGGCTAAAAAGTCTTACAGCTGGCCTTGAAAAGCACCCCCCTAAACCCCTCTAGGCTTGCAAGAGCCAGCTGCTCTCCGCTCTCTGAGACAGCCTGCCCCTGCTGTGCTTCTGGCCTCGGACAGAAGTGCTGGCAAACACGCCCAGCTCTGCAGACATAGTGCCAAGGCAGCTCAGCCTCCACCCTCCTCGCTTTGAGGCTGGCCGTGTCTCTGCAATGCAACTCCTAATCTTCCAGCCAGGGCGTCAGATACGAGAGTGGGAATTAAGCCCTCTGCTGGAAGAGAACTCCCTCCTCTCGCCTCCAGGCCGCTCACACTTCCCCACTCCGGTTTCTGAGGAGCAGAAAACTCCCTGAAGAATACTGTACAGTTCTGGAACTCTTGAGCCCCCCCCTCCCCAGACAGTACCATGTCTGAGGCAGGGGGTCCGACGCTCCCACCAGGCTGCACCCCCTGGGGGCCTCAGGTGTTCAATCGCCCACCTGAATCTTGAGCACTCGTGATTGCTACTGCTTGGATTGGTGGAAGGCAAAGGAAGCCCCTCCCCCCCAATACCCTCAACCAACCACCCATTTGTCCCAGAGCGCAATCCTAACCTGGATTTAAGCCGGCAGTTAGGTCAGCAAAGTTAAGCCAGCACAAAGGCCCGTCAAGTATGTTTGGACCACTCTTGAAGTCAGACAGGCCAGCACACAGATATGCATCATCCTCCCTGACTCTAAGAGTGGTCCAAACACGCTTGACAGTGGCCCTTGTGCCGGCCTAACTTTGCTGGCCTAGCTATGCCGACCTAACTCCAGGCTAGGATTGCTTCTTCACAGATCCTCACAGGTCCTCAGAGGAAAGTTCTCCACTGATTAGATGGAGGTGGGGACGGAAGGCTTGGCACTGGGCCCTCCCCAAAATGCAGGCCTCCCTAATGAAGCCCCTAATGTCGTCCATCCCAAAAACAACACTCTGTAAATTCACTGTGGCTGAATATTAAACTTCATGGGAGTAACGGCCTCTTAGAGTGCAATCCTAACCTGGAGTTTGGCCGGCACAAGGTCCACCGTTAAGTGTGTTTGGACCGCTCTTGGAGTCAGGAAGGATGGCGCACGTCTGTGTGAAAGTTTGGCCAGCACCAGGGCCACTATAAAGCACAATTGGACCATTCCTGGAGTTAGGGAGGATGGCGCACGTCTGTGTGCTGGCCTCTCTCTCTGAGAGTGGTCCAAACATACTTGACATTGTCCCTTGTGCTGGCCAGACTTTGCTTTATTTACCTCATATTTACCTCAGAAATTTACCTCAGAAATTTACCTCAGAATGTCAGATACAAGGGAGTGGCGTTTGCACCACTCTTGGAGTCAGGGAGGATGGTGCACATCTGTGTGCTGGCCCCCTCTGACTCCAAGAGTGGTCCAAACATATTATATTTAATGTTGGGACTTGTGCCAGCAAAACTATGCTGGCCTAACTGTGCCGGCCTAACTCTAGGTTAGGATTGCGCTCCAGGTTGCCTTGCATCTCAAGAAGAAATGCTTCACTTACTGAGGCTAGGACAGCTCTGGCGAGTGCACCCAATTCGCTGTCTGACTCCTGCTTCACTCCGGCTGGCAGAAACACCCCTCCCAGGTGGGTGAGCCAGGCCCTGCAGAAACAGAAGAAGGGAGGGGGGTCTTATGCCCCACACACATCCATGCACACACCAAGTGCAGGATGGGGGAGTTGGTCTGTGGGACAGGAGTCAGTGTCCCCTGCTTGGAGGGGTGCAGGGGGAAAAAGAGTTCTAGCAGTGGAGATACATTTAAGGGAGAAGAGATCTAGCACCTGTTTTGATGTATTTTCAGGCACAGAATTTAGGGCCTGGTGGTTCAGATCTTTTTTCTTTAACTTCGCTGTTTTACTGAAAGATGGATTTTTGGGGGGAGTATACAGAGAGCCAAACAGGTAGCCGAGCCCACTTTCCCCCCCCACCCACCCACCCACGGCCCAGCAATTTGGCCACCAGGAGGAAAGCCAAACTCCGCAAGTTAGTTGTGGGCAGAACCCATTATGCAAATTCCACAAATTATTAAAATATTGTTATTTCATTTAATCAGCCTGATGAAATTTGATTCATTAGACGCAAACGGCAGCCCAGCTTCGTCGGCAGAAGCGGTAAAAGCTTTTCCAAGACAGCACCACCCACGCTAATTGCAGGGGGGGGGGAGAGGAAATCTTCCAGAAGGAATCTGGCTGCCGAGAAGCCTGTCTTGTTTCCTGGGCTGGGGCTGGGGCTATCAAGACATCTCTGTTCCTCTTTCTGAAGACGGAAAACCTACTTTGAAGCCTTACCTGTGCTTTGGTGTGTAAGTCTTGTATTCCCAGGTCACCCTGGGCATGCCCAGACCCTGAGAGACCAGAAGCAGCGGAAGCAGCAATCCATCCAGCTGAGATTTGTGCGTTGACAGGAGAACCAGCGGAACGCCAGGCTGTAGGCACAGGAAGCACAGGAAGAGACTCACTTCTAAGCAAAGCCTAACTCTGTCTCTGCAAGTATGGGGCTTGTATGGGATATTTGCATGCTCTGAAGGCCAGGCGGGACAAACTCCGCTCAGGGGCCTTCTTGGAACAGTTCAAAGAAGAAAGAGCCAAATAAATGCTTCTCTCTTTCCCTGCTCTCTGTCCCAAGAGAACTACAGTCCTTCCCATTATGGATGCCTGCAATGCAAGGACAGCACCACTTACAGAACCTGCAGGGTTGCTGTCAGGAGTACAAGATTATTCATGCCCCATGCTTTGCAAACCCAAGAGAACTCTCCAAATGCTAAGCAGGGAGAGGGACCTAAGTCTCGAGGCAGGCCTGAGAGGTTTTGAGCAGAGGAGGAAGGCTTTTTCTTGAAATGACTCAGGACTCGAGTCAACATGACTCAAAATTTTTCTGCAAGTCGAGTCGCGACGGCACACGCTATGACTTGAGACTCAAGTCATGGAATCGCTCACTCGAGATTTGACTCATGAAATGAGACCAGCAAATCCCTGATGTTCAGCAAGGCTTAGATGTTGGCGGCCCAAGAAACCCCCAGTTCAAGCACCACATGAGCACCACCCATTAAGGGTAAATGACGCACCACATACAAATGCGGGAAACAAAGACCCAACGTTTAAAACCAAACAGGTTTTTGGTTTTACACGTTCAGCAGCAAGTGAAAAGATTGAGCAGTCAAGCGATGGGAAAAAAATCAAATGACGTCACAGCAGAAACGCGCATGTGTGAATTTGCGTTAGTTCCTCCAAGTCAGAGGCAATGTGGGCGTAAACCCCAGGAGCTGAGCCCCCGTCTGCATCTGCAGAAGACTATACAAAACAATGGACTGGGAAGGAACAAAGTGCATCATCAGGAGGATTGTGGGAAGGGGAACCTCGACTTCCAGAGTGCAGCTGCTGCCCCGGGGAAAGGAAGCATTCCTTATCACCTGCACAGCCCTCCGCACCATCTCCATCTGCCCCCGGTGGATGATCGTGTTGAAGAACATCTGGTTGAGGAGCTTGAGCAGAGCCCAGAAGCACAGCCTGCAGGGAGAGAGGACAGGGGGGAGTGGAGGCGAGAACCCAGCACAGCAGGGACTTCACAGTGGGTCCCTTCAAGGACGGAACTGTTCCTCTGAGCATCTCTGAGACGGTTGAAACCAGCAGGGCAAAGACGGGCATCCTCAAGCGACACAGAAGCAATTCAGAGCACAATCCTAACCTGGCCTTTTTTTTAGTCTTTAGTTACCTTTATTGGCATAAAAACAGTTACAAATAAAAATACATCTTTACAAATGACAAGTCAAGGATGATCTTTCAGCGCACTCCCCAGAATCTCTAATCAAATCCGAATTCACCTTGGCTGCCATACTCAAAAAAACAACAAGAGGTTTTAAAAGGTTCAGGTCAGTCCAACTAAGAATGGTTCCTAGATCAAGTGTCTCTGGGATAGACGAATAAAAGGGGGAAATGGCCGCCCACAATCTTTTCCTGGCCACAGTATGGCGTGGGCAGTAAAAAAGAATATGATCTAAGGATTCGATTGCATCCAACCTGGCGTTAAGCTGGTACATTTAAGCCAGCAAAGCTACGCCGGAACAAGAGACACCATAAAGTCTGTTTGAACCACTCTTGGAGTCAGAGAGGCCAGCACACAGATGTGCACCATCCCCTGCTAACGTGTCGAATGGTGCTCCTCTTATATGTAGCGGGGGAGAGTAATTGTCCCTCTTCACCCCAGCACAGAGTCTTTTCTAGTGGCTGTTGCTGTTGGTGGGCTGCTTTTTTTTCCAGATTGTGAGCCCTTTTTGGGACAGGGAGCCATTTATTTTATTGCCTGTAAACCGCTTTGTGAACTTCTTGTTGAAAAGCGGTATATATATACTGATTGATTGATCGATCCTCCCTGACTCCGAGAGCGGTCCAAACGTGCTTTACGGTGTCCCTTGTGCTGGCCAAACTTTGCGGGCCTAACCGTGCCGGCCGGCCTCCAGGTTAGGATTGCGCTCCCAGATTCACAGCTGTTGCACTCTGAATACACCTGGGCTGAACTTTGAAATGCTTGGCCTCATGAAGGAGGGAAAGACAGGTTCGGGGGTGAAAGCAGACATGAAACCACATCACTTCTTTCACATTTCAGGGTGGAATCACCGTTTTCAAAGAGCAACAAAACTCAGCCATGTTCCTCCATGGCTGCCATCAATGAACACCAGTGAGCCATGAGGCAGCATTGTTCCAAGCGGGATTCTGGGGGAAAAAACCACAGTTGGCAGCTGCTAATGAAAATGGCAACTGATAACGGGGTGTGTTTGTGTGCACGTGCCATTGTTTTTCCCTTGAATGCCCCTGGGAACAACATTATATGGCCACGTCTCATTGTGGGGCAGTCCAAGGCAACATGGTGCCAGCCACCACCAAAAAGCCGTGCTCGCCAACTGCTCCACTGCACTGCCTCACTGAAGATTGCTAAGATGCCCCCACCCACAGTTTCACAGCTTGCAAATGGAGCCATGAAATGGGGAGGGGAGCCCAGCCTTAATTCTTTCACAGGCTGTGTTTCCAAGTCATCTCCCACCAGGCTTAGAATTAACCTCCGTTTTCTCCCCAAAAATTGCAGGCTCAGTGCCGATTTCTGCTTCCTTACAAGGGACGCTGTAGGGATGTGGTGGCGTAGCGGGTTACACCACTGCTGCTGGGCCTTCTGACCAGAAGGTTGGCAGTTCGAGACTGCGCAACGGAGTGAACTCCCGTCGCTTGTCCCAGCTCCTGCCAACCTAGCAGTTCAAAAGCACCTAAAAATGTAAGTAGATAAATAGGGATCACTTCGGTGGGAAGGCAACGGCGTTCCATGCGCTACGGCGTAGAGTCATGCCAGTCACATGACCACGGAAGCTTGTCCTCTGACAAATGCCGGCTCTTTGGCTTGGAAACGGAGATGAGCACCGCCCCCAACTGTTGGTCACGACTAGACCATTCGGTCATGGGGAAACCTTTACCTTTACAAGAGACGCTGCAACAGATTTCAGGCTGGAAGGATCTGTCAAGATTGGCTGCATTTTCTGGGCTTTGCAAGTCATGCCTTGGAACGGTTCGTGTGGAAGGGACAGCATGAGAGCTCCGGGCATCAAACTCGGTTGTGCCATTCAACCCCAGCTGCTCAACCAACAAACCCTCCAAACGCTGCTTATTATTTCCACGAAAAGGTTCTAAGCGCCGTTGGCACCTAGTTCACAGCATCCTCCACCCTCAGCGCTGTGAAGGGTTCTTTTATTGTACCGCTCCATCAAACATGCAATTACGCAACAATAGAAACTTTTAATTGCCCTTTTTTTGAAGTGTTCCTCTTCTATGAAGGGTAATGCTTTGAATCCTTTTTCTCCTCGATGATGGAGGAATATGATATATAATCTTTTTTTTTTAAAGTGTTACAATATTAATACTTCTTAAAATAACTCCAAAATTGGCCGAGGCTGAAAGTTAAGGAAAGGTTCTGCCACGGACTGTACCAATATTCCTCTCGTGGGGGGGGGGGGGGTTTCAATCTGAAGAAAGGGTTGGTGGACCTGACTCCAAGAGCCTGTTTGGCATGCAAGCCACAACCCAGGAAAGGAGCATGCAGGACCTCTGGGATGAGGCAAGCCCTCTCTGCATGTGTCTGGAGTCGCCACAGCTGTGCCACATACCTAGAAGGAGGGAGCAAGGTCCCTAGGCCCACGGATCTGTCCAGGACCCACCGGAAGTGATGTCATGGCCAGAAATGCCATCATTGTGACACCAGAGCCTGTTGCTTTCCTGAGAATGCAGCCATCAGTTGGGTCATTTCTCAGCCATTTTCCAACAGCAAAGTGAATCAGAAAAGAGAAAAGCCTATTTACTTCCTTGACACTAGCCAAACAACCACATGGCCTTCCCGCTTTCCAGCATCCCATATTTTCAATATGGCTGCCCTAGGTACTTTGCAACCCACCTGAAATTGGCTCACGACCTCCCCCGGCACCACCAGGTACATCAAGACGAGGTGGGCCATTGGGCAGTAAACATTGGGAACCGCTGTTCGAACACAGGTGGTATCTGATCATCTCTGGATTTTTCCTCCGTGAATCTGACCCACGATCAAGCCAGACCTGAACCCTCCAAATGCAACCAGAGCAGGGCTTCCCTAGCCCTCAGAATGCCCTCTAAAGGCATGACATCACCACTTCTGGCTCCCCCCCCCCAAAAAAAAAACCCTGTACAGGTGCCCCCTGGTATCCATTGATTTGGTATCCACGATTTCAGTTATCCACGGATACCATGGATACTGGGAAGCCTATTAAAATGCAAAAAGGTAAAGATTTCCCCACGATCGAATGGTCTAGTCGTGACCGACTGTAGGGGGCGGTGCTCATCTCTGTTTCTAAGCCTGTAGAGCCGGCGTTTTGTCCGAGGACAAGCTTCCGTGGTCATGTGGCCAGCGTGACTATACACCGTAGCGCATGGAACACCGTTCCCTTCCCACCGAAGTGGTCCCTATTTATCTACTCGCATTTTTAGGTGCTTTTGAACTGCTAGGTTGGCAGGAGCTGGGACAAGCAATGGGAGCTCACTCCATCTCGCGGTCTCGAACTGCCAATCTCCCGGTCAGCGAGCCCAGCAGCAGCAGTTTAACGCGCAGCACCACCACGTCCCTACAAAAAGATAGGGGCACATTAAAGATTAAAAAGATAGGGGAACATGAAACAAATCTCTTTTACCTTGCTGCTGCAAAGCCACTGATGTTCCCCTATCTCTAAAAAGGTGTCCCCAGTATTCACAGTTTCAGGTATCCATGGTGGGTTCTGGAATGCCCCATTTGGCACTGGGACATGCCTGTAACCATTTTTTTTTTTTGGCCTTAGAAGGTATTCTGAGGGCCAGGCCACATGTGGCCTCCCTAGCTGTCAGAACACCCTCTGGACACAACAGGAGCACAGTTTTGGTCCCTTTAGGAGGGTCTGGAGCAGTGGCAGCCCCAGCCCACAAGCCGCCCAGGGGCTGGGTTGATGCTCTGCACACCCAGCGGCAGCTCTCTACCCCCTCCCTGCCCATTGCCCTCCTGGCATGCCAGGCTCCATTTTGGAGCTGTAGACGGCAAGGGAGAGTGGGCAGGCCAAAACCATGCGCCCAGTGGTGCCATTCAAATGATTTCGGAACAGGAACTCACTTTTGATTGGCACTTCTTGGGAACCCGGAACCAGCCACGGAGCCCGTTAGGATCCGGAATGACATCACTGCCTTCGCGCCCCCCCCCCCAGGAATCCGAAGTCGCTCCCTTCAACCCTCTGAGTGCCGGCCAACCAAGAAGAAAAGCTCTTTGCAGGGGAATTGGGAGGGGGGGAGGGAGAGTGAAGTGGGCGGAGTCAGCCCTAATTTTAACTAGTGGAACTGAGTTCCCCCGCGTTCCCCCTGCATGACATCACTGCATGCGCCTCTTTGAGAGGCAAGGTGCCTTTCCGCCGCCTTCACCCGCACTCGGAGCTCAACGCCCAGGAGCCCTTGCCCCCTCTGCGGCAGGGCTGCGAATGGTCTGGAGTGCCTGAGCGACAGATTTGATTATCCGCAGTATCAGCACCTGCAGGAGCTCTGGGAACAGGACCCCACCTATCCTGAGGCACTACCTCAGGTAGTGCCCACTACCTGGGCAGAAGATTTAGCCGAGAGGGTTAATGCCTCCGTTTGCCCGAAGATAACACCTGAAGATCTCAAGGTCGTGAGCTCGGGACTGCCGGAAGTCTCTGCGAGCAGCAGACCTTGGAAACTGCGGCTGATTACAAGCTGAGTTTCAGCTGCCTCGTGGGAGGAGGAGTGTGCTGAAATCAGCTGCATCTCTGGTGGCAGCAGGGAAGCCTCATCAGCCAGCTAAGCAGACGACAGACAGGTGGCTAAAGAAAGAAGGCTAAATCCAGAAAGAAAGATCTGTAGGAGTGTTGTTCTTGGAAGATAGAACATTCTGTAAATTGTAAAAACCTTCGGGTTTGTGAGAAAGTCTGCATATGTAAACCGCCTTGAGTTCAATCATTAGAGAAATCTAGTGATCTTAAAAAAGGCGGTATATGAATAAATGTATTATTATTATTATTATTATTATTATTATTACCTGTATTTCTGATCCTGCCCAGGTGGCCTCTCTTAGAAGCAATGGGCTGCCTTCAGCTCCAAGGTTCTCAGACACCCCGGCAGGAGGGTGGGGGGGGAGGCAGGATGCACCAGTCCACGAAACCATCTCTTTGTGAAGCCAGACAGCATCTGCACGCTAACTCACAGCCTCGCAAGTTGTTATTTTTAAGAGCAAGGGGAGAAATTATCTGAACGCTCCTCGCAGAAATGGGATTTTTCACCCCCGTGCGCGCGCGCACACACACACACACACACTCGCCCGGCTAAGAGCTGGTTCCCCATCATCACCCCGGCCCACACAGCCGCTTTCTCAGCCGCCGCCAGAGGAAGGAAGAAAGCTGC
Organism: Lerista edwardsae; assembly: GCA_029204185.1. NCBI lineage: Eukaryota > Metazoa > Chordata > Lepidosauria > Squamata > Scincidae > Lerista > Lerista edwardsae. The sequence continues at coordinate 281,847 of JAJKFI010000062.1, read as the reverse complement.
CGAGCTAATCAGCTGCGCCTCCGAGTTGGCTGCCTTTGCTTTCCCTATTAGTCCCCTAACATGTGTGCGTTTGAAGCTGATGAAAGGGGCAGAGTTAATAAGAATCCTCTCTTGCACTGTGGTTTTCATCTGCAGGTCTCAAAAGGAAGATCGCTGTCATTACCTCTCCCTCCCTCCTTGCAATGAGGGCCCAAGGATTGACCCTCTCCCTGGCTCTGGGTAATTTCCATACAGCCGGGAAGAAAAAGACTCTCACTTCTTCCCTCTGCCCAACCGCTTCTTGATACGATTAATACTCTCGAGGCTGCCATCGCAAATTTCAAGCCCCAGGAATACAAAGGGAGCCCTTTGCAAAACCCATTCCAGGAAAGGGAGACCATTAAAACGCCCGCTGTCTTGGCGATGCAGATTATCCACTTTGCCTCTGAATGCTCTCCCTTCATTTCTGCCCAACTCAAGGCTTCCTGCAAACAATACGGAATCCCCCCTATCTTTCCCCATCTCTGAACAGTTTCGGCAGCCAAGCCTGCATCTCGAGAAAGGTTGTTCCTCTCCTCAAAGTAAGGCATCGATGTCGCTCAGGGCACCACTAAGGGGTGCCGATCCAAACCGTCGAGCTGATAAATCGCCTCTCAGAAACCGTTTCAAAGTCTTACATAATCACAGTGCCGCCATCCACACAAAGATTTCATTTTTTTTTTAAATGGGGCCAGTTCTCCAGGAATGATGCCCAGCTCAGCACCATCCTGCAAACGGTGTCGATCCAGCTGGCATGGGGCCAATTCGACAAGTACCCCTCACAGGGATAGGGCAAACTTGGGGAACGGAGGCATCCACCCTGCCCCACATACAGCAGGCTCCAAGGACAATCCCTGGGGACATCTTCAGATGACAAGAGGGGATCCACAGCAAGGCAGCTTCTGCAGGAGTGGCCCTCTGGAAGGGAGCAAGTTTGGAACCCCAGGGCCCAATCCTGTCCAACTTTCCAGTGCCGTTGTGGCGGCAAGGCATTTTCAAGGTAAGAGAACCAACGTTCCCCTCCCTTGAGGAAGTCTCCCTGACTGCACCCCCACCACAAGATGCAGGGCACACCCCAGTGGCACGACTACACCAGTGCTGGGAAGTTGGGTAGGTTTGGGCTTTCAGGCTCTAGCCTAAAGGTAAGAAGGCTGACCTTTTGGGTCCAGACTTTACCTCCAAGTATTTTGGCTCATTGGGACGTGGTGGCACTGCGGGTTAAACCCCTGCTGCTGAGCCTGCTGACCAGAAGGTTGGCAGTTCAAGACCACGCAACAGAGTGAGCTCCCGTCGCTTGTCCCAGCTCTTGCCAACCTAGCAGTTCGAAAGCACCTAAATGCAAGTAGATAAATAGGGACCACTTTGGTGGGAAGTTAACGGCGTTCCATACGCTACTGTGCATAGTCACGCTGGCCACATGACCACGGAAGCTCGTCCTCAGACAAAAACGCCGGCTCTACAGGCTTAGAAACGGAGATGAGCACCGCCCCCTACAGTCGGTCACGACTAGACCATTCGGTCGTGGGGAAATCTTTACCTTTTTGCATTTTAATAGGCTTCCCAGTATCCATGGTATCTGTGGATAACTGAAATCGTGGATACCATATCAATGGATACCAGGGGGCACCTGTACAGGGTTTTTTTTGGGGGGGGGGGAGCCAGAAGTGGTGATGTCATGCCTTTAGAGGGCATTCTGAGGGCCAGGGAAGCCCTGCTCTGGTTGCATTTGGAGGGTTCAGGTCTGGCTTGACTGTGGGTCAGATTCACGGAGGAAAAATCCAGAGATGATCAGATACCACCTGTGGTCGAACAGCGGTTCCCAATGTTTACTGCCCAATGGCCCACCTCGTCTTGATGTACCTGGTGGTGCCGGGGGAGGTCGTGAGCCAATTTCAGGTGGGTTGCAAAGCACCTAGGGCAGCCACTTTGGTGGGAAGGGAACGGCGTTCCGTGTGCTACGGCATAGAGTCATGCCGACCACGTGACCACGGAAGCTTGTCCTCGGACAAAACGCCGGCTCTACAGGCTTAGAAATGGAGATGAGCACCGCCCCCTGCAGTCGGTCACGACCAGACCATTCGGTCATGGGGAAACCTTTACCTTTATTTTGGCTCATGCAAAATAAAACACTCTGCATTTCAGTCCATAAAATTCAAAGGCAGAAAAACCAGGTCCCTCCACAACTCCCTACCTCAGCAGAAAAGGAGAGAGAGGGGACTGCATCTGGGCCAGGATCTGCTGGATTTTTCTTGCCCACTGCGAGACGGACAATGTGCCGACTGGTGCATCCTTCTTACCCCGGGGCGCCCTCTGAGAAACAATGTCCTGTACCCTGGGGAAGAAAAAAAGGGTGAGAAGATGACAGTATCTTAGCAAGAAATCCAAACCAAGTCAGGGCGGGGGGACTGGCAGCCCGATCCTAACCTGCGCTGGAACAGCCAGGCCGGTGTAGCTGGGCTGCATCCTAAGCATTTTAGGAGGCAGAAGGTTTTCCCCTTCCCGCAGGGCAAGCCCCAGCCAGCCTTATGGGGCTGCTTGGCTCAGCGCCAGCAAAACAGCAGGTGCAAGTCCATGTCGCCAGAGCCGCCCAGCCCAGGGGCAGGGGTATGGATACATGCAGTGATGTCATGCAGGGGGAACACAGGGGAACTCAGTTCCACTAGTTAAAATTAGGGCTGACTCCGCCCACTTCACTCTCCCTCCTCCCCCCTCCCAATTCCTCTGTAAAGAGCTTTTCTTCTTGGTTGGCCGGCACTCAGAGGGTTAAAGGGAGCGACTCCGGATTCCTAGGGGGGCGGTGATGTCATTCAGGGGGAACGGATGGACCAGAATGGGCGTTTCGGATCCTAACGGGCTCCGTGGCTGGTTCCGGGTTCCCGACAAGTGCCAATCAAAAGTGAGTTCCTGTTCCTAAATCATTTGAATGACACCACTGGATACATGTCCCATCTCCGCCCACAGCGCCACCCCGTTACACCTCTGGCATGCCCTCAGGGCAGTCCTGCACTGGCACAGCTACGCCAGTGCTTGACTGGCGCAGCTGATGGGCGCAGCAGCACCCAAGCATCAGCACGGTGCAGTAAAGCGCGCCCGCGGTACAGACGCACCTTACAGCACGTTTGCGACAGCGCCATGCCGGTGCAACGCCAGGTTAGGATTGCGCCCTAAATCTGTCTCTCAGTAACATGTCACAAACACTACCAGTGCTGACATGAAACCAAACAACAAGACCCCTGTGCATTTAAAAATATGTGGTACAGCCCAGATTAGCCCCTGGGGAAGAGTTTGTGCAGCTCTGTCCCCCTCCACTATCCCGTTCAATGAAACTGGCTTGCAATTTTGAGGTTGCATAGAAAGGTTTTCCCCCAAGCGCTAAAAGCAGGAGAGTCCAGACATCCCTTCCAGGCTGATTCAGTGGTGTCATTCAAATGATTTAGGAACAGGAACTCACTTTTGATTGGCACTTGTCGGGAACCTGGAACCAACCACGGAGCCCGTTAGGATCCGGAACGCCCGTTCCCCCTGAATGACATCACTGGGCTGATTCCTTTTGTCTCACTGGTGTGCCTGAGGTTGAATGGGCTGTGCAGGTGTTTGAAGCGCTCCAAAGCTGCAAGACCCACTAACCAGAAACAACAGCTGGGCAAAGGATAGGACGACACTGCAGGAAGCAGCACCTGCATGCATCAACCCACCTTCCGTGCTCTGGGGGTGGGTGGGGAAAGAAATGGCTTAATTATCAGGCCATGGCTGGTACTGCTGTTTGGAAAAAAGCAGCCATGGTAATGAAAGCCCGGCTTGAGAAGTTGTACAACAGGCGAGGTGCATCGCATCTTGCCACTCTCCTTCATGCTTTCTTAACATGGAACAGATGGGCAGAGCAATCCTATCCTGCCCCTCGCACCGACGCTACGTCATAGCATTGGCGCAATGTTGTTAGTGCCAACACGGGGGCACCGATCAGCATCCCCGCATTGGTGCTACAGCAACAGGACCGGCGCTGTCCTGCTGCGCCCACGCTGAGCCTCTCTTGCGCCAACTGAAGCCGGTCGGCACAAGGAAGGCTCCAACCCATTCCGGATGAGGGCAGGATGTGGGCGGGCTTGGGAGGCAGCTGCAAAGGTGGTGGGCTACTGGTACCGGGTGCAAGGGAGTGGCAACAGGATGGAAGCATCTTGTAGTCTCATGCCTTCCTGGGGCACCTGGTGGGCCGCTGTGAGATACAGGAAGCTGGACTAGATGGGCCTTTGGCCTGATCCAGCAGGGCTCTTCTTATGTTCTTATGTTGGATGGCCGCGTGGCCCCGATTCAGGCCACTCGGTCTCCTCAGATCTGTGCCTGCTATTTAGCAGGCACAGATCCAAGGAGCGCATAGGGGAGGCTGGAGCCTCCCCTACGGTAAGAGAGTGCAGCCGTGGGGAGGCTGCAGCCTCTCCTAAGCAGCACTAGGATACGGCGCTGGCCCGTCGGCCTCGCCAGTCCGGCGCTGCTTAGGATTGCGCCCTTAATCATTATTCCTGTTTTGGTCAGGACGAAGGAGAAGGCTTCACCGGCACACGTCTCCCTCTCAGGAAGACCGCGCTGGAGTTCACAGGGCTAAAACTGATGTTTCTACTGTGACCTTCACCCGCCGCATTTAATATGACAGGATACAGTGGAGCCCATTAGCTGTAACTGAGCACCGCGGAAAAATCAATGGGACACGGAAGTTGTGCCAGCGTTCGCTCTGAGCTCTGTGGCCGCGCAGCTCTCACAGAACTCAGAATGCAGCCCGATGGCATTTCAGGGCCACCAGCAAGAATTGGCGCCATTCCTGTATATCAAGCGGGAAGCCCCGTGCATCCGAGTTTGGCGGCAGTGCGCGAGGAGCACGATAAGGAGGTGGAGGAGAAGCAGATCGCTTAAGTGGGCGAGAAGCAGATCACTGCGGCTTGTGTTGGCAGCAAGTTGGGGGAGGCAGTGGAAGAGGATCCTGGGCAAAAGGCACCCCAAATCTGCCACAACCTCAGAGCCCACGCAACCTACCACTGATGCAAGGAGGCTGGCTGGGAGTCCACCCCACACACCGAATAAGGCAGGCTGCCTAAGGAAAAGGAGGCCACAGCCAACCAGCCAGGCTTCTTCCAACAGCTTCCTGTTCCCCCTGGACACATTAGCAATTTGAATGAAAAACCCACACCTGCCAGAAAGTACAATCTCCGCCTGCCGTCAAAATGGCACTCTCCCACTTCCCTCTATTCACAGGGGACACAATCCAGATTTAAAAGCGTTCTTGGCGTCACTTGTCAGAACGACCTCTGCCTCCAAGGAACCCCAGAGACTTTTTGTAGGAAGGATTGGCGTTTGTGACAAGCCAGCGTCCCTTTGTGAGATCCTCAAGGCCGATGGGGCTGTTGCCAGAATCAGGCCCTCCCCGTCCAGCTGATCTGGAGTGGTGTGAGGGGCATTGCTGGAGTCAGCGACACTTGGCACCCTGGACTCGAAGGTTGGCTTGCAGACAGTGCGCAAAGGAATAAATATCTAGTGACCCTTGTGTGTGTGTGTGTATGTGTGTGTGTGTGTGTTGGGGGGGTATTGGGGGGGTAGGAATGGCTTACAGAGGGCATCAATCCATCAATATTTATATACCCCTTTTCAACAAAAAGGTTCACAAAGCGGTTAACAGGCAAGATCAGTTAAATGGGCTCCCTGTTCCAAAAGGGCTCACAATCTTTAAAAACACACACACACACACACACACACACACAGAGAGAGAGTAACGCAGAACACCACTAGCAACAGCCACTAGAAAAAAACACAAGACCAGAAAAAAGCAACCAGAATGATTACTGAGTTGGGGCACCTCCTTTATGAGGAAAGGCTATACCGTTTGGGGCTCTTCGGGCTAGAAAAAAGGCACCTGAGGGGGGGGGGCATGATTGAGATGTACAAAATGATGCATGGGATGGATAAAGTGGATGAATGAATGAATGAAACCTTTAATGGCATTTTTTTTAAACCAACCATGGCTGTATACACAAAATACTCATGTGGATGGAGGGATGCTTTTTTCCCTCTCTCACAACATCAGAAGCAGGGGACATCCATGAAAAATGAGTGTTGAGAGAGTGAGAACAGATAAAAAGAAATACTTTTTTACCCAGCGGGTAATTGGCAACAGGATGAAGGCATCTTGTGGTCTCGTGTGCTCCCTGAGGCACCTGGTGGGCCACTATGTGATACAGGAAGCTAGACTAGATGGGCCCTTGGCCTGATCCAGCAGGGCTCTACTTAGGTTCTTAAGGCCCAGATTGAGTTGCAAGTTATTATTGCTCCCTCCCCACAGACAGGATAGCAAATTTCTGTTTTATTTTCCTCATGTTTTCCTCAGAATTTTACCTCAGAATTTACCTCAGAATGCCAGGTGCAAAGAAGTGGCAACAGAATGCAGGCAGCCTGTTGTCTCATGTGCTCCCTGAGGCACCTGGTGGGCCACTGTGTGATACAGGAAGCTGGACTAGATGGGCCCTTGGCCTGATCCAGCGGGGCTCTTCCTATGTTCTTAATTAATCTGCAGACCTACCTGGCCTGATTTCTCATTTCCTGGCTTCAGATTTCTCTCCCACCAAAGTCAGAGGTGGTCTACCCAACGCCACTGCAAAACACACCTCCTGGGGGTCTGGCCCATCACTGGCCACAGCACAGGCTCAACCAACCAAAGCACAGGAGGACTGGGATCTCACTAACAAGCACCACAGGGGTCTCCACTGCTAGGAAGCCAGATCCAGATCATTCTGAATGCAGACACATGCAAAACACACTGCTAGCTGACCTCCACATGGGAAGTGAGGCATCTTGCCAGCAGCCATACCTCTTGCTGTGGAAAATCCTTTCCTGGAGATCACTCTGGGTGCCAGCGGAAAAGTCCCAGCCGCACGTTGCCAGGAAGTAGCAGAGTCTCCTCACCAACCAGCCTCTGTACCTGGGGTGGAGGGACAGTTTGCACAATTAAAAAAAAGAAAACTGGGGAATCTCCAGGTCTGCTGATTCCCAAGACACATTCCTGCTGCAGGTCTGAAGAGGGGGAGAGCAGCTGCTGGGTCACAGCACTGAGTTGTAGGGAGGGACAACAGGGAGTTGTAGGGAGTTGTAGGGAGGGACAACAGGAGCTGCCCCACTGGATTAGAACAAAGGACTTGTGGCCCAGAAGCCAGTTGGGAAAGCAAACTGCAGGGAATGAAAGCACCAGCCCTCCCCTGCTGTCTCCGCCCCGGCACTCGCGACTCAAAGATCCACGTCTGTAGCGTTGCTATGGAGGGGCGGCACGGAAAGTATTGCAGGTGCGGCAATGTGCCACGTAAGCAGCCTCTTCCACTCACCGTCAGAGCCGTTCTGGGCAGCGATGGCAACACAGTTGCCATCGCGGCCCAGAACGGCTCTGACAGCAAGTGGGAGAGGCCACTTACACAGCACATTGCAACACCTGCAACACTTGCCCCCCCCTTCCGTAACTACTGACCCACCTACAGAGGCAGGGCAAGTGCCTTGCCAAAAGCTGGCGAGAGATCTGTCCGCCTTAACTATACCTCTTTCAAAAAACCATCTCAGCTGGTGGACATCCCCACCAAAATGAATTCCAGAGCACAATCCTAACCTGGAGTTAGGCCGGCACAGTTAGGCCAGCAAACTTTGGCCAGCACAAGGGACACTGTAAAGTATGTTTAGATCACTCTCGGAGTCAGAGAGGCCAGCACACAGACGTGCACCATCCTCC
>JAJKFI010000062.1:244152-274066 GCA_029204185.1 Lerista edwardsae | reverse complement strand
TAGACCACTCTCGGAGTCAGAGAGGCCAGCACACAGACGTGCACCATTCTCCCTGACTCCGAGAATGGTCCAAACACTCTTTACGGTGCCCTTATGCCGGCCAAACTTTGCTAGCCTAACTGCACCGGCCTAACTCCAGGTTAGGATTGTGCCCCCACTCAGAGGCTTCCGGAAATTCACAAGGAGGGAAACAGGTCAGGAGCAGCTACATGCCTCTGTCCGTATTTGATGCACACACAGGCACACCCCTATAACCTCCACTCCTGCATTGTGGTAAGTTTTGCTTCAACACCAGTAAATCATAATTTTCCAATCCTCTTATGCTGGTTGTTTTCAAAGATGCTAAAGAGCATTCAAGATGTCCGTGAGGAAAAACAGTGCAAGATTTGCATAATTTAAACTTCAAATTGGAGATGGTGGTTGATGAATGGGGCACAAACTTCCTTGGCACAAACTTCAGTTTTCCTTGCTCGAGAGTCCTGAAAAGGAGTTAAGACAGGAATGGAGTTCCACTGTGTGATGTCCTCTCCCCCCTCCTCCTGATTGCAGAACGATGGCTTTCACTCTGTTTTCACTCTCCTTCCCGCCCCCCCCCCACTTTGAAAAACCATGAATTCTGCTTTGGCTGTGATATCAATCAAATACTTTCTCTCCTTCCCCCGCTGTTAACAACACTTAGCACTTTGGGGATTTCAGTTTTCAAAAGAACATTACAAACTACAATTAAAGTAATTAGGAATCAGGCTAATGAGAATCAAGTCTTTAATCCTCGCACAATTCCTATGAGGTAGGAAGCTTTGTTATCTACATTTTAATTTGGAAGAGCTGGAGGGCAGGGTGGGGTGGAGGAATGGAAAAGGGAACCAAGACACACACAGAGTGCAGATGACTAACGCAACACACAATGCTCTGCAGGGCTGGCTAAGACGCCTGGGGTCTGGGGCACCTCCTTTCCCCGGTCCCTAATTAACACGCAGCACAGACCTCTGGGAAATTCTCCTTCAAAAGCATCAAGGAGCTGCCAAACCACAGTACCGTTCAATAAAACAGGGACTTATGAAGGATGCTGGCCCCCTTATGGGACAGACCTGCCTCCCATCCTCTGCTTAATGCCCAAAACCCCCAAGACAACCACTGCACCTTTCCTTGTAGCCATGTACCCAATCACATGTTGCCATTGCTGCCCCCTCATTACCATTTTGGCCCTTCAGCCAAAGTTTGCTCAGTTTACAAGTCAAAGCCTGTCAGACAATTGTCAACCGTGAAAGATGCTGGAACAATGAAGGCAGCAAGACTGTCAACCCCGTCAACTGATAATGGTGAAATAACTTTTCAAAAATTCCACCGACTTTTTATTGCTTTTAGCCATGCTAGGGGAAGTTTGTATCAATGAGAACCTTTACTGAATTGTTCGTCTCTTGGCTTTCACCCTGGAACTGCAAGGGTTTCTGAATCTTAGAAAAGGAAATTAAGAGCACAATCCTAAACTGGAGTTAGGCCGGCATAAACTAAGCCAGCAAAGTTTGGCCAGCACAAGGGCTACCATAAAGTGTTTTTGGACTACTCTAAGAGTCAGGAAGGATGGCTCATGTCTGTGTGCTGGCCTCTCTGGTGACCCTTGTGCTGGCCTAACTGTGCTGGCCTAACTCAGTTTAGGATTGCACCCTAAAGCACAGTCACACCACCCCATCACAGATGTCAATTCCAAATCTTAGTTAAAGCAACAGAGGTGTTCAGTGGGCTGACTCTTCAAGCATGATCAAGCTTACTTGGAATATAGGGAGTGAAATCAAGCAACATTATTTAAGGGTGCAATCCTAACCTGGAGTGAGGCCGGCACAGTTAGGCCAGCAAAGTTTGGATGGCACAAGGGCCACCGTAATGTGCGTTTGGACCACTCTCGGAGTCAGGGAGGGTGGCACATGCCCATGTGCTGGCCTCTCGGACTCCGAGAGTGGTCCAAACATACTTTACGGTGTCCCTTGTGCCAGCCAAACTTTGCTGGCCTAACTGTGCCAGCCTAAAGCCAGGTTGGGAGCACACCCTAAAACAGCCCTCTGATAAGCAGGTGGACCCTCATCTTTTTACCAGGGGGGTATTTAATTATCCTGCAGTTCAAGCCAGAAAGGATTCCTGGTGATGCTGGGAAGAAACAACTGTGTTTACCTGGTGTTTTCCTCCGTTATCTTGATGACGCTGCAAAATCCGAGAGCGGTGAGGTGCTTGTTAAAGCAGGATTCCTGGAAAGAGAGGGCTGATTTGCAACCAGGATGATGGCCACTTGACACCTCCATCCCAACCCAGCCACCTGCTAGCCCATTTAGAGTGGCACTGCAGGACACCTGAAGGACTCAGGGTGTCTCAACAGCCCAGCAGTCCATCTGCAACAGCAACCTGCCGGTTGCCTCTAAGAGGCTCCCAATGTTGTGATCCGCAATAGATGGGCTTCTCTTTATCCCGGTTAACCTCCGTGCCACTGAGGAGACCCCCTCCCCTTCACCATGCATATGTCTAAGCCAGCGTTTCTCAACATTTATCCCTTAATGCAGGGGCCTCCAAACCCTGGCCCGGGGCCCAGATATGGCCACTGGAGAGCCTCTATCCAGCCCATGACAAGCTTTTGGTCCCCTATGAGCCTATGCAGATGGTGACTGCAGCCATGAAATTAAAAGACGTTTACTTCTTGGGAGGAAAGCTATGGCAAACCTAGACAACTTAATAAAAAGCAGAGACATCGCCCTGCCAACAAAGGTTCGCATAGTCAAAGCTATGGTTTCCCCAGTAGCAATGTATGGCTGTGAGAGCTGGACCATAAGAAAGGCAGAGCGCCGAAGAATAGATGCTTTTGAATTACGGTGTTGGAGAAGACTCTTGAGAGTCCCCTGGACTGCAAGGAGATCCAATCGGTCAATCCTCCAGGAGTCAAGCCTGATTGCTCCCTGGAAGGACAAATCCTGAAGCTGAAGCTCCAATACTTTGGCCACCTCATGAGAAGAGAGGACTCTTTAGAAAAGACCCTCATGCTGGGAAAGATGGAAGGCCAAAGGAGAAGGGGGCGGCAGAGGATGAGATGGTTAGATAGTGTCACCGAAGCGATGAGCATGAAATTGGGCGAACTCCGGAAGCTAGTGAAGGACAGGGAGGCCTGGCGTGCTGTGGTCCAGGGGCTTGCGAAGAGTCGGACACGACTTAGCGACTGAACAACAACATGAGCCTCTGGCCCTCCGGACCTTACTGGCATGGGTTGCACCCTCCAAGCTGTGTTTGTGCAGGGAGGATGTTCAAGCAGCCTTGAGAGTTTGAAAACCACTGTGCTAGATGGGGGAAAAAAAAACACCCTGCCTGTGCTCATCCACACTGCTAAGAACGGCAAAATTGTGATCATCTCCCGCCCTGCCTGAGTCTTCTTTGTCCAGGCTTTAAAAGGCCACGGGATCCCTTCAGTTTTCTCCTCCAGGTGAAAAAGCGCCGTCTTCATTTTCGCGGCCCTTTCCTAGCTGGGCAAACTGGAACCGCGCGGTGCTTTCTAAACGGGGCCAAGCCATAAGCTTACGTAACTGCAAGATGATGCCCGCTGTTTCATACCGAGTCCTTTTCAAATCAGCCCCCTGCTGGGTCCCAGGCAGGCAGCGCAAACACAGACGGGCTGGAGTGAGGAGATGCTGCGCTTTTGGGGGGGGGCCGAGCAGAAGCCTCGCGGTCTCTGGCACGGGGGAGGTCCTGGTTCAACCGCCCTCCACCCCCAAGAGCCCAGTGCCATCGTGGCACTGGGTATCCTAGGAAAAGAGATCCCAGCAAACCACACCTGCTTTTGAAACGGCAACGAACATTAACACTTCTGTTGTTTTTGTTGTTAATCATCAAACTAAAACTGAGCTAAACTAAAACTAAAGCTAAAACTGAGGTTTGGGAGAGTTAAAGCAGATAAAAGGAAATACTTTTTTACCCAGCGGGTAGTTAATCTGTGGAACTCTTTGCCACAGGAGGTGGTGATGACATCTGGCCTAGATGCCTTTAAGAGGGGATTGGACGGATTTCTGGAAGAAAAGTCCATCGTGGGCTATAGGCCATGATGGATTGTGCAACCTGCTCACATTGGTAGTGGACTACTTCAGAGTACCGGGTGCAAGGGAGTGGCAACAGGATGCAAGCATCTTGTTGTCTCATGCCTCCCTGGGGCACCTGGTGGGCCGCTGTGAGATACAGGGAGCTGGACTAGATGGGCCTTGGCCTGATCCAGCAGGGCTCTTCTTATGTTGTTATCATCATCAAGAATATTTATACAGGTGGACCTGTTCTCTTTTAGGTCCAAAGTAGCGGCACTCTATTCACTGACAGCGTCACTTTCTCCTCTGAGCATGGCCACCTGCCCCTTTCCCCACCATGGGCTTTACAAGGGGGAAACAGAGGCAGCACCTGTCACGCAGAGGCCGAGGAAGGAGCGTTTGTGTGGGTCAGCTTGCCGGGGAGAGGCTGCAGCCACGAGTGATTCAGGGGGGCACCTCTAGATAGGACCAGGAAAGACCCGTATCTGGATCTCCAGAGAGTGCAGTCAATACTGACCTTGATGGGCAAGGCAGCTTCATCTTTGCTGCCTGTGGTCCGAGGAAAGCCTTTATGTGACAGCCCAATCCTAAGCAGCGCCAGCATAGCAAGGCCGGTGCAGCAGGGCTGTATCCTAAGGCCATTAGGAGGAGGCAGCAAGGCAAGGGGAGGTTTTCTCCCTGCACCCAGGTGAGCCCCAGCCAGTCCTATGGTGCTGCTCGGAGCTGTGCCTGCTGATTTGCAGGGGACGGGGCTCAGGATTCGGCACAACTGCGTCATCCGTCACCAACCAGGGCACAACCAACGCAGCCGATGTGCGAAGTAGCGCCCGTGCATCGGCGCTGCTGCTTGCACCAGTCCAGTGCCCAATTCGCCAACACAGACCTGCCTGGCAGCACATTTGCAACCACACTGGACCGGCACAAGAGCACAGGATTGTGCTCTGAATCAAGCCCAAATGGAGGCCGACCCACACATTTCCCCACTGCCAGCAATTATTTCATCTGAAAGATTCTGCCTTGCCTGTCCCACCCGTCCCACCTCCCGGTGACCAGGGCCAAAAAGGGCAATTCCTCTTCTTCTTTCTCCAGCACTTACCCAGCTTTTTGGAGTACACCGCTGACAGCAGCGCCCCACAAATGGACGGTATTTCCCCAAAAAGGGGGTGACCACCTCCAGCTTCATCTCCAGGTCGAGGGGCCTGGTCTTCATCTAGAGGCAAAACAAGGTATCGTTTAACTGCCTGCAGTAAAAAAAAACAACCACCTTGAAATATTCAGGCAACGTGCATTTTCCAAAGACACTCCTAAACAGAAAATCCAGCCCGCATTTTTTCGAGCAAAGGAGTTGATCGCTTCCATTTTAAGCAGGTGTACTTTGTTTAATAGCAGCCCTTGGGGAGGGGTGTGGAAGAGAGGGGGAGAGGGGCTTTTGTAGCCTGAAGGCAGACAATCCTTCACAGCCAGAGGCAACCACTAAATGTGGGGTGTTTAAATTTAAATGCCATTTGCAGCGTGCAGGGCTTTGGTGCCCTGCACAGCTCCTTGATCTTTTTCCAGGACTAGGAGGAGGAGAGATATTCAGAATAAGCAAAAGGAGAAAAGGGGAAAAAAGTGCAAGGTTGCTGAACATTTACACACACCACAAAATTCAGCTTGGTGCAGAATTGAGGTGCGGTTGACAGGAGATTTTTGTGGGTGCTTCTGTCAACCCAAGGTATAAAAAACACGGTGCACCCTTGGAGGTGAATAGAAAAGCATTCCCCTCCCAGCCTCCCTCCCAAACTTCCAAATCACATGATGGTTTACACTGAAAGTCTCTTGCAAGTGACATGCCAGCAAGAAATTGTTGCAATAGCTTGCAGAGGCCCAGCTTCAGAGCACAATCCTAACCTGGAGTTAGGCCGGCACAGTTAGGCCAGCAAAGTTTGGCCAGCACAAGGGACACCATATTTGGACCACTCTTGGAGTCCAAGAGGCCAGCACACAGATGTGCGCCATCCTCCTGGACTCTGAGAGTGGTCCAAATGCGCTTTGTGCCACCCAAACTTTGCTGGTCTAATTGTGCCGGCCTAACTTCAGGTTAGGACTGTGCCCTCAGGGTAGTTGTCTCTCAACCCCGCAACTCCCAGAAAAACTGCAAGCAAGGCCACTGAAAAAACCACGTACGTTTCTCTGGGGCTTGTCCTTAGCCCCAGGGGCGTATCCAAGCGAGCTTCCACAGTTCAACGCCATGCCGTAGCTAAAGGCCTAGCCAAAGTTCTCTTCCACCTTTTCCTCCTGGGTTGAACCAAAAAAGAAGAAAGGATCAGGGGATCTGATGACAGTGGCAAGACCAGGCCACAGCACAAGAGAAAGCCAAGACCCGGGACTCCCAGAATGCCTTGGGGCCAGGAAGGCAAGGATTAGATCAGTGGTTCCAAAATTTTTCAGAGCCCCCAGAGGCTGCTGCCACCGTCTGATTTAGGAATGCTAAGGGGTGGCTATCGTGATGATTGGGCAGCAGTAGCAACCTCAAGCCTGCTTAACCAGATGGACATAGCCCAATGGTTCCCAAACTGTGGGTCGGGACCCAGCAGTGGGTTGTGATCCAATTTCAGGTGGGTTGCAAAGCACCCAGGCCCCCCATATCGAAAATTTGGGAAGATGGGATGCTGGAAAGGGGGAGGGCTGTGTGGTTGTTTTGCCTGGTTGTAAACGGGCTTTTTTGCTTTCTGATTCACTTTGCTGTTGGAAAATGACTAACCCCACGGAGAGCTGCATTCTCAGAAAAGCAGCAGGGTCTGGTGTCACAATGACGGCACTTCTGGCCATGACATCACTTCCGGTGGGTCCCAGAGAGATTGTTATTCTAAAGGGTCCCAGTACTAAAATGTTTGCAAACCACTGCCATAGCCTAATCTGCACTGCCCGTTTCGAAACCCACCAAATCCTGGGTCTTGACCTACCAATGCAGGCCCAGGGGGCTGGATGCACACACCCCCAGAAACTCTTTATTTGGCCCTTAAGCTCTCCAAACACTACCGTCAGCTGATCTCAGCTGTTGAACTGTGCTGAGGAGCAGGCTTGGTGGGGGGGGGGTGCTGCTGCTAAAAGGGCAGCCAGCATGATAACTGGGCTCTCCCACATCCTGAAAAATATGATCAGGATTGGTGTATTTTCTCTTCTGCCATTTGCAAGTAATGAGTTCCTAAGTGAGCAAGAACTGCTTATTTCTATGACCTGCTTAATGACATCACTTCCTGCTTAATGACATCACTTCCTGCTTAATGACAGCACCTCAGCAGATCATCAGCAGGCATCATGAATGCTGTTCAGCCCACTGCATGAAACAGGTTTGACATCCCTGCATTAGTGGGTCCTGGACCCACAGTTCGAGAATCGCTGGGGTAGACAACTCCTGCTGGAAGGCCTAAAGAAGGGTGGAGACAGCAGCAGGCAGCCCACCAAGCTGAAGCGTCTTCACAGGTGAGCTCAGGCATCTCTACGTACAATGACCTAAAGGTGCAAATCTCTGCAACCCAACAGGGGCTGCCAGGCAGGACCAGGGCAAGTGCCACCAACTCCAGCCACCCTGGCAAGAACCCAGGAACTCCAAGACACTCAACAGTCCTCCAAAACTGACTTCTGGCCTATCAACGGGTCACCTTCATCCCGCCTTGGAAGCCAAAGCGAGATTGCAGCCGTCCTTGCAAGTCTTGGCATTTGCCCCCTTCCTCTTCCTCTCTCCTCCCAGCCCTCCCACCCCCTGGCCTGGTTTTCTTGGCTAGCCAAGGAGGCCAAGTTGCCAAAGGGCAGAACTAGCCAAGACACGGGAGCGGGGCTGCCCTCCCGCTTGCCATTCTGCACACGGCGCCACCCACAGGCCATTAGCACTCCCTCCCCACGCACACCCCCACAGAGCCAGAGAGGGAGCGGAGCGAGGCACCAAGCACGGCTCCCTCTTGCGTCTGCTGCCACCCCCTCGGCCAAGAGAGGCCAGCGGGAGCCAAAGCAGAGGGCCAGGCCAGCCGCCACCCTCCGCTCTCGTGCACGGAGCGTGAAAAATCCAAGGCGTTTCGGAGCCGCGAGAGGCTGAGCTCCTCGCCCGAGAAATCAATTGTTCTGCAGGCTGTTCAAAGAGGGAGGAAGAAAGTGGAAGAAAGAACCAGCAGCCAACGCAGCCAAAGCCCTGGGGAGGAGGAGAAGTTATTCTTCCTGCAACGCGGCTCCAATATCATTACAATCGACTCTTTCCTCCCACTTGGAGACAGACGAGTCGGGCTCAGAACCGCACGTTCCTGAAAGCCACCCGGGGTCACGACTCGCACGCACAGCGCCTATTCGCCAGGCTCACCCGCTCAGAGGCTTGTGGTTGCTGGACCCAAAAGAAGCCCAGAGCCAGCAGGACACAAGGCCAGCAACACACTTGCCCTCCGCAAGAACACCTAAACCCCTCTCTGAAGGGCATCACTGCCTAAATCGACATGCACTGCTGCTGTTGAACATGGTACACCCTAGAAGGACAATCCCCTTGGCTCTCTCTGCACACGTGCCTAGATTCTACGCAAGATCCATTGGCCGAAGGATAAGGAAACACACTGCATTTCCACAATTAGACCGGTATTTTTTCTTCTCAATATAGTGTCGTTAATACAAGACAGACAAAGTAGATATTTAGCGGTACATATTACTACTGTGGTGAGATTAGTATATGCACAGATATGGAAAAGTAATGAAATCCCAGAGTTAGAGAACTTGATAGATAAACCATATGATGTGGCTGAAATGGACATTTTGACTGAGAGACTTAAAGATGGAAATCTGTGCAGGATACAAAATTATTGGGAGCCATTTTATGACTGGATATACAATCAAGAATTTAGTAAATGTGTTAAGATGTATTGTAAAGATTACTTTAAGGTAAATTAGATTAGAAATACTCCTATCCCAAGACAGTAAACCTTTTGTGTTATCCTTAGTGTTCCCTTTTCCCTATGTTTACTATTATCCTATACTATACCTTTATATTAAAATTGATAAAAATGCTTTATAAAAAAAAAAACCATTGCATTTCCAGGTTCTCTCTCCAGCATAGAATGGGCTACTGGTACCGGGTGCAAGGGAGTGGCAACAGGATCCAAGCATCTTGTCGTCTCGTGCCTCCCTGGGGCACCTGGTGGGCCGCTGTGAGATACAGGAAGCTGGACTAGATGGGTCTTTGGTCTGATCCAGCAGGGCTCTTCTTATGTTCTTATGTTCTTAATAGAATAGAAATACCTTTATTGGCATACAAATACAAGCAGAACAATACGACATAGAATATTTACATAGAGTCTAACACAAAAGACTTTCTAGTGACATTATATTTCACAATGGTGCAAAGGAATATAGCTAGTTGCTTCAAAAGTTTCGGATCAGACCACATAAAATAAGTTTTAAGTCGGACATCGTCCGAAGACCCAAAAACAGCATGGAATAATTAAGCACGCGATCAAGGCAATAGACAAAAAGCCAGACAAGCTGGCCAGTGCAGAGGCTTAGCAAGGGCAGCAGGCCAGGCAGAGCAGTGTTCTTAGAGCTCCTCAATTCCAGGTGCCTACAGCCCAACGCAATGCAGTGCGTCAGCCAGAAGCAGCAAGAATCAACGTCAGTGTGCTCAGGCCCACAGTGATTCCTGTGCCTGGCGCCAGTTCCTGGGAAGAGGGTGAGGCAGCACAGAAGCAGGAGGCTGCCCCAGGCACTGGGTTATTGGGCATGGCATTGTCCAATGTACCACCAGGCCTTGCTCTTCCCATTCCCCAGACTGACAAGGCATCGCTCTCCGCCCACCGCTGCTATGGCTGCCGAATGATGCTTTGCAGGCTCCCGGGGCTCCAAACAGGAAGACCAGCTGGACACCATCAGCCTCCAATACCTGCAAATTTGGTTCTGTTTGGGTAACCAATGCCAGTTCACTGCTCAGAGGTCATCATTACGATGGCATTTAATTTTTATAGGGGCAGCCCTGCTAAACAGGTAAACCTCCTGCAGCACAGATAAGAAAAGGCATTTGTGGCATTTGTAAGGCAAACCCATTTTAACGGTTTAAATGTCTGAAATAATTAAAAAGGCATCAGCTGAGTATCTACTGTGCCAAGACTGTTCCAGAAGATTTAGCCGAGAGGGTTAATGCCTCCGTTTGCCCGAAGATAACAGCTGAAGATCTGAAAGTCATGAGCTCGAGACTACCGGAAGTCTGAGAGCGGCAGACCTTGCAAACTGCGGCTGATTAAAAGCTGAGTTCTATCTGCCTCGTGGGAGGAGGAGTGTGCTGAAGTCAGCTGCGTCTCTGGTGGGAGCAGGGAAGCCTCTTATCAGCCAGCAGAAGACAGACGGGTGGCTAAGAAAGAAGGCTAAATCCAGAAAGAAAGATCTGCATGAGTGTTGTTCTTGAAAGATAGAACGTTTCTGTAAATTGTAAAAACCTTCGGGTTTGTGAATAAAAACTCTGCCTATGTAAACCGCCTTGAGTTACAGTCATTAGAGAAATCTAGTGCTCTTAAGAAAGGCGGTATATAAATACATGTATTATTATTAGTATTTCCATCCAACTATATGTCCACATTTTTCATCTTGATGTCCAGATGCTCTCCAGAATCCCCCCTCCACTTCTGCAAAATGCAGCTGTCCTGCCCATCAGCACCCCCAAATCTTTTCACCATGCAACCAGAATAAAAGGGTACAGATCGGGCGCAAGGCATCTCCAAGCAAACCACGTCATCGCAGACGGTCTGGCCCTTACTGATGCAGCCTAGAAACAGACCTCAGGGAAAATCCAACGACTGCTTCAATAAATTAAACTTCTAACATGATCAAGAACACGGCAAGGTGGGCCGTTAGTGTTCTGGAGAAGAGGCTGCCTCTGTCTTCTTTTTTGTTACAAGGCAGGAAATAAGAAAGCCCAAGGAACTAGGTGGAGTAGAGAACAGTGTGGTGGGAGACCTGGATCAAAGCCTGCCTAATGGTCCAGCTCCACGGATAGCCCTGGCAAGTCATTCGCCTGCCTCCCCTTCTTGGGACCACCGTGGGGCACAATGGGGTCCCTTCCCCACCCTGGAAACACACACTGCACCCAAGGGTGACAAGCACAACAAGGCCTTCGAGTCTCTGGGCCAACGTAGCCTAACAATCCCAGCAATCTCTGTAGGTCGCAAGGTGGGATTTCAGGGCCAGGTTTGACAGGGGATGGGGGGAAAGAGCACCCCCTCCCCAGTTCCCCCTCCACTGCACTGTCGGCATGCCCACTTCCAGCCCCCTGGCATGCCAGTCTCCCATCACACCTTAGTTTACAGGGTTCCTTCCCCACCTTACTTGGAGAAGGGGCACAGGCAACCAAAATGCCCCTTCGCACAAACCACTCCCTGGGTGAGGCAGGGAGGAAAAACAAGATGGGATGAAAATTTGAAAACAAGATGAAAATTTGAATATTGGTCATTAATACCCCAATACCCCAGTCCTGCCCTCCACCAGCCGATGTGATACAGCATTGCCAACAGACCATGAACCGCACCATGCGGTGGTGGTGGAGCAACCAGATGACCTGGGAGAGGTAAGTAAAAATACTGTTTACGTATCGGGCCGCACAGCTTCCTTGGATCATAAGTGCATAACATAAGAAGAGCCCCGCTGGATCAGGCCAAAGGCCCATCTAGTACAGCTTTCTGTATCTCACAGCGGCCCATCAGGTGCCCCAGGGAGGCACGAGACAACAAGATGCTTGGATCCTGTTGCCACTCCCTTGCACCCGGTACTCTGAAGTAGCCTACTACTAATGTAAGGAGGTTGCCCAACCCATCATGGCCTACATCCCACAATGGACTTTTCTTCCAGAAATCTGTCCAATCCCCTCTTAAAGGCATCTAGACCAGATGCCATCACCACCTCCTGTGGCAAAGAGTTCCACAGATTAACTACCCGAGGATCTACCCGAGGTTCCGAGGAACCCAAGCCTCCCCTGGGATAAGGGGACAACCTCCGCACCTCTCCCCGGCCACCTACCATATTCTCCACTTCACGCTCTTACTAGAGACGTCAGGAAGCACCACCAGGCTGCCTGAGAAAGTCTGAAACCGTGTATATTTGCACACAAAAGGATCAACACACCTTGCATGAAGGCCTCCGAGTTTCCTTCGGAGAACTCACGCAAGGACTCAGGGCAAATCCGTCAACTCTGGGAGCAGGCCAGCCTGGGGAGAAGACGGGGCTGGGATGCAGCCATGAGTGCCAAGGCTTAGTCGGGAGGCCGTGCGGCCCTGATTCAGGTCGTGCAGCTTCCTCGGATCCGAGGAACCCTACGGGCAGGCTAGAACCTCCCCTTGCCCCAGGAAGGCTCCCCAGCGCCGGCCATTCCAGCGCAACTTAGGATCGCACTCTCATACCACACCAAAGCATGGTTTTTAGAGTGTTATTTCTGAACCGAACAACTATGAGTAGGATTTCCGGAGGTGCATATGCAGGTGCCCACCCCAAGTCACCCCCCGCACCGTGAGACCAGCGATGTTATTCTGCCGGAACGCTGGGCGGGACATCCGGGTGATCGACAGCCCCCCTGTCGCGTTCCGCAGCGTTACGCCGTTTGTGTAACGCTGCAGAACACGACGGGCGGGCTGTCAATCACCCGGATGTCCCACCCAGCGTTCCGGCAGAATAACACCGCTGCGTGAGACACAGGGAGAGGGTGCATCGTCCCAGGTGGGGAAGGGCGGCAGTTCAGAGATCGAGCCCCACTTCCTAGGACAGTGATGCCGAACCTATGACACACGTGTCAAAGCTGACACACCACGTTTGGGGTGACACACCAGCATTCATCAATGCATGACAAAAACTGAGTTTGTTTTACTCATTTTTCATTTTTGTAATTATTTCCTGTTTTTTTATATGCACCACATACGATTAGACTGTATTTTTTTGGTTTAAATTAATGAATATAAAGAATGGTTTCTCTTTTGGTTGGGTGAGGGATTGACACACCAGCAGAGTCACTTTCCTAAATTTTGACACACCGAGCCCCAAAGGTTCGCCATCACTGTCCTAGGATTTCAGCGCTCACTGTTTTTACTGATTGGCCCCCTTTGATGAAATTACGGGAGATGGAAAAACCGGATAACTGTCAATCTTGAACCAGCTTCGTGAGACGCTCGTGCAACACGGCGATAGCCTGAATATCAATTAAAACACGTTAAATTTTTTAGGAGCACTCGGTTCGCTGTGCTCTGCCACGGCCTCCAAAGATTAAAAATTCTACCACGCTGAGATGCAACCTGCTGCAGGGAACAGCTGGCCTCCTCCTGAACCGATCCAGAACATCTCCCGGAGGCTGGGGAGGGATGCTGAGTAGGGCAGGAAGAGCTCACAGCCTCAGCAGCCCGTTGATCGTCCTTGTTAAGGATTCCAGCTTTGTCCCGCACAAGCGGCTGCTTCTTAAAAATCTATATGGTTTGGAATATTTAAGACTCCAGGGTGTTGGAACTTTCTATCTGATGCATTGAACAAGAGTTCAGAGGCCTCGGCTTGTCCAGTTCTTAATAATAACCCAATTCCAAAGCAGAAGAAGTGTCTTTGGCACTTCCTCAAAGTACTGATTGAAGCTCAACATTAAAAAAACTAAGATCATGGCCACCACTCCCATCACTTCCTGGCAAATAGAAGGGGAAGAAATGGAAGCAGTGACAGATTTTATTTTCCTGGGCTCCAAGATCACCGCAGATGGTGACTGCAGCCATGAAATTAAAAGAAGTTTACTTCTTGGGAGGAAAGCTATGGCGAACCTAGACAACTTAATAAAAAGCCGAGACATCACCCTGCCAACAAAGGTTCGCATAGTCAAAGCGATGGTTTTCCCAGTATAGTAGTATAGCAATGTATGGCTGTGAGAGCTGGACCATAAGCAAGGCGGAGCGCCAAAGAATAGATGCTTTTGAATTATGGTGTTGGAGAAGACTCTTCAGAGTCCCCTGGACTGCAAGGAGATCCAATCCGTCAATCCTCCAGGAAGTCAAGCCTGATTGCTCCCTGGAAGGACAAATCCTGAGGCTGAAGCTCCAGTACTTTGGCCACCTCATAAGAGAGGACTCTTTAGAAAAGACCCTCATGCTGGGCAAGATGGAAGGCCAAAGGAGAAGGGGGCGGCAGAGGATGAGATGGTTAGATAGTGTCACCGAAGCAATGAACATGAAATTGGGCGAACTGTGGAAGCTAGTGGAGGACAGGGAGGCCTAGCGTGCTGTGGTCCATGGGGTCGCGAAGAGTCGGACACAACTTAGCGACTGAACAACAACAACAACAACAAAGTACTGAGGGGGGGAGTTCCACAGCCCTGCACAGCCTCTGCCTCAAGTACAGACAGAGGAAGAATTGGGAGCGGGTCCCTTCCTCAATGCAGTGATGCAGTGAATGGGGTGCAGAGGGTAGCAACTGCATTGGGCAATATGCTTTAGGCAGGCAACAAATTGAGCTTGACACCAGTGGCTAAACTTGTGAAAACCTTGGTAAGTACGACTAATGCCATCATGTTGTATATCACTGGAAAGGTAATTTAGTGTAGAACGCAATGAAACAAACTGTGTTGGAATATCTGTATTCTATCAAAAGTGATAGCCAATTAACCAGAAAATTTATTTTATTCATTTACATCATTAAATATTATTTCATTGTGTGTGTGTGTGTGTGTGTGTGTGTAGGGCAACATCTTTGACCTCTGATCTGAGGCGGATCTACAGGGAGGGCAAAGCTCTAAGGGTTGCAAGAAGCCTTACCCTGTCATGTAAATCCCTCCTCTCCCTTGCTGCTGTAGCCAGTAAGCAACGCCAAGATGTTGCTTTTTTTCTCTGTGAGGATTGGCTAAAACGGTGCAGGAGAGGAGTGATTTCCACTGCAAGGTAGGCTTCTTGCAAAACTTAGAGCTTTGCCCTCCCTTAGATCTGCCTCTGGTGCCTTAGCTACAACACTGCATCAACGTCCTCCAGCAGATTCCTATAGCGGTGGCTCCACTTTCACACCTGTAAGGTGCCCAAGGGGCTTTCACAGCCAATCTCCACAAACCTCAGAAGAGACAAGTCCATCAGTTCGGTCGCTTGGTCACTCTGGCGCCCTGGCTGTCCCCAAACACCATTTCCATCACCGCTGCTTCTTTTGCAGGACCGTGAGATCCAGGGAAGGAGCACCAACCGCTTCTCAGCAAAAAGCATTTTGATTTCCTAAAGCGGTGCGCACACAGCACAATCAATCGGAAGACGGACCCTTGCACCCAACGCACTCCAATGGGGCTTGCTTCCGAGTAAACACGCGCACAACTGCGCGTTAAAGGGAATGAATACTCTTTAGAGCCTGGAGGGCTCCTCCCCGCGCAGCACCAGGGCGGGCCCTCCTTCCAACACGTGCCAGTGGGAACCGCGCCGCTGGGTCGTCTGAACGCGGCGAGCAGCCCTTTTCCCCCCGACTGCAGTGCGAGCACGCGGCGGCCGCCTGGGCTACTTAACTCACCAATCCAGACGACGCCGAGAAATGCAGCACTCAGTCACACCCGGGCCAGGCCACCTGCCCGCCCCCTCGGGGATCCTCGACTGGTCAGAGCCCGCCCCGCAGCACGTGCGAATTCTGGAGGGACGATGGGAAAGAGATCATTAAAGGAGAAGCGCTCGGTCACCTCCAGGAAGGCGAGGGCGGTGCGTGCATTGAGCTGGGTGGCACTTACTTCCGAGTAAGCGCGCGTAGGATTAGGTTGCGCGGACGGCGGACGCAGAGGACTCCCCTGCGCCCTTATTTGGAACAATCCCCCCCTGTTGGAGTACGCGGGAGTTGCTTTCCCCGAAGCGTGCAAAAGGCAACCGGCTGCGACTCCCGTGCACTTATTGAGATAGGCGGCAGTAACTTCCAAGGAAGCGCGAGGAATCAGCTGCAAAGCTGCATTCCCACGAGCTGTGGGTGTGGCAGATGAGGTAGAACCGCCATACAGGAGATTTTTGAAACGTGTCCCAGTGCTGTGATCGCGCAGACACAAGTTACAACCCAAGGTCTTTGAGCAGCTGGAGCCTGTGAGTTGTAAGTGTTTGCAGGATCACAGCCACCGCAGCAACAGTCGAGGCACTTTTCAAAGAACCGCGGTAGGGGGTTTCTGCCTCACCTGCCACACGGGCACTGCACGTGGCTGATTCCCACGTGCACTTCCTGGGGACTTCGCAGTTGCCCCAGGCAGCTGGTGGGTAGGGGGCGCCCACCTCCACTCACCCACTGCTGCTGCTGCTTCCTAAGTGGGGAGGGGGCTTGGAGGAGAGGGCAGTCGGTGGGCTGGAGCCCTGGAGAGAGGCCTCTTCTCGCCACACTTTTCCCAATTCAGGCAATGGGAGGAGAAGAGGCTAGCCAGGGCCGGCTCTAGGAGCAGGCCCAAAGTGGGGCATTCCCATGGGGCCCCTCACCCTCCCCGCAGGGGCCCCAAGCACCAAAAAAATGCACTTGGGGTGTTGTTGGTGTCATGATGACATTACTGCCTACTTCTTCCAGGAGGTCCATGCTGAGCCATTTGGAGGCAGGGGCAGGTAGGAGGGTCCACGGTAAAGCTGCTCTGCTCTCCCCATTGACCTACTACAGCCCATAGAGATCCTGTCTGCAGCAGCAGGCGGCAACTTGTTCGCTGCACAGGTGCACCACACCACCACCACCCCGTGCAAGGCCCAATGTGACGACATTGGTCACGTTGACTGAAGGCCGGCCCTGCGGCTAGCTTAGCACATCACCAGGCCAATGGGGGTGGGGGAGCATTTGGCATACTGTCTCTTGAGAGTCCCCTGGACTGCAAGGAGATCCCATCGGTCAATCCTCCAGGAAGTCAAGCCTGATTGCTTCCTGGAAGGACAAATCCTGAAGCTGAAGCTCAAAGACTTTGGCCCCCTCATGAGAAGAGAGGACTCTTTAGAAAAGACCCTCAGGCTGGGAAAGACTGAAGACAAAAGGAGAAGGGGGCGGCAGAGGATGAGATGTTTAGACAGTGTCACCAAAGCGATGAGCAGGGAGGCCTGGGGTGCTGTGGTCCAGGGGGCCGCGAGGAGTCGGACACGACTTAGCAACTGAACAACAACTCGGGGTCCAGGGGACCTTGGGCCATCCTGAGCCTGACTGGGTGACAAAGCTGCCCCTCCAAAAGTCACACTCCGTGGCACACTGCAGAAAGGATTTGGACTTTTCACTCTCCCCTCTGCCAGTCTCTGCCTTTTTTCCTTTCCCCCTGCAGTCCCTTTCAGTCTTTAGTCCCAGCTTTTTTGCTCCCTCGGCTTTCCTGGCATTCAGCAGTCTGCAACATCCCAGGGATTTTCACCACCAGCACCCAAGAACAACGAATTGCGACTGTGGCTGCAACCCACACAGTAGCTTATGCACCTGAAAGCGAACATAAGAAACAATAACTTTGCTGGCAATTAATTTCATTTCAGGTGCCTTCCATAAGCCTCCTGCAAATATTAATTAAGCCTGCCAGTAATTATTATTTGCATCTTCTTAGCCTCTGGAGGTCCCACTCAAATCAGCAGGAGCCACCATTGTCCTAAGGCCTGGATTAAGTCTCAGTTCCCAGGAAAGTAGAATAAGCCTGTTTAATAATGTTTCAGAGGAAGTGTAAGGGAGAGAGTTCGCGCCTGCGGTGCTGATCAGTCCCATTTATCAGAGGGGCTTCTAGAAGCCCGAGTCTCCCATCCTGAGACGTGAAATTTTGCATTAATAAAAGTCGAGCTTTTCAAAGGAAGGGGCAGAAAGGGGCAGCCGGTGTGAAATGGTAACGTCAGCATTTCTTAAAGATTTGAGTACATAACAGCCATCGGAAAAAATTCATGTTTTTATTTGAAATTCTGCACTTTCTTCTTTTTCCAGCTAAAGCTATACGTTTCAAGGGCTTGGCTGTCAGCTGTTGTTTGTAATATTATACGGTAGCGAAGCTTGCAAAGAAATCCCTCTTTTTAGTGGGATTAAAATACTTTATTTCCCCCTTTATCAAAGACTTCCAATGCAACGACAACACCTCCTCCCCTGCTTAATTTTGAATCCTCTGCTTACATTCCTGGATATGCAGCCTACAGCCTCATGAAGGCAGCGGGCTGCTTTGTTGTAGGATTTCCAGCTGCTGCCCATTTCTGCATCTGTCGATAAACCTGCCCAGCAGCAGCTTAGCCAATGGAAGCCACTGATTGCCCTGACCCTTGATGACATCAGGGCAGCTCAGCCAGTCGCCATCAGAAACAGCAGCATCACCGCTATCCCAAAGCAGGGCGCAATGTAGGCGCTGCTTCTAATTGAGTTCAGTGGGATTTTATGAGTCGTTTCAGGTCGTCATACTAGGCACATTTACCCAAGAGCTAATTCCATGGGAATCAATAGCCCCTACTTGAAGCCAAAGTGTTTGGGATCAGGCTGAGAGCTTCGTAGCCCCGACTCCTTTTGAAGTCAACAGAACAGTTATTGACTTTTGCAAATGCTAGATCAAGCTCCGATCCGGATCAGCACAGGTTGTAAGCCAACATTTCAAGGATGAAAGTTCTTGGGTTTTTTTTTTTCTTTAAAAAAAAAAAGCCCTTGGAAGAAAGAGAAAGTTTGCACGGTGAGCATTTTCAAAGATCTTCACTAGCATCAGGCAGGCCCATTATGAGGCCAGCTGAAGTGGCTGCCTCAGGTAGCAGATTGGTGGGGCAAACTGCCCGCCCTCTGAACACCACTGCTTCTCTTCCTGCTGCCTGGACTGGAAAAAATGGGTCAGAGCAGTAGTAGAGGAAGTGTGGAAGAAAGGAGTGATGCGCTGTAATCCAGTGTTTTTCAAACTGAGTCAGGACCCACTTGGTGGGTCAGACCTGAAGCATTTGGCAACCTCCTGCTCCCCCCTTCCCAAGATCCGGGAGGTCTTGGGTCGGCCCTGGGTAGACTAAGTTGCCAGTTTGTTCGGCCCTCAAAATACCAACCAAACAGAAAAGGCAGGCATTTTTTTTAATGGAATAATAAAAATAAACTCAAAAGGAGAGGCATTCACAGTGACAGCTCTCTGTTCTGCAATGGTCAGGAATGTGTCTTTCTCCCTTGTCCGTCCCCCGGCTTGGTCACCTTTCTTGCAGTGTAGCAGTATAAAGACCTCAGCAGCTCTGTCCCTGCCAAGTTCCAAATCTATTATGGCCAAGTTAAAGGAAGCTTGAAAAAGGGATCCTGAAAGTGCTGATGCTGATGCAGCTGCCTTCACGACAAACAGGGCTGCTGCTGCTGCTGCTGCTGGAACCCCCCCCCCCCCCCCCAAATTATCTGCATATAAGTGGCAGGGACGGGAGAGGCCTTTGTTTGAAGATGCAGTGAAATGGTGTGGAAAAGTAAGCGAAGGGGAAACGATCCACCCCTGTCCTTCCAGCAGGCAGCAGTGCCAGATTGCAGGCACAGGGAAGTGAACTGTTTTATGTACGGCATGTAAAAGCAAAGCAGCACGGCTGCGCGTGGGACTTTTCAAGAGAAGGCAGCTCCCTGCCCCGAGGAGTTTACAATCTGAAAACAGACACAAGGGAGACAACAGGGAAAATGAGAGCATAACATTAGACGAGCCCAGCTGGCTCAGGCCAGTCTAGCCTTGTTTCACATTGTGGCCCACCAGCTGCCCCTGGGGCACCCACCGGCCAGGGAGAAAAGACACCCCCTCTTCCACTGCTGCTGCTCTGCAGCTGGTATTCAGAAGCAGGCTGCCACTGACCCTGCAGAGGCACACCAACAGACTGCTGGTCCTCCATGACTTTGTCCAATCCCCTTTTCAAGCCATTCCACCTAATGGCCATTACCACATGCGGTGGCAATGAGTTTCACAGGATAACAGTACGTGAAGAAGCCCCACTGTTTTTCCAGCCTGGGTCTCCCTCTAGGCCAGTGTTCTTCAGCCTTAGGGGCGGGACCCCAATGGGGTTGCGAAGCCTTAGTTGTGGGGTTGCAGCAATTTATGGGAATTAAGAAGGTTGAAGACCACTGGACCAGAGCACCACCTGGTAAAGAAGGGCAGCTAGTGCAACAGATGATGTCCTAGTCTTGCTCAGGTTCTTAGCAATTGTGCTCCAATACCTTTCACTAGCGACAGGCTTCACGGGCAAAGGGCGTCCATCTTCTTTTTCTTTTTTAAGAAACAAGAAAAAATCTATAAATTAGCAATTCCTTGTGTCACAAGGAATAAATGAAATCATGAACTGCTCTTGTGAGCGTCAAGCACCCATCTATGTAGAGGAGGCTGCCCTCTGCCTCTCTGCATGAGTTGCTGGTTTGGCCTTGCCGCTTTCCAATCAGCCTCCGCTTGGAGCTGGCAATTTTGCTCCAACTGCAGCAGGCATCACAGGGCATTTCCGTCACTCCTGAGGCATAGCTCTGCCTGAGTCACTGCTCGAAGCTTGCTTCCCTCCAAGCCGCCTCTGCTGGGGGGGAGTCTTTTCCGCCGCATCCGTGTAACTGAGTCATTCAAACTCCCTGTCTGGCTAATTGCATTGCAAAGATTAGGCATCCCCACTCACCAAAGTGCTTCTTTAACCCAAAACAGTTGGCGGGGGGGGGGAATGAATCTCTGCGGTGCACAGAGAAGGGGGAATCACCATGCTTTCCATGCACCCTGCTCTCTTGCTGAAAAACTGCCCCCTCCCCAAAGCTGCTACTTGCCTCTGATGCTGAAGCTGTTTAATGGGGAAGGGATTTTTTCCTGCAAGAAAACAGTCACCAGGAACGGATTTAACCTCCCTCCCCTGGCACCACAGTCCCACACTGCAATCCTGTACACGCATTCCTGGGAGTCACCATGGACACCATGGGGCTTACTTCTGAGTAGACCTGCCCTGCCAGTCTGGATCAAGAGCCCCCCCGGCTGAGAAGAGGCCCTTCTGGGATTGAGCCCATCTGGGTCTCGTACTGCCGTCAGCTGCACAACTAGTCTGACTCTGAATAACTCAACTGCTGATGCAGAGGCAAAGCAGAATTTCACCTCTGCCCTCATCCCGGAGCCAGCCAGAGCAGTGGTCTGATCCAAGGGATTGTGCTACAGGGCTCTTGCTTGGCTCAGTCTGACTTACTCCACTCTTTCGCCCTTCTTTTTTCTCTGGGCAATGAACGTAATAGGGGGGGGGGGGGGGCACGGCATTCTTGTGCCTAAAGCATCTGAAAAAGAGCCTGGAAAGAGCTTTGCCATGGTGTCACCCCCTGGGCCTCCCTGCCGTGCACTTGGGCGGAGAGGTTCCCCTTTGTCCTGATTCTCAAGCATTCCGATCATCCCATGCAGCTTCTCAAGGGTGCAATAACATCTTGAGTGCCGTGTTTTTCTCTGCGGGGTTGATGTGGGCCATTAGCTTCTCCCCTCCTCTTGGCAGGCGGCCGCTCCCCTCTCCTTGACATCCACATGGACAGCTGCACCACCAAGTCCAGAATCTGCATTTCCCCCCCCCCCCCACACACACACAGGCACTACAGCCTAAGCTGAGAGTGCAGTCCTAATCTGGAGTTAGATCAGCACAGTTAGGCCAGCACAAGGGACACTGTAAAGTGTGTTTGGACCACTCTCGGAGTCAGGGAGGCCAGCACACAGACATGCACCATCCTCCCTGATTCCGAGAGTGGTCCAAACACACTTTACGGTGTCCCTTGTGCTGGCCGGACTTTGCTGGCCTAATTGTGCCAGCCTAACTCCAGGTTAGGATTGCGCCCTGAAGCACATGGAGTTAAAAAAAAAAAAGCGCTTTCCCTGGTGTCACTGGGACATGCTCCCTAATCCGTGCCCAAGGGATGTCGACCACAATTTCTGAGCAATATGGACCGGTTGTCTCAGAGACTTTGCTTGCCCCCGCTTGTGTCCCATAGGGTGCCGCCAGCAACAAGATGACTCGCCACCTGCGGTGGTTGTGAAAAGCTTCAATGCATAGCAAATCAACCCGGTGATGACTGTGTTACTGCCGGGACTGGCCGCTGGGCTCCCCTTCCACACATGTCAGCACTCCATAGAACTGTCACAGGCGGGACGCTGTGTGTTTCGAGGCCTTTCAGGCTGGCTGTCAGCATTTGTTTCCCTGCTGACTGAGGATAAGACTCCCAGCATCTGATGAAGCGGCTCTAGCCCTCGAATGTCAAAAAAAGAGCACAATCCTAACCTGGCTGGCACAGTTAGGCCAGCACAAGGGCCGCATCTGGACCAGTGATGTCATGCACCACTACGCACCACTACGTGGGTACTGGTTCCTAGAAGTTGAGCTGGCCCCGCCCACTCGAAGCTGGCCCCGTCGGCTGGTTGGCTCAGCAGCTCTGCATGCGTACTGCACGCCCGCAGCCGTTGCCTGCACTTTCTGTGAGGAGGCAGGCAGGCAGGCAGGCAGTGTGGCGGTGGCAGCATCATGACATCACTTCCGGCTATGACCTCACTTCCTGCCACGACATCACTTCCGGCTTATGACGTCACTTCCGGTGGGCAGACCCCGACAAGTGCCAATCAAAAGGGAGCACCTGTTCCTAAATCATTTGGATGACACCACTGATCTGGACCCCTCTCGGAATCAGGGAGGATGGCTCATTTCTGTGTGCTGGCCTCAGCAAACTTTGCTGGCCCAACCGTGCCAGCCTAACTCCCAGGCTAGGATTGTGCCTTCAGTCCTTGGCCTTCACCCCAACCTCTGTCTGGAGAATCCATGAGCAGAGTAGTGACTCCCCGCTCCCAGAACAACTGCAGATAAAGTAGCCTGCTTCAGACATTCAGCTGGGCAGGATGGATGCCCAAGTCTGCTGGGGGCAGCCTCCATCCTGGAGGCTGATTGTGCCCATTGGAGCAGCTGAAGAGAGCTGCCAGGAACTCTGGATGGGTGTAGAAACAGACATGGATCTAAGGACCACGGGATGTGTTATTATGCTAAATACGTGGGGGGGGGGTTGGGGTGGCTCATTGGAACAGCCCCTGCTCTGCACGTGGAAGGACCCGAGTGGCCCTCCTGGCAGCACACCCAAGTAGGGCTGGGAAGACCCCTGGTCCTGAAACCGGAGGTCCCACACTTCTGGGCTTCCCAGAAGCGCACAAGGAGCACAGTAAGGAGGGGAACAATTTGCTGCTTGCTCAACCGGGGCTTGCATTGGCTCTTTAGCTTTGAGACGACAGTCGCACCCCTCCAGGGCATCGCCCAAGTCAGGTAGACATTTTTGCAGCATTTGCATTGAAACCCAGAAAGGCGCCCTGCTTAATTAAAGAGACCAGAGGCCACTGAGCGCTGCCGGCATGGAAATGCGCTCGGTTCACAACGTGCCCGACTTCTCTGGGATAGCGGCAGAGCAGGCTTCCCACGCGCTTTTGCTTGGCGGGCTGTCGGGCTGGGGCTCCTTCTTGCGACTATCATGAATAAACGGGCCGGGGAATGAGGGGGTGTGCGAGGCTGGGAGGGGCTCAACTCCATGATGGAGCTGCTCCTTCTTCACTTGCAGGAAGCCCCAGTCCGATCCCCAGCAGCAGCTCCAGGCAGGGCAGAGATACGTCCCCTCCTGCGACCTGCTGCCAGTCCGGGTCAGCAACACTGAGCGACATGGACCGAGGGGTTGGCTCAGCAGGCGGCAGCTTCCTGAGCCCTGGGGTGGAGGGAGCTGCAGAGCTTCTGTGTGGGCCACAGGAAATGAGAAGGCTCCAGTCCGCAGCCAGCCCAAAATGTGCACCGGAGGACCCACGGCCGGGTGAGGGGCCACTGCCTTTGTTTTCTCCGCCAGTCTGGGTTGGAAAAGGAAGAGGAGGGGGAGCTGAAAAGGAAGTGTGGAGGAGGGAATGCTGAGCTGGAATGCTGGAGAGGGGCTGGCACATCATCAGGTAAGGAGGGCAGAATCGGGCATGCCACCCCGGGGGACAGGAGGTGTCACTGGCATCCATAGAAGCTTCTCCCCCAGGGGAAATGACAGGCACAGTTGAGGTGGAGGCCTGATAGAAAAGTTCCTTCCTTCCGCAGGCCTGATCCTAACCCATTGCCACTGCAGCACATTTAGGGCGCAATCCTGACCTGGAGCTAGGCCAGCACAGTTAGGCCAGCCAAGTTTGGCTGGCACAAGGCACATCGTAAAGCGCGCTCGGAGCCAGGGAGGATGGTGCATGTCTGTGTGCTGGCATCGCCGACTCTGAGAGTGGTCAAAGCTTACTTTATGGTGGACCTTGTGCCGGCCAAACCTGGCTGGCCTAACTGTGCCAGCCTCACTCTTAAGAGAGCGCAAATCCACACAGGGCCAAACGACCTGGTTCGTGTAACAGCTGGTTGGATGTAGATTGGTACTTGTAGGTGGATGTTCACCGTGTATGAGAGGCGGCTTTTCACCTGCCTTTTCCCACCGAAAGCACAACCAACAATTAGAATAAAGCTAGAATGAAGCCAGCAATTCAAGGAAACCACAGCGAGATGCCCGGTTGCCTCTCAATTTCTGGCGGGTCTCCCTCGTACTGCCAGGGCCGTGAAAGGGCAGAGGGGAAGATGGCCTGCCCCTCTGATCTGGCGGTCACGGGCTGGGTGGGGAGGGGTGCAAGGGCTTGCTCAGAGCTCTGAAAATTGCCACCATAATCCCTGTCTAGAGTTCATGGAGTGCAAAGCCTGCTCCATTTTCCCTTTTGCACCTGGCTGGAATTGGTGCCATCTTGTGTGCAAAAAGTAGATCCCCTAAGGCAGTGGTGTCATTCAAATGATTTAGGAACAGGAACTCACTTTTGATTGGCACTTGTCGGCCGAGGCGAGGCACATTCAAATGTTGGAAAAACAAAACAAAACCCGGAACGGAGCCCGTTAGCATCTGGAACACCCGTTCTGGTCTGTTCCCCCTGAATGACATCACTGCCCTAAGGCAGCTCGCCCCTCTGAGTAGCAGGATCCAGAGGCCACTCATGAGAAATGGGGATGGGAGCAGAGGGGGCAGCGCCAATCAGTGGTTACCCCCCCATCAAAGCCGCCTCCTCTAAGCCAAGCTCTGCGCCAACCTTTCAAGGGTTTTTTTTTTTCCCCTGTGACTTTAAAACGTACATTATTAGCTCTGACAAGATTATTTTAAAGAGACATTATATAAGAAACTTACTCCTTCGCCAGCAGTGCGGAAGCCACTGAACTAAAGTGGAGAACTGGAATTCTGCAGAAAGACGAGGGAGTCTTAAACGCAACATGGGAGGAATTGAAGAAAAGAAAAGAAAAGAAAAGGTGTTGGGTTTTATGTGAGAAAAAAAATCCACACCAGGAACTGGTTTGGATTCAGGAACGTAACGCCATCAAAATAAGGCAGCAATTTACCACCCGACTCACAGAGGCGTTTTAACCATCTCGTGGGACGGGTTTGAAATGCCTTTGGTTAAGTGCTGCTGTGAGCTTTTTTTCATGCTGTTGCGAGTCTTAATAGTCACCTTGCAGGGGGGAAAATAAATACTACGTCAACATGGCCTGTTTGCTTGGCAGAACGTGGGCTGCTGGGGTGGAGACAGATGCTCCGGAAAAAGGGTGACTTGGTGCACTGAGATACTTTCATGGGATGGGTTGACGGATAGAGGCTGAGTAGCACCTTTGGCGCAAACGCCCCTCCCCCCCCGCCCCAGGATTGAACATTTCACACCCTACAGTTTTTGAGGCTACACCAGTGATGTCATGCAGGGGGTACGCAGGGGTACGCGAGTACCGGTTCCTAGGATTACGGCTGGCCCCGCCCATTCGCCCGCCCACTCATCAACTCCGGCCCTGCAACGTTTGAATTTCCTGCACATTTGAGTTGCCTGCACGTTCTCAGAGCCAGGCAGGCAGGCAGGCAGCAAGCGGAGCCTTGCCTTGCCACTGAAAAATGAGCTGCTCTGGGGTTTTGGAACTGTTGGGTCACTTTAACATGATGCCAGGCCTCCTTAACATGTTCTGGGGGTGCTGTGGGATACTGTTGCAACTGTTGGGTCAGTTTAAAATTGTCTGAGGCCTCAAAAAGGGCTTTTTTCATGTCACTTCCTGCCACGACATCACTTCCAGCTTATGACATCACTTCCGGTGGGCGGGTCCCAACACATGCCAATCAAAAGTGAGTACCTGTTCTTAAATCATTTAGATGACACCACTGGGCTACACCTAACGCCATCATGTGTGAATGCAAGACGCACGTGTGCCAACGAAGGCATTAGGGGGAAAAGGAAGACCCAGGAAATTACGGACCCAGACGTCTGACTTCAATAATGCCATGGAAGATATTAAAACAAATCATAAAACATGCAGTCTGCACACAGCTGGACAACAACTCAGCGATTAAGAGAGGCCAGCATGGATCCGTCAAAAATAATTCTGGCCAGACAAATCTCCCAAGCACGCAGGCTGGGAAAATGACTGTGAAGATGCCCTTTGCTTTATTTCATCTTCAATCAAAGAGGCGCACACTGCTGCAGGCGGGGAGCGATGTGCACGCCGGTCCCAGCAGCGCTGGAGCTCCTCCTCACCTGACTTGGTTTTCTGAAAATGTGGCAAATGCTACTGCCCTCCTTCCCCCCCCCCCCAGGTTTCCTTAGTCCAGCATTTGGCAAACCTTTAAATCCCTGCTCTATGCTTATGTTCGTTGTTATTTGGAGAGCAGGCACTTACTCTCTCATGGGCTGCAGGATGCATCCATTGTGTCAAAAGGAGTTGGGAACCACATGGGAGAAGAAGGATCAAGCCAAGGGCCGCTTGGTCCAGCGTTCTGTTCCCAGCAGCTCCTGGAAGATACTCTCAAGAGCCAGACCTGGGAGGCAGCAGCTCTTCCTCCCTCCTGGTTTTGGTCCCTGGCTGCTGGAAGAACCGTTCATCAGGGCCGGCTTTAAGCCAACATGGCCGATGTCGTCCCATCGGGCCCCGCACTTTAGGGGCCCCCACACTATCAGGGTGAGCATATTGCCTGTAGCTGCAGCCGGGATCTCCATGGGCTGTAGGCAGTAGTGTCATTCATTAACCAGGAGACGGAACATGAGGCGGGACTTACCCCTTGATTGACAGGGAGCCCGTGACGCGTTGCCGCCTGCCGTTCCACCGCGGGGACTCCTTCCGGGTGGCGCGCCCCTTCGCGGCTCTCCTGAGCACCCAGCGCGCCACCCAGGCAAGCGGGCACCCCCTCCGAGGCCAGGGGTGCCCGCGCGGCGCTCGGCAAGGCAGCAACGCGTCAGAACTGAGCATCCAATCAGGCGGTAAGTCCCGCCTCGCGTTCCGTCTCTGGCTGTAGGTCAGTGGGGCGAGCAGAGCAGCTTCACCTTGGTCTCTCCCACCTGCCTCTGCCTTTGAACAGCCCAAGATGGGCCACCTGGAAGCAGTTGGTGGTGATGTTATGGTATCACCACCAACTACTTCCACATGCCATGCTTTGCACATGGCATGAACAGCGCTCTTCCTGGTGAGTGGGGGGCCCCAAAGGGAGGGTTGGGGGCCACACAGGAATGCCCCATATTTGGCCCCACCCAGTGGTGGGATTCAAATAAGTTAACAACCGGTTCTATGACGTCATAGCCGGAGCAAAAAAAAAAAACCCGAAGCCAGCCAAGGTAAGCGAGTGGGCGGGGCCCGGCCATTTAACTACCGGTTCTATAGAACCTGGGCGAACCATGGAGTTATAATAAACATGGAGACGAAATGACATCATATTCTTGAAACTTCCGGTCTGGTCAAACAATATGGCCGACGCAATGGTTCTGGTCCATGGTCTGGTCTAACAATATGGCCGACGCAACTCCATGGGTATAACAATATGGCTGACTAATTATGCGGAATTAAACCTTGGAATTGCATATTAACTCATAATTAGGTTACCAATGATGTTTCTCCATGATCACACGTTGTTATTTTGGTAAGTTTTTACTTCAGGAGTAAACGATTCAGTCCTAAACACTACGCGCAAAGCAATCTGAAATGCTTGGAATCAGCATTTTGAGTATAAAAACATGGCCGCTAAGCCCGCCCACTCTGGTCTCACTGCGTTCCTATCTAACTGCATGGGCAGGGCCACCCCCTGGGGCGAACCCTCTCAATCCCACCACTGGCCCCACCCCTGCTAGAGCCGGCCCTGCCGTCCGTCCTCCATCCTTTTCAATGCTGTCTAAGCTCATGGCCACCTTGCAGGGAGGGAGGGAGAGGGGTCACAGCATTTTTGTGGAGTCTGTCCTGAAACTATTCAGGGCAGCAGCAGCAGCAAGGAGAAGGATGCTGAGCAGGTGCACAAATTGACCCACTTGGCCAGTTCCATCACCTTGTGGGGGGGGGGGTGTCGATGAGCTGCTTTGGAACCGGCAAGGGCCCTGCTGGACCAGACAGGATCAGGCCCTTGGAGCCCAGCATCCTGCTGCCCCAGAAGCAGGAGAAGGCGGCAGTGGGGCCAGCCCAAGGCCGGAGAGGGGTGCCCAGTGCAGTGCCCCCTCCCCTAGCGATGTGCCAGCCTTCCCCTGGTTGATGCAGAAAAGAATAAGGGGGGAATGGGGTGGGAGAGGGAGAGCAAAGACCAGCAGGATATCTATGTCCGCAGCTCCTTCTCTCCCTCCTCCCCCCCCCCCGCCCCACTCTCTGGGCTGGAACAGGAAGAAGCAGACTGAAAGAGGAAGTGTGAAAGAGGGGGAAGTGGCGGGCTGGACGGTCAGAGATGCTCCAGCATCTCTCCTTCACCCTGGCATGCCAGGTAAGGAAGGGCGGTGCTTGGCCCATCCTCCTCCAGTGCTGGGAGTACTTGGGCAGGCTTGGGCGACCTGGAGCCTTGTTCTGCTGGTGTCTTCTGGAGCTTGGCCTTGGCGGCAGTGATGTCATGCAGGGGGAATGCAGGGGAACTCAGTTCCACTAGTTAAAATTAGGGCTGACTCCGCCCACTTCACTCTCCCTCCTCCCCCCTCCCAATTCCTCTGCAAAGAGCTTTTCTTCTTGGTTGGCCAGCACTCAGAGGGTTAAAGGCAGTGGTGTCATTCAGGGGGAATGGACCAGAACAAATCCTAACGGGTTCCGTGGCTGGTTCCGGGTTCCCGACAAGTGCCAATCAAAAGTGAATTCCTGTTCCTAAATCATTTGAATGACACCACTGGCTCATGCAGCCCTCCTGCATGAACGCTCACTGCCTCTGCAGTGCCGGTGGCCTTCCCCTGGCGGAACACCAGTCTGGTTGGTGGACGGTGCGCATACAACAGACCCGAATGTGCAAGGCCTTCTGTCTTCATTGTGCAATGTTGTGTGTGTGTGTGTGTGCATGCGCTTGCACATGCCAGAAGCCCACTCCTTCCCCGAGAGGCCGGAACCCACCCCACGTTTTCCGAACGGCAGCACGCGCCAGGCTGGAGAGGAGAGCACCGCCTAAAATGTCAGCCAGCGGGTGAGGTTTGGGAGCCACCGTGTGCACCTCTTCCTGGCGGATTCCGGTTCCTCCCCTCCAGCTCGCTCTTCTGCCCGGCCCCTGCCTGCCTCTCGGCATTGTTCTGCCGTGAAGAGCCAATTGTTCCAACGTGACAGCAAAATTATGTTCACGGCTTTGTGAAGAGCCGAATAAAAGGAAATGAGGAGGGTACAGGAGAGAAAGGGAGAGAACAATGGCTGCCCCCCCACCCTCTGGGAAATGTGCTGACTCATCCCCAGTGAGGTGAGCCAAGATCCAGACTGGCCTACTACTACTGTCAGCCACTCCCCCACCGACCCGCCCGACTCAGAAGAATGTCTGGCAGACCAGGAGATGCAGAGAGGGGGACACTGTGCCATGTGCAAGCCGACCCTCCCCCCAACTGAAGTTTAGGCAGGGGCCAGTCTTCATGCTCATGTCACTATGGAGAGTGTTGAAACAGGATCTCATGAGTGCTGTTTCATTAGTAATACAGAACAGTTCTTCTTCTTCTTCTTCTTCTTCTTCTTCTTCTTCTTCTTCTTCTTCTT
>JAJKFI010000062.1:232892-244142 GCA_029204185.1 Lerista edwardsae | reverse complement strand
TTCTTCTTCTTCTTCTTCTTCTTCTTCTTCTTCTTCTTCTTCTTCTTTGAACAGCCCTGCTGGATCAGGCCAAAAGCCCATCTAGTCCAGCTTCCTGTATCTCACAACAGCCCACCAGGTGCCTCAGGGAGCCCAGGAGACAACAAGATGCTTGCATCCTGTTGCCACACCCTTTTACCTGGCACTCTAAAGTAGCCTACTACTAGTGTAAGGAGGTTGTACAACCCATCATGGGCCGTGGACTTTTCTTCCAGAAATCTGTCCAATCCCCTTTTAAAGGCATCTATGCCAGATGCCATCACCACCTCCTGTGGCAAAGAGTTCCACAGATTAACTACCCGCTGGGTAAAAAAGTATTTCCTTTTATCTGTTTTAACTCTCCCGACACTCAATTTCAGTGGATGTCCCCTGGCTCTGGTGTTGTGAGAGAGGGGAAAGAACGTCCCTCTATCGACTCTATCCCTTCTCTCTCTCTCTCTCTCTCTCTCTCTCTCTCTCTCTCTCTCTCTCTCCCACACACACACACACACATTTTTTAAATTTGCAGCTAAGAGGTGAATCCAACCCAACTTTCCAGTGCTGATGCAGCTGTGCCAATGGGGCATGTGCTGCATCCTTGGGGGGGGGGGAGGCAGCCATGGAGGCCTCCTCAAGGTAAGGGAATGCTTCTTCCCTTTCCTTGGGGCTGCATTGCAGCTGCATAGGCGCTGGAAAGTTGGATAGGATTGGGCCCTAAAACAAATAAACTAAACAAAACACAGACAGATAAAAAAGAAAAACAGGTTTGAAGTATACAAAGCAAGTGTGGAGCAACACATCACAGTTGCTTACATCCTCTACCAAGTATTAGGGCGCAATCCTAACGTGCGCGGGAACAGCAAGGCGGGCAGGCCTGCTCCGTATCCAGCGCGCGTTAGGCGCTCAATGGAGCCTCCCTAGGGCATGTTTGCCCCCTTGCCCCAAGGCAGGTGCCAGCCACCCCTAAACAGCCACCTGTTTAGCAGGCGCAGCTCCAAACAAGCCATGCAATCTGAATCGGGGTCTGGGGACGGGAGCTTGGAGGCCTGCCCAGCTCCTTGCCCTGCGCTGAGCTGCTGCCGCCGCCTAATGTTCTTAGGATGCAGCCTAGCTGCGCTGGCCTAGCTATTCTAGCGCTGTTTGGGATTGCACTGTGAGTCAGGGCCGGCTCTAGCAGCGGCGGGGCCCAATGTGGGGCATTCCTGCGGGGCCCCCAACCCTCCCTTTGGGGCCCCCCACTCACCAAGAAGAGCGCTGTTCGTGCCAAGTGCAAAGCATGGCATGTGGAAGTAGTTGGTGGTGATACCACCAGAAGATTTAGCCAAGAGGGTTAATGCCTCCGTTTGCCCAAATATAACAGCTGAAGATCTGAAAGTCATGAGCTCTAGACTACTGGAAGTCTCTGTACTGTGAGCGGCAGACTTTGCAAACTGCGGCTGATTAAAAGCTGAGTTCCAGCTGCCTCGTGGGAGGAGGAGGTGTGCTGAAGTCAGCTGCATCTCTGGTGGGAGCAGGGAAGCCTCTTATCAGCCAGCAGAAGACAGACGGGTGGCTAAGAAAGAAGGCTAAATCCAGAAAGAAAGATCTGTATGAGTGTTGTTCTTGGAAGATAGAATGTTTTTGTAAATTGTAAAAACTTTCGGGTTTGTGAATAAAAGTCTGCCTATGTAAACCGCCTTGAGTTACAGTCATTAGAGAAATCTAGTGATCTTAAGAAAGGCGGTATATAAATACATGTATTATCATTATCATTATCATTATCATTATCATTATCATTATCATTATTATTACCATAACATCCCCACCAACTGCTTCCAGGTGGCCCATTTTGGGCTGTTCAGAGGCAGGTGAGAGAGACCAAGGTGAAGCTGCTCTGCTCGCCCCACTGACTTACAGCCCATCGAGATCCCAGCTGTAGCCACAGGCAATATGCTCACCCTGCCAGTGCAGGGCCCTCAATGACGACATTGGTCACATTGACTTAAAGCCTGCCCTGCTGTGAGTTGTGCCACTGGCTACTGCATGAGTCCTTTTACACCTAGTAAATTCTCTCCCTTTCCCCCGGCCCCCACCCCCCGCACATTGCACGTGTTTTTTACAGCACGCTTGGTTAACATCGCTCTCTTCCTGGAAACACTGCCAAATGGCCTTAAAAGCTGCCAGTGTGATTTTACATTTACAGCTAGCGCTGAACTCTCCGAAGGGCTTAATTGCATGAAAACCAACCTAAACCTACCCTAGATAAATTGCCAGCTGCTGACACCGTTTAGAGTGCAAGTTGGAAAAGTGAACAGAGAGACCTAAGGAAATAGTTGTAGGGGGCAGCTGGGGGCTTACAGAAGATATGCGAGGGCTGGTACATTAGGAAACCGCCTGCCTCACCTCAAAAAATAAATACAACAACAATATTGATTGTGGATTATTTTGTGACTACATTAAGGACAAACGGTGCGGATTTGAATGGGTGGATTTTATCTAATATGATTCCCCCCCCAGGCTGTCCTTGTGCCTGCAGTCCAGGCCCCCTTGCCTGCACTCAGGGGGTGTCTTGTCCTGGCCCCCAGGAGCCACAAACCACAGGGGGCCAATTTGCTGTGGGGCTCAATGCCTGGGATGTTTGAGGCTAGACAGAAATATTTCCAAACCTGAAATGTTATGCTACTCTAAATGGAAACATACTCAAAGCTTTTTTTTTTAAAAAAAATTGCCACCCTGACTTCATAACCGTGGTGGAGGCAGCTGTGTTGATCCCCAGGTGTGGCATTTAGTGGTTCACTTTCGTCAACATATGGGGCATTTCTGGACTTCTGGGTGAGACTCTGGAATGCAAATGGTCTCCTTCCCTCCTTGAGCCTCAGATACCATGACAGGATGAAGCTATAGGATGGCTATAGGATAGGCTTTTCCAGGGCACTGTGAATTGCCTTCTGAGGCGCTCCCTGCCTCAACCTGCATCTCCTGCCTCTGCAACAGATGTAGAACGAAGAGGGGAGTGCTGGCCCAGGGAGCAGGGAAGAGGAGTGGTGGAGACGCCCATGTCCCCGCCAAGCTGCTGCCTTAGGCAACTGACTCAGCTGGCCTCATGAATGGGCCGGGCAAAGGTAATTTTTCTCATATTTGAGGAAAGGGGATCTTGGTAGATGTCGCTGTGGTTGAAAGAGGGGAGCCTGTCCTCTGCAGAGAATTGACCCCGGGGGTTCTTCTTCTTCATGTACGAAAAGTGGGTGCTCAGAGGAAAGACAATTCAAGATCACTGGAAATGTGAGACTCACATTTGCCAAAAGGCCTGAAGGCCAGGGTCTGATGGGTGAGGGAAACAATGAGAAGTATGAAGAGACTGTGACTGTTTAGCTGAGCATTTTATGGCCTTGTAAATCTGGACACTCTGGAGAAGTGACGCTGCCAGCTGTGAAACTTCCTTTCTTGACCTGGAAGAGGCATTCCTTGAGCAGTCCCCCCCCCCATCTCCACCTCCTCCCCTCAGGGAGAAGCTCCATCTTCGGGGCTCTCATGAACAGGGGTGCAAAGTTTCATCCCAGCATCTGGGGCAGAGATGCCACCATGCCACGTGACGTCACTACGTCACTTTTGGGTTCTCCCAGGGTGTGTGTGCGTGTGTGTGCTGCTGGCTCTGCACACACTGTTCCAACTTCTGTGGAGAAGCCAAGAGTACCCCCTCCCCAGGGAGAACCTTGAGGGAGTGGGCGGAGCCTGGGGCGGACAACAACTCCTCCCACATAGCGCCCAGGGCACGCGACCCTCAGGCTCTGTTCAAATTATGCCTCTGCTCATGAAACCCACCAACAGCCAGTGTGAGCAACAGGGCCTGGCTTGGGCCTTGTGCCCCCAACATCTAGGCAGGTTAGGGCACAGGTAGTGCTAAATTGATGGACCCTAGTCCTGTAGGCTTCAGCCTAGGCAGCCTCATGGGCAATGATGTCATGCAGGGGGAACGCGGAACTCAGTTCCACTAGTTAAAATTAGGGCTGACTCCGCCCACTTCACTCTCCCTCCTCCCCCTCCCAATTCCTCTGCAAAGAGCTTTTCTTCTTGGTTGGCTGGCACTCAGAGGGTTAAAGGGAGCGACTCCGGATTCCTAGGGGGGCGAAGGCAGTGATGTCATTCAGGGGGAACGGACCAGAACGGGCATTCCGGATCCTAACGGGCTCCGTGGCTGGTTCTGGGTTCCCGACAAGTGCCAATCAAAAGTGAGTTCCTGTTCCTAAATCATTTGAATGACACCACTGCTCATGGGTAATACAGCCCTGCGTCAGGGTCCTGGAAAGCCCTGGTGGAAACAAGGCCCTGCCGGCAATTTTCCTTGGCCAGCACCAACGAGGCCCAGCGGGCGACTGGAAGGCTGCCGTAGGCTCTGTTTGCGTTGCTGGTGCACTGTTTATTTCAATTCTCTGAGGGAGTTCAGGGTCCAAGAGGCTAAAAACACAGCCTGAAGGGAAACTGTTGCAGCCTGCCTCCACGGGAAGAAATATTCCTGACGTAAATCAACTTTCCCAGTTGAAACGGCCAAGTCCAGTTTGTATTGGCTGCAGTTCGGGATGTGGGGCTGATTCCAAGCTTCTTGGCTGGTGCAAAATGACAGGGTGCAAGTTGTGTCCGAAGGCGCTTTGCTCTCAAGCCCATTTTTTGCGGCCAAACCTCATCACTCTCCATGGGGAAAGGCATTCTCCAGGGGCTCAGAGCCCCCCAGATCTGTCGAGATTTTTGAAGCCATAAGTTGGGCAACTTTGGGGTGTGTGTGTCAGTTGAGCGGGCGCACTGCAACAACTGTGTTTGCACTGCACACGCCTAACCGAGTGGTTCCTACAGCAAACCCACATAGTGTGCATGTCAGACACACGTCTCCACACACGCTATCGCGCATACATGGGGAAGTCCCAATGGGGCCCCAGCTCCTCCCAACACATGCGTGGACTTTTAAAGCCACGGGCCTGTTGTGCCACCATTTCTGAATTTATTGGGGAGGACATGCTGATGTGCTTGTCTCCTGGCAAACAAAGCTGCAGTGGAAAGTGTGAAGCAGCCCTTTGGGATGTCACGAGAAGTGCTGAGACTCAGAGGCACCACAAGCAAAGGATCCTGGGATTGTTCCTCTGGAGCCGTACACTGCTACTCCTTGCCACGCCTCCAAGCACTGGCCACGCTGGCAACTTGGATGAGACTGCCTGGTTTGCCTCTGTCTCTGTGTGGTGGGGGCCTGCTTTGGAGAAAAAGAGAGCTCAGAGATGGATGGAATTTTTGCAGCCACCTGTTTCTCGGGCCCATAGCTGGGGGTTGGCAAATTGTTGCAGAGGATCAGGACAGTGGCAGGCCACCTCCCCTACCAGCACCACTGGAGCAAGAGAAAAAAAGCGCTGCTGCCACCACTTCCTAGCCTGTTTAGAGAGCAGCCAAGTGGGCAAGGAAAGGAGGAGATGACCCTCCCTCCCTTCTCTCTCCTGGGCACCCTGTGGTTTCTGACTTGCAGAGCAGCCCTGCTGCAGCCCACAGGCAAGGGAGTGGCAACAGTCAAGATGCAGGCATCTTGCTGTCTTGTGTGTTTCCTGAGGCATCTGGTGGTCCGCTGTGAGATGCAGGAAGCTGAACTAGATGGGCCCTTGGCCTGATCCAGTGGGGCTCCTCTTATGTGTTCTTAGGGGTGAACTGAGAAAAAGGAAAATTGCACTGGGTGGAACTTGAATGGAGAGGTGGTTTTGGTGGAGCTGCCACTTGGCCAGCATCCCGGGACATGATTGACTCCTCTTCTTTTCCCCACATCAGTTTTGCACCTGCTTTAAAACTATTTTTGTACATGTTTTTTTTAAGAATTAGTGA
This sequence comes from Lerista edwardsae, assembly GCA_029204185.1. Classification (NCBI taxonomy): domain Eukaryota; kingdom Metazoa; phylum Chordata; class Lepidosauria; order Squamata; family Scincidae; genus Lerista; species Lerista edwardsae. The sequence goes on along the minus strand of JAJKFI010000062.1, from coordinate 238,292 downwards.
TGTATTTTAAAAGCAAGGAAACATAATGAGGTGTTTAAAAAAATATGTTATTTTAAAATATGAAACAGCCACCTACAGTGTTGGGTTGGAGGAACAAGACCAGCTGTTTTTGCTGATATGTAATTTGCTGCTATGTCTGCCTGCCGTACCAATTGCAGAGCTGGAAGGAAGCAGAGTTCACACCGTGGGTGAAGAACTTGCTGCAACACCTCTTTCCATTTTGTATTTGTATTGTCAAAGGCTGTTAAGCAAAGGCAGCGTAACAGAGCCTCCATGTTTCATGGCAGTCTACACCAACACAAGCTGGCCACAAACCACAGGGAAGGCCATTGCCTGCATAGCTTACTTAGGGGCTACTGATTGAGAGAGAGAGAGAGAGAGAGAGAGAGGGAGAGGGAGAGGGAGAGAGAGAGAGAGAGAGAGAGAGAGAGAGAGAGAGAGAGAGAGAGAAGCAGAAGCCTTTATTGGCATGAAAGACAAAAATATTACATTTGAAAGACAATAGTAGGCGTCTCAACAATGGTTAAGAACTATTTGGAAATATAGGCATGATTGAATAGTTTACTCTGACATTTTATTATGCAGTCTACAAAATTGGCCACTTTCTCCATCTTGTCCTCCACTACATCACTCAAAATGAAGTAGATTTTTTTCCTCATCAAGATGGCCTCTCAGTTTTGGCAGAATAGATCCCAGATACTTTTTCACGAAGATCATTATAGAGTGGACAATATAAGAACATATGTGAGATTGTCTCATTGCCTCCCAAAGCAAAATACGGCACTTCTCTTCATATGGTATCTGTCTGAATCTGCCATATAAGACCGCCGATGGGATAACGTTAAATCTGGCCAAGGAATAAGCTCTACGCTTTTTCGGATCTTGTCGGTGATACAAATAAAAGGCCATATAACCAAAACTGATCCCAAAATGCAAGGGGGCACAGACACAGTGACGTCATGCAGGGGGTACGCGGGGGTACGCGAGTACCGGTTTCTAGGATTACAGCTGGCCCCACCCATTCGCCCGCCCACTCGTCGACTCCGCCCCCTGCAATGTTTGAATTTCCTGCACGTTTGAGTTGCCTGCACGTTCTCAGAGCCAGGCAGGCAGGCAGGCAGCGAGCGGAGCCTTTCCTTTCCTTGCCACTGAAAAATGAGCTGCTCTGGGGTTTTGGAACTGTTGAGTCACTTTAACATGATGCCAGTCCTCCTTAACATGTTCTGGGGGTGCTGTGGAATACTGTTGCAACTGTTGGGTCAGTTTAAAATTGTCTGAGGCCTCAAAAAGGGCTTTTTTCATGTCACTTCCTGCCACGACATCACTTCCGGCTTATGATGTCACTTCTGGTGTGCGGGTCCCGACACGTGCCAATCAAAAGTGAGTACCTGTTCTTAAATCATTTAGATGACACCACTGCACAGACACCATCTGGTGCGCTCTGTAGATCTTGCAGTTCAATGTCTAATAGCCTGCGTTTAATCCTACGATAGACCTCTGCCTGGGGGAGCAACCCCAATATGTCCAGCTTCCTGCATATTTCTTTCCCAAATATTAAACCCATAGAGACAGCTTTCCTTTCAATATAGGCTAATTCACTAGCAACTTCAGTTTCCTGTAGTAACTGATGGATAAGACTACCATGCTCACAATTATAATAGATTTTAAGCCAGTATCTGAAGGATCTCAGCCATGCTTGAGTTTCTACACGGGATTGGCCCGTCTCCAGGCAGAGATTAGATATGGTATGCAGTTTGGTAACCCCAAGATTTTACGGAGGAACATGGATTGAATCCGCTCTACAGACTGATCCATGTCTCTCAACCAAAATGGGATGCCATATAATAGTTGCGGGATAACCTTAGAGTGGAGGACGTGGTGGCGCAGCGGGTTAAACCGCTGCTGCTGGGCTTTCCGACTGGAAGGTTGGGAGTTCAAGACTGCACGACGGAGTGAGCTCCCGTCGCTTGTCCCAGCTCCTGCCAACCTAGCAGTTCAAAAGCACCTAAAAATGCCAGTAGATAAATAGGGACCACTTCGGTGGGAAGGGAACAGCATTCCGTGCGCTACGGCGTATAGTCACACCGGCCACACGACCATGGAAGCTTGTCCTTGGACAAAACGCCGGCTCTGCAGGCTTTGAAACAGAGATGAGCACCGCCCCCTACAGTCGGTCATGACTAGACCATTCGGTCGTGGGGAAACCTTTACCTTCAACCTTAGAGTTGAAGACTTTCAGGGCAGCTGGCACATATCTGTTTCCCTCTTATGGTGGAAAGGTACTGAGAGGCATCTTATTAGCCACTGTTGGAAATTGTACGGTACAGAAGCATGCCGCGCAGGGGAAACTGTTCCCAGGACTTCTTCTTGGATACTGATGTGGAATTCGTTCCTGCTTATTCCAATATTCCACAGGCAGGATTTGCAGCCCGGAGAGATCTGGGAGCAGCTGTGACCAGAAATGGGTTCGGCAGCAGAGCCTCTATTAAAAATACTTTATCACCACAAAAAGTAATGCCAAAACAGAGCTAGAAAGCGAGAAAGGCTGCACTCATACTTTTCCTGTTTTAGTCATTCGGTTCGATATTGACTTGTAAGCAGCCCGGAGAGGACCTGAAGCACATCAAAGGCCGGTTCATAATTTATTTTGCATTACCAACTTTGCATAAACTGTCTTGGAGGAGCCCTGAGAATAGCAGGACAAAAGACAGGGTACGTGTTCAGGCAGCCTCTACTGTTATGCCGATAGCCCTGGATCTGCCAAGGAACAGGCAACACCATGCAAATGCAAGAGATACAACATTAATTTTAAAATCCCCGAGTCAAAGCTGGAAGTCGGTCTAATGCCTGGACGACACACATCAATCAATCTTCCTGTGTTCCCCAAGGTGCCGGTTTTGCTCCTGCATGAGCAAATGGTATTTTTAAGGGCTCAGAAGCATCACCTTTGCTTACTCGCAATGCAGGTTGCCGTGTTGCCATTTGCACAGACACCAGAACATTGTGGTGGTGTTTTTTTTTAAGAAGACATGCCATATACAGAGCTGAAACGAATATTCCAAAATGCTTCCAAGCTGTGGTTCTCAAACCTTTTAGCACTGGGATCCACTTTTTAGAAAGACAAACTGTCTGGGACCCACGGGAAGTGATGTTACGGCCAGAAGTGCCATCACTCTGACGCCAGAGCCTGCTGCTTTCCTCAGAATGCAGCAATAAGATGGTTATTTCTCAGCCATTTTCCAATAGCAAAGTGAATCAAATTAAAAAGCCTATTTAAAACCTCGACACCAGCAAAACAACCACACAGCCCTCCCTTCTTTCCAGCATCACATCTTCCCATATTTTCAATAGGTTGCCCTAGATGCTTCACAACCCGTCTGAAATTGACTTGTGACCCACGGATGAGTCCCGACCCACAGTTTGGGAACCACTGCTTCAAAGTCATCTAATTTTCCAATACTACTTAAATTATGAATGTGAACCCTTGACTTCAAAATCAATACAAGCGTTTTGAAGATGACACTTGAATGCAAAATGAAAGCTCCTTCAGTTTGTCGACACCTGTTGGACAGGTGTCAAACATGACAAGATCTCATAAGTTGTCAGTTGTCCAGTTGTCATTACATTCACTACTTGTATCCTGTTTTTCTTTCCCAAAGGATGCCCAAAGTGGTTAACCACAAAACACGAAAAAATGTCTACACAATTGTACCAAAAACTTAAATATACTAATAAACAATCCTCAACAGTACAATAAATCTATTCACTTTCATTGTCAGCTCTCAAATGCAGTACTGATAAAGTGCTATTGCTGGGAGCAAATATCACAGGATATCAAATATCAAATCCAGACTTTAAATGTTTAGGAAAAGATTCAGAGAAGATCTGGAGATTATTCAACCACATCAGCCAAGAATAGTTTTGAAGAGGGGAGCTGTGGCACTTCAGCTAAGCCATTGCAGACTTAGCTTGGAAGAGGTTCAACACAGACTTGTAAAATGAGACAGTGAGAGAGGGCATAAGTCAGTCTTAACATCTGAAGCCAGGATTTGATTTGATGGTATGTTTGCCTATTGAGCATGCACAGAGACCCCTTTTGTGGGTGGTGGGGAAACACAAGCATAAATTATCTGAGGACTGCCTCGAGTTTCTACTCCAGTGGTTTTCAAACTTTTTAGCACTGGGACCCACTTTTTAGAATGACCCACTGGAAATTATGTCATGGCCAGAAGTGCCATCATTGTGACACCAGAGCCTGCTGCTTTCCTGAGAAAGTAGCAATAAGTTGGGTTATTTCTCAGCCATTTTCCAAGAGCAAAGTGGATCAGAAAAGGAAAAAAGCCTATTTACAACCTTGACACGAGCAAAACAACCACATACCCCTCCCCCTTTCCAGCATCCTAGATTCCCATATTTTCCATGATGGCTGCTTTAGGTGCTTCGCGATCCACCTAAAATTGGCTCTCGGCTCACTGGAGGGTCCCGACCCACAGTTTGGGAACCACTGTTCTACTCTATTTGAGTTTAGAACTTTTCAGGCACTGGAGAAGATGGTACAGGCTCAAGAAGCATTCACAGAGCGCAAGCCTATGCATGTCTACACCGAAGAAATTCCCATTGTATTCAATGGAGCCGGCTCACAGGAAAGTGTGTATAGCTACAGGGGGAGCAGTCCGGTACGTATTTAAGGTCACAATCCTAACCTGGACTTAGGCCGGCACAGTGAGGCCAGCAAAGTTTGGCCGGCACAAGGGAGACCGTAAAGTATGTTTGGACCACTCTCAGAGTCAGTGAGCCAGCACACAGACGTGCACCATCCTCCCTGACTCCGAGAGTGGTCCAAACACACTTGATGATGTCCCTTGTGCCTGCCAAACTTTGCTGACCTCACTGTGCCAGCCTAACTCCAGGTTAGAATTGCACTCTGAGTGTGTACGTGTGCAGGAAATGCTGGTCATGTCTAGACCCTTGCCCTTATTCAGACCTGGAGAAAGTAGCCCAGCCTTCCTGCCCCCCACCCCCCCTCTCTCATAAGAACATAAGAAGAGCCCCGCTGGATCAGGCCAAAGGCCCATCTAGTCCAGCTTCCTGTATCTCACAGCGGCCCACCAGGTGCCCCAGGGAGGCACGAGACGACAAGATGCTTGGATCCTGTTGCCACTCCCTTGCACCCGGTACTCTGAAGTAGCCCACCACCTTTGCAAGGAGGTTGCACAATCCATCATTGCCTATAGCCCACGATGGACCTTTCCTGCAGAAATCCATCCAATCCCCTCTTAAAGGCATCTAGGCCAGATGCCATCACCACCTCCAGTGGCAAAGAGTTCCACAGATTAACTACCCGCTGGGTAAACTCTCTCTCTCTCTCTCTCTCTCTCTCTCTCTCTCTCTCTCTCTCTC
>JAJKFI010000062.1:221760-232882 GCA_029204185.1 Lerista edwardsae | reverse complement strand
CTCTCTCTCTCTCTCTCTCTCTCTCTCTCTCTCTCTCTCTCTCTCTCTCTCTCTCTCTCTGTCCGGAAGTCAGAATGCATTTCCGAAAGCAGCTTCCACCTTGGCCACCACCCTGCTCCCTTTTTTTCCTGCAGACCCAGCGCTCATCATCGGAGGCAGATCTAAGGGAGGGCAAAGCTCTAAGTTTTGCAAGAAGCCTTACCTTGCAGTGGACATCACTCCTCTCCTTCACCGTTTTAGCCAATCCTCACAGGGAACAGCAACATCTTGGCGTTGCTTACTGGCTACAGCAGCAAGGGAGAGGCGGGATTTACATGACAGGGTAAGGCTTCTTGCAACACTTAGAGCTTTGCCCTCCCTGTAGATCCGCCTCTGCTCATCATGTAAGCCTAATCTGCTGGTCTCTTAATCTCCCACTGACAAGTTAATGATTTCTTCCCCTTAGAACTGCCTTTTCCTTTTGATGCCAAAGTGTCTTTAGATGGCAAACACACACCAAACATTTGGGGCTCGGATGCCCGCATGATTATTTCATCGGGTTACGTTAGATCCTTTGCAGAACAAAAGGAGAAAGTTGTGCGGCGGCATCAAAAATGCAGCAGGAGGAGGCAGCTTCGCCTGGAGGGAACCGGGAGAAATTGGCAGGTCCTCTGAGCTCCAGATGAACTCCTCTCCAGCCTCCCGCCTCTGCTTTGGTTTGCAGCCTCCCATCCTCAAACCTTCAGCGGGTGTCAGAACCCTCGCAGCTGCCTCGTCTCCGGTTGAGAACGTGCCAGACTTAACAAGTGATGCCAGTGTGGTTTGAGTTATGGAGAACTCACAGAGAGAGGAACCCCCGGAGGCTGCAGGGACCTAAGAAAGTGCCTGTGCTCTTGGGGTGTGTTTGCGGGGAGGGCTTAGCTGCAGAAAGCATCAATTTTGCATGGGGATCATTCATAAGAACATTAGAAGAGCCCCACTGGATCAGGCCAAGGGCCCATCTAGTCCAGCTTCCTGCATCTCACAGTGGCCCACCAGATGCCTCAGGGAGCACACAAGGCAACAAAATGCCTGCATCCTGTGGCCACTGCCTTGCACCTGTCATTCTGAACGAGCCTACTTCTAACATAAGGAGGTTGCACACGACTACCCTCCATTTCCAGACTGCCCTCTACTGGCAATTGAAGAAACAGCAGCTCACTGTACCTAGATGTACTCAGTAGTGTAGCTGGGGAGAGCCCCCTGGGGTCACATGACCCCGGGCAGCTTTCTTTGTGGGGTGACCTTGCTGCCCTGCTTGTCCCCACCCCCTCCGAAAGAGATTGATTGCAGCTTCCCCGACCCCAGGCCTCAGAATGCCTTACAAAACCACGTTTTAAGTCCTTGTAAGGCTTTCTGAACCCCAGGGGATGCCACAGTCGGTTGCTTTCAGTGACTTGCTGCAGGTTTGGGGCAAAGCCCAGTGCATGGTTGTCTCTTTGGCTAAGGCGTATAGCTACAAACAACAGCTGCAGGGCTGGAGGGGAAGCCTCACTCCAGGCTTGTGCAACCCCTGCCTTAGAAACACAGGCCTGTTCTGCCCTGGTCGGCCAGCAAGCAGCCCCTTCCGGCATCCAGAGGTGCCCGGCAAGGGCTGCCAACACAATGGCCAGGAAGCAAATGGCAAGTGGAGAGGAACGCCCAGCCGGGCTGGCTTGAAATCCGGCATTCTGATTTTTTGATCCTCTATTATACATATTAAATGTGCAAAAGTGGCCAGATTGGAGAATTAATGAGCTGTTATCGTGCAGCGCTTTTGTGGTTATTTTTGTTTTTGGCAGGGAAAAAAATCGCCGCTGAATTTAATCTGCATTAATACTGGGCAGTAAAGGAGGAGGAGAAAAAAAAAGGGGGGAACACATTTGCACATATTACAAGGATTAAAAATAAAGCAGGAAAAAAAAAACACCAGGCTGGTTCCTTTTGCTGATGCTAGCAGTCCTGCTCCCCTCTTTCCTCCACCCCACCTCCATCCTCTCCGCCTTGCTGTTTATTTGCAAATATCGAGTTTTCTTCAACGTGGAGAATTTGCAGAGGGCAAAAGGGGGTCGTAAACGACATTTTTGGCAAGCGCTCATGTTGCGAAATGTGTGTGTGTGTTTTTCCAACAGTACTGTGGAAATGTTCCTTTGGAAGCCAGTTGAAACATACCATCAGGTTGTGGTGGTGATGCTATGTGTGTGTGCGCGTGTGTGTGTTTCTCTAAATCACACATCAGAATCACAGCTGGCGGGTTCCGAACCTGCAGGTGCAAGGCAGCACTAGAATGCACAGCAGGCAGAAGCACCCACCAGCAAAAGCTTTTCTTTAAAACTCTGCTTTTACAAATTCTGTTTCTTTTCACAATTCTGTTGAATTGTAGATCTTAGCGCAAGGTGGTGAGTGTGTCAGCTGCAGAGACATTGCAGGCACAGGGCGCGGTGCAGTGCGTGCCATGGGTGCCAGTGAGGGAGCTGGGCGTGCCATGGAAGAAAGCGGCACAGAGTTGGGCTCTCCCCCCTGCTCTTGCTTCCGTTACGCTCCCGAAATTGTGCGATTCTGGAAGCAGGGGCATGACGAGGCTGTGCAGAGGGCGCCATGATGTCTTTTGTCACTGCCCCATCCCAGGCTCAATCAGAGCCTGCTCCAGCTCTAAAAGGTAAAGGTAAAAGGTTTCCGGTCTAGTTGTGACCGACTCTAGGGGGCGGTGCTCATCTCCATTTCTAAGCCTGTAGAGCCGGCGTTAGTCCGAGGACGAGCTTCTGTGGTCATGTGGCCGGCATGACTCTACGCCGTAGCGCACGGAACGCCATTCCCTTCCCACCAAAGTGGTCCCTGTTTATCTACTTGCATTTTTAGGTGCTTTTGAACTGCTAGGTTGGCAGGAGCTGGGACAAGCGACAGGAGCTCACTCCGTCGCACAGTCTTGAACTCCCAACCTTCCGGTCAGAAAGCCCAGCAGCTGTGGTTTAACCTGCTGCGCCACCACATCCCTGCTCCAGCTCTAGTCAGTTGCAATTATGGCTTGTAATCAAGGCTGGCTGAAGTGATTGGGCTACCTGAGACAGCTGAATGGTGCCACCCTCCAGGCACCATTCAGGGTCCTGCAGTGCGGAGGCAGCAGGTGAGGCAGAGCCACCCCACCAGAGTCCTTCGAACAGCGCCACCACCCTGCCACCATGTAGTGCGCCAGCACTCGCAACCCACATGCTCAGTGATCTGGGTGGGTTCCAGGAAGAGTGTTCGGGCATCAACTGGACTTACGATGTGATACCATCTTCGGACATTATGGTTTGACCCTTGCCTTCTTTCTAAATGAACAATTTTTAAAAAGTTATTCATTTATCAATTTCATGGAAGTACAAACCAATTGGGACGTAGCGGGACATGGTGGCGCGGTGGGTTAAACTGCTGCTGCTGGGCTTTCTGACCGGAAGGTTAGGAGTTCGAGATTGCGTGACGGAGTGAGCTCCTGTTGCTTGTCCCAGCTCCTGCCAACCTAGCAGTTCGAAAGCACCTAAAAATGCAAGTAGATAAATAGGGACCACTTCGGTGGGAAGGGAACGGCGTTCCGTGCGCTACGGCGTATAGTCACACCGGCCACATTACCACAAAAGCTTGTCCTCAGACAAAACGCCGGCTCACAGGCTTAGAAATGGAAATGAGCCCCCTACAGTCGGTCACGACTAGGTCATGGGGAAACCTTTACCTTTGCTTTTTTACAAACCAAGTACACAGATAAGATCAAGTCCATATCTTCAATCAAGTTCGCCGATAAGGAATCACATCCTGCCTCAGATTGTGCCAAAAACAATCACCACCATCATTCCTCTACAGATCTGAAACCATTTTTGTCCAGCCACTAATTAAATCCATTTGAATTGACGTTGTGTCTTCAAGACACACTACTGTACAAAGCTGCATAGCTACCTGATAGAATTCATAATATAATATTCATAATATAACATCCTTCATATGTTGCCTATATCAGATTAAGAACCTCTGGGTTTTTTTTAATGTTAAAATTGTTCTTTAAATATTCTGCAACCTTATTAGAATCACAGAATGTAGAGTTGGTAGGCAGTTGGAGATCATCTGGGATCTCAGCTATCCTTCATGCCACCTGCAAATTTAAGAAGCATCCCCTCTACCCTTCATCCAGATCAGCGGTATTCAAACTTTTGAAACTGGGACCCACTTTTTAGAATGGCACTCTTGTTGGGACCCACCGGAAGTGATGTCATTAACCTGGAAGTGATGTTGTGACAAGAAGTGACATCATCAAGCAGGAAGTGCAGTCATTGTAACATAATATGACACTCCTGAAATGCAAATTGGCATTCTTGGACTGCAGCAATTGCACAACCAGGAAACATCCCTGACAGAAAGCAAGGACAAAATATGATGTAAAAGCACTGAACTAAGAACAAAATTAGAAAAAACCCACACTTGCGAGTTGAAACTGTTAACGCTCACAAAAGGAATGTAATAAGTCTGCACTTTCCAAGATGGCTGCTCCCAGCTTTCCACGACCCACCTGGCATCAGGTTGTGACCCACCAAGTGGGTCCCGACCAGCGGCGTCATGCAGCCGGAACGCTGGGCGGGAGGAACGGGTGAGCGGCAGCCCGCCCGTTGCGTACTGCTCCATTTCGCCGTCTTCCCCGCCCCCACGAGGGCAAAGCTCTAAGTGTTGCAAGAAGCCTCACCCTGTCATGTAAATCCCTCCTCTCCCTTGCTGCTGTAGCCAGTAAGCAACGCCAAGATGTTGCTGTTCCCTGTGAGGATTGGCTAAAACGGTGCAGGCGAGGAGTGATTTCCACTGCAAGGTAAGGCTTCTTGCAAAACTTAGAGCTTTGCCCTCCCTATAGAAACGCCACGGGTGGTTACAGGTCCCCTGCCCCATTTTCCCATTGAAAGCCCCCCTCCCCTCGAAGCAGCAGCCCCTGTTCTATGAGAATGTGATACGCATTCTCCCAACCAAGCCAGCAGCGGCCACCTGGGGTGTCATGCGCTCCCCACCTCCAGCGGTGAGTGGTAATTGAGAGCCACGCGCCTTGCCAGGATGCTTCCATGTGGAATGTGTCAGCGCTTGCCGAGCTGTCAGCCCAGCTCAGCAGCTGTTGGCCCGCACTAATTGGCTGGCAGGACGGAGCCCGTCACCAAGCAGATTGCCGGCATGCGCGGCAATGGGGAAGCCAGCTGTTGGAGGCGTGCAGGTGAAAGGCGGGCGTCACATCACCAGCAATGCCAGGAGCTGGATGGGGGGCCCTTGGCAGGCCCCACGGGGGAGAAGACCCTCGCAGCGCCACCTGCAGTCCTGATGGGAAAATTGCCAAGGTCTTGGACGCAGCTCAGGAGCATATCCCTGCCAGCTCAGTTTCTAGAAGGCAGCCAAGACTGGGGAGCTGAGCTGGCAAACAGGGGAGCTTTACGCGGGAGTTGGGCAGGAGGGGTGAGCAGGGCTGTATTATCCATTAGGCTGAGTAGGCTGAAGCCCAGGGGCCCCGCAGAGGCTAGGGCCCATCAAGATGGCATGTCCGGGCATCAGCCTAATGCAGGGGTCTCCAGATCCGACCCCTGAGGACTCCCCATCTGGCCCACCACCCCTCCAGCCAGCAGGAGGCTACAGCAAGCCCAAACTTTGCACAGGCTTGGAAGCTTCCCCATAAGCCTGGTTCCATTTGGGAGGGTTTTCCACTTTGGGGCACCACTTAGAAGGGCCTGGCTTGTCTCTTTCTGGCCCCTCAGATTTCTGCCGGGGTGTCTGCTGCTTTAAGAGTGGGGGTGGGTGGGGAGCTTCCATGCAAGCCTAGGTCCGTTTGTAAGGAGAAGCCCACCCGTGGCCAGATTGCCTGAGGTTGGGGGTTGGCTGCAAAAAATGTGTGTGTGGTTTGTAACAAGGCAATAGATGGGGAAAGTGATGCATTGACAGAGCTGGAGAGGCTTTATTTGGAAAGTGGGGGAGGAGAACCTTGCCCACCTGCCCGGCCATCGGGGGTTTCCATTCAGTGTGACAGGAGGGGGCCCAAAATACCCAAAAGCCGAGGGGCCCAGCCATGGGTTAATATGGCCCTGGGAGTGAGCCTTTGGTTGTGCCTGTGTTTGGGCTTAGCGGTGTCTTCTCTTCCAGGTGAGCTCCTGCTCAGAGGGCGTGTTTGGAATGAGCCTGAGCTGGGAGCACTTGGTTGTCATGGGAGGGGCTTGAGCTGCAGAGGTGAGTCAGAGGATAGCTTCACTGCCGACTCCCAGCCTCACTTTAGGCCCAGCTCTGCTTCCAGAAAGCCAACAGGGCCAGGGAAGTTGCAAGCAGGGGCGGGGGAAGTTTGACGTGGCCGTAACGGGGAAATTGTGTGATCATCTCACAGCCCTCCAGAGACTCTGCAGGCACCAAGAAACACGATCCACCAGGAAGCAGCGGCAGCAGAGTGCGGCATGTTCCTGCCGGCAGATACGGAGCATGGAGCTTGCTAGATGCGCAACAAGCTGGTGGCCCTTCTGGAACAGAAGCAGTGCGGCCTGGAGGTGTGTCTGGCCACCCCTCAACGCAGCGGGGAGAATGAGGGTAGATCACAGGAAGCCCTTCAGGAAGCACCAGAGGACTTGTGGGCTCCCACCAAGGAGGGCGTGAGCCCTGCACAAGAGGCAAGGACAATCGTGCAAAGATCAAAGCGTGGGATGATGCATCCATCACTTTCAGGGCCTTCCTGGGAGGGAGGGGATGCCGTGGGCAGGACGTACCTGGATTCCAGCAAGGCTTTGGAGAAGGTTCCCCCCACAACATCACAGTGGTGGGATGGGGGCTAGATGATGCTCGTGTCAGGTGGATCCATGGCTGGTTGGAAGAGTGTATCTGAAGCAGTGGTCTTCAAAGTCCTCCTTGGACATTGAAGCCACTGTAAGTGTTTTTGGGGCTGGGGGTGGTGGTGTGACAGCTTGCTATCGATCACAAATTGGAAGTGAGCTCCAACAGCGAAACAGAGCTCACTGCATCAAAGAGGAGTTGTCAGGCCGGGGGCTAAGAACCCCCAGTCCAGAACACTCTGGGTCCATGCAGTGGATGCTCCATCAATTAAGCAGAGATGCATGATCTATTGGGGGTGCTGTAGTCATGGACTGCCTGCTTGGGCAATGGAGAGGGCAGTGATTTTGTAGGTCCTTCCAACCGTGTGCTTCTAGGTATTGCGACATCAACGTACATTTCTCAGTTGTATCTGGAGCAGGGCCAGCTTTAAGCCAATGTGACCAATGTCGTCACATTGGGCCCTGCACTTTGGGGGGGGGGCACCAGTGCAGAAAGCATATTGCTGGCTGCTGCAGCCAGGTTCTGTATGGGCAGTCAGTGGGGCGAGCAGAGCAGCTTCACCTTGCTCTCTCCCACCTGCCCCTGACTCCCAATGGTCCAAAATGGGCCTCCTGGAAGCAGTTGACGGTGATGTCAGCATGTCACCACCAACTATTTCCAGGTGCCATGTTTTGCGCACTGCACCACAAACGCTTGGTGAACAGGGGGGGTGCAGCAGGGAGGGTAGGGGCCCCTGTGGGAATGACCTGCATTTGCCGCCACCACCACCGCCACCACCCCGCTTCTGGAGGTCTTCCCAGAGCACAATCCTAACCTGGAGTTAGGCTGGTGCAGTTGGGCCAGCAAAGTTGGCCTAACAAGGAACACTGTAAAGTTTGGGCCACTCTCGGAGTCAGAGAGGCCACACACAGACATGCGCCATCTTCCCTGACTCCGAGAGTGGTCCAAACGTGCTTTACGGTGGCCCTGGCGCCGGCCAAACTTAGCTGGCCTGTGTCCGCCTAGCTCCAGGTTAGGATTGCGCTCACAGTGTCCACCTTGAGATAGGTGCGATCTGCAATTGGCTCCATTGCCAAACAACAATCTTGCAGTGCAAGCTGGTTGATCTCAGGGATTCTGGTCCAGAACAACCTGCTGCGGCTGCCCATCCCTGCCATGAGATCAGCATCCCCAACATCAGCATCCCTTTGGCTTGCACGGAATGTGAAATCTTGATGTTGCTTCCATTTGACTCATTTATACTTGGAGATGCATGAACGCATTTTTCATTTGCTCTCATGGAGGAGGTCTGCTCTGGCACAGAACTGGGAAACCCGGCTCTGTACTTGTTCCAAGAGTGCCAGGAAATGCCAGGAGCCAGAAGACCCAAGGAAACCCACCTCCTAACGCCTCTGCTGAGAATAACCCCCTATTTTGACCCTGAGAAGCCTTTGTTCTGCTTACATCTCTGCCAAGGGCAACGCATAACAGTTCGCTCATTAAAACGGAACCCCCCCTTTTTTTGGTGCGCTGATGCTCATGCTGAGACTCTGCGCACTGTTTGCCTGTCCTTTGTGCAGGTGGAATAAAATCAGAATTGTTATTTAGGAAAAGAAGAAAAGAAATTAGTTTTTCATTCTCCCTAGAAAAAAGGAGTATTCTCCCACCCACTTTGTTATGATCCCAGATAATCAGTTAAATGCCAGCCCTTTCAAGCGCTCCTGTGGGGCTAGTAATAACCAAAGTTAGAGGTTTTTGTTATCAAATTGCTCAGAATCTGCAAGCTAGCATGGCACTATGGTGGGCTCCTTCTTAGGCTGGGTGGAACACAGGCATCCTGCCCAAACAATTCCCATTGGTCCTGCTTGGATGACTCTGCGATTGACCATTAAAGGTAAAGGTTTCCCCAGGACCGAACAGTCTAGTCGTGACCGACTGTAGGGGGCAGCGCTCATCTCCGTTTCAAAGCCTGTAGAGCTGGCGTTTTGTCCGAGGACAAGCTTCCGTGGTCATGTGGCCGGCATGACTCTACGCCGTAGCGCACGGAACGCCGTTCCCTTCCCACCAAAGTGGTCCCTATTTATCTACTTTACTTGCATTTTAGGTGCTTTTGAACTGCTAGGTTGGCAGGAGCTGGGACAAGCGACGGGAGCTCACTCCGTCATGCGGTCTCGAACTCCCAACCTTGCGGTTGAAAGCCCAGCAACAGCGGATTAACTTGCTGCGCCACCACGCGATTGACCGTTAGTGGGGGGAAAATCCGTATTGCCATGGACTGAATGGTGATCATTGGTTTCACGTTTGGGTGTTAGTGACAGCTCCCCACCCACCCCCACATCAGCCAGGGCCTTCAGACAGTGGTTTATTCCAGTGGTTCTCTAACCTTTTAGCATCGGGACCCACTTTTTAGAATTTATTTATTTATTTATTTTGGAGATTTGTATCCCGCCTTATTTGCCTAAAGGCGCTCAAGGCGGCTTTACAAAGTATAAAAACTAACATTAAAAACACTTTAAAAACAATATAAAACACAATACAATAAAACAATTAAAACCAACAACAATACAATTTAAAAGCAACAAAAACCAGTGGATCATAAAATGTAATAAACCAGCCAGCCCGCCAGACCTGTCAACTAAAAGCTTTTTGAAATAAAAAGGTCTTCAGCCCCCACCGGAATGTTAACAGAGAGGGAGCAGTTCTCAATTCTAAGGGGAGGGTATTCCAAAGTTGGGGGGCCACCACCGAGAAGGCCCTCTTCCTGGCCGCCACCCCTCTCACTTCTCCTGGTGGCGGCACAGTCAAAAGGGCCCCTCCAGATGATCTAAGAGTACGGGTTGGATTGTATGGAAGGAGGCGGTCCCTCAAATACCCCGGACCCGAGCCATAAAGGGCTTTAAAAGTCAAAACTAGCACTTTGAATTGGGCCCGGAACAGAACCGGCAGCCAGTGTAGTCGCCGAAGCAGCGGCTCGACAGAGTCAAACCGACGTGCCCCAGCAACCACCCGAGCCGCCGCGTTCTGAACTAGTTGTAGTTTCCGGACCGTCTTCAAAGGCAGCCCCACGTAGAGCGCATTACATTGCAATAATCTAATCTAGATGTCACTAGGGCATGGGTCACTGTGGCCAGGTCCGCACAGCTCAGGTACGGCCGCAGCTGGCAAATCAGCCGAAGCTGAGCAAAGGCTCCCCTGGCCACCGCTGCCACCTGGGACTCCAGGTGTAGCTGTGGATCCAGGAGAACCCCCAAGCTGCGAACCTGCTCCTTCAGAGGAAGTGCAACCCCATTCAGAGCAGGGCGATAGTCCAGTACCCGAGCTGTGGATTTCCGGACCAAGAGCACCTCTGTCTTTTCCGGATTTAATTTCAGCTTGTTCGCCCACATCCAGCCCCCAACTGCCTCCAGACAGCGATCCAGGACCAGAATGACAATCTGTCTGGGACCCACTAGAAATGTTGTCATGGCTGGAAGTGCCATCATTGTGATGCCAGAGCCTGCTGCTTTCCTGAGAATGCAGCAAAATGTTGGGCTTTCTCATAGCAAAGTGAATCAGAAAGGAGGGGGGGATGCTATTTACAGACAATTCCTGGAGACAAGCAAAATAATCACACACTCCTCCCTCTTTCCAGATCTTCCCATGTTTTCAGTTATGGCTGTGCTCGGCGCTATGAAACCCACCTGAAATTGGCTTGAGACCAAGGTAACCAAATACCATAACCACAAAGGAGGACAAGACACCCCCAAAATCAAGATATATGAGTGTTCTTAGCTTTTATTTTGTAATGTCCTACATTTTTCTTGAACGTCCTACATTTTGGGGTGCTGTGTCCTCCTTTTATGCGACCCAAGGAACAAAGGGCAAACACACAAGTAAGCAGAAGTGGGCAGAAGGTCTGGTCAAGAGGGTTAAAGCTGCAGTAATTGCCCAAAGATAAGGTCCGAAGGTCGCTAGTTTGAAACCACCGGAAGCTTCCGTGTGCGGCAGACCTTGAGAATGCGGCTGATTAGATCTGAGCCGTCTCAGCTGCCTGTGAGAGGGGGAGTTGTGCTAGATGGCTCTTTGGTGAGAGCAAAGAAGCAGATTATCAGCCGGTGGAAGGCAATCATGCGGCAAGAAAGAAGGACTGGACGATGAAAGTGTCATCTGCATGTAGTTGTTCTTGAAAGATTAGAACTTTGTGATTTGTAAAAACCCTTGCGGTTTAGAAAATGCCTGCCTATGTAAACTGCCTTGAATTAAAGTCAAAGGAGCAATCTGATGACCAAGAAAGGCGGTATATAAATACCAAATATTTATTATTATTATTATTATTATTATTATTATTATTATTATTATTATT
>JAJKFI010000062.1:196630-221750 GCA_029204185.1 Lerista edwardsae | reverse complement strand
TTATTATTATTATTATTATTATTATTATTATTATTATTATTATTATTATTATTATTATTATTATTATTAAGCGATGCGGGCAGCCCCTCTTGATGCTGACACCCCCTGCCTGCCTTGAAATCTAAGACATTTTGAAATTTACCCAGGACAGAAGGCTGAAATGTACGGCATGTCCTGGAAATAAGGGGTCACCCTGGTCACCCTGCTAGTGAACCAACCTAGTGGGTCCTGACCCACAGTTTGAGAACACTGCAGTAGGTGGCATTTTGGGGGAGCACCATGTCTTTAGAGATGCACTGGGCATTCATTCATCAAGTACATCTCTAGTAAGTGACCGGGGAAGCTTCACCTGTGGAATTTCTGCCTGGGCACATCCTTTCCCCCAGCCTAACATCAGGTGGAAAGACCAAGGCAGGTGTAGGTGCCTAGAGCCTAATCTGTACAGCATAACATAACATGGGACATTGAGGGGATCACTTTCCTGTTTTCCGGTGTTGTGTTATAGGAAGAATGGTTTTTCTCTAAGGATTGTGGGATTGGGGCAAGAGCAAGATGGGAGATCGCTGTAGCCAGCTGACCCCTTGCAACATCATAGGAAACCGCGTAATTGGCTTGCCCCTTGCAACACAGAGCGAGAAAGATCGGAAATTAGGCATCCTGCTTTGAGCAACAGGGAGATAGTGGAGCCGCGAGACCGCTAATCTTGTTACTAGTTAAGCTTGTTAGCTTGTTTGCCGAGACTTCCTGAGCTAATCAAGCAGCCTTCTGATGTGTATTCAAGGCAATCAAGCCAGGTTATTGATTTCTAAGCAAACATCCTGTAAAACTGTAATAAAAATGGTGACCATGCTGCAATAAACCAGAACCTTATTGATCATATTGGTCTGCGTGTTCTCCCTCGCAATCGGTAACACGGCAAATGGTGACCCCGACGTGATTAGAAATAATCAGCGGACAGGTGCGAGGTTAGCATCCCGGACGGGGTAGGATCGCTGCGGATCGCTGAGGATAGGACCCAAAGGATCCCCCGGGCGCCGAAGAAAGGCGGAAAGAGAGAAGTGGCCACGCTGGCTGGTGAGTCAGGAAAAAAAAAAAAAGGGAGACTGATCGACAAAGTCCAAAGGGTGACGGTCGGATCAGGGACGGGATGGGAATAGCCGTATCGGCTTCGGAGACGGAAGGGCTCCGTGAATTGGCCCCGAAGTATGACTGTAAATTAAAGGAGAAAGATGCGGGCGCCCTATGTCAGTGCGCTCGAAGGCGGGGTCATTTGAAGGACTGGACGGACTTATTTTTGCAATTAACCTGGAGAAATGTCGGGACAGATTTGTGGGGTCTTGTGCAAGATGGACAGCCAGAGGCATGTAGCCCCACGGCCCCATCTGACCTCGCTAATGTTCCCTCGCCCATGGATGAGGACAGTATTTACCCGGACTTGTCAAAATGGAAACAAAACAAGGAGAGGGCAGAAAAGGAGGTGCCGGGGGGAGAGTGTGCTTGGAAGGAGGCGGAGGAGTGGATGATGGCACGATACGGGGAGAGAGGACGATGGAGCCCCTGGGAAAAGCGGGAGCTGGGAGCGCCCCTATCGCTTGCAGAGGAGGAGGAGAGAATAAGGACACAGGAAATGTTGGAAGAATGGGATGAGAGAAGAGAAAGGGAGAAAAAGGCTGCTCAGAGGGGCACGGAGGGGGGAGGCAGACGACGAACCCCCTCCCCTCCCGGGATCCAGCCCCGCCAGGGAAAGACAAGACGTTTCATCATAGGAGGCGATGGAGAGCAGCAATACGGAATGCATCTTTAAAGGAAGATTTGACAATGCAGCCAATATTGGTGCTCGTGATCTGCCGAGGCAACGCTGCAGAATGAGCTCCCTTTAACTGGAATATGACTCATAAAATTCAAAATATATAATGGACTATGGCACACCCACTGACTTGACACCTTATGACATTGAATTGCTGACAGAGACGTTGCTAACACCTACTCAAAATATGTTGTCTCTGCAAAAATAGGAGCCCAAAATAATGGGAAGCCTTGCATGCAAAAAAAAGAAAAAAGAAAAAAAAAAAAAGGGAGAAAAAAGGAGGAAAAAAGGGAAAAAAAAAAGAGGGTTCATGTTAAATGTTACATGCTTGTCATGTGTGATAAAAATGTGCGCACTGTATGTCTTCATGTGTTGTCTGGATAAAATCCAGGTGTGGATGTATAGGCGTGTGTTTAAGTAAAAGTCCAGGCGTGTGTGCGTGTGTTGTCCTGGACTAAGAGTGTGTATGCATAGGGGTGTGTGTGTGTGTAGGTGCACCTTAAGAGAAATTCATGTTTGCGTGTGGGCACACCTCTGTGTCCCAATTTCTTCTCTGCCTCTCTGCCTGTTATCTTTGTGTCATCCTTAAGGCCTGATATTGTTGCAACACTTCTTTTCCTTTTTTTTTGAGCTCATGCCTGGTACCATGGTATATTTTTTGGTTTTGTGCACTACTTGTCCTCTGTTTAGAAAAATTTGGGTTAAGTTTAAACACTGGTGCGCATCAGAGTGCAATTTTAAACCTTGCCAAGAAAAAAACCATATGATCTTTAGAGGGTGTTCTAAATTAAATGCATAATTGTCTATTGGTGTTTTGTGGCTAAACTTGCGCATGTGGAAATCATAAGAATGCTTCAGCAATCATATTATACTGTAAGGGGCAATTGCAAAACTAGGGCACGCTACAGCAGAACAAGACTTAAAGGCCTTTTGTAGTCCAACCAGATGTTGCCGCCTGGAAAAAGGCAACCCCCTTTCAGCGCTAAAGACATGGCCTGTTCCCCACTGTATAATCATAATTAGCTGCGTAGCATATATGATTTCTCAAAGTAAAGTAAAAGGTTGGTTTTGTATGTGAGTGTTTTACATGTTTGTTGTCCCTGTGGGGCTGTGGAACCAAGTGTGATTTCAGCCTCAATCCAAAGAACTCTGCACGATCCCAGGAACAAGCGAGCAAAGGAAAGCCCCAAACAGGAGCACTCTGTGCTGCTTCCTTAAAGAGAGAGAAAGGAGCAGGTTTGCACCTTACTTGCACACTTGCAGGGAGCTTCGTTGCAGTCCAAAGGCCAGGTCTAAAGTTTTTTCAGCCATTCTTAGAATATGCTCCCCCCCCCCTCTTAGCCCAGTGAAGGGAGTGAGTGAGTTGGGTTTTCCAAACCCCCTCCTCTTTCCTATCAAGCAAAGCAGCAAGTCTGTTAGACTCTCTGCCACTGTAACTTGTAACAAAATCTTACTCTAAGCCTTGTTTTATAGCATTTCCATAAGTGCAGCAAAGAAAAGCAACAACCTCCTGCTAATATTTCCTGCGCATCACATTGAAATTAATTGCCTATCCAAGAGCATTACCTCTAATGAAATTCTTTTCGCCTAAATGCAATTTTACATAGGAGTCTTAAATATGCCAAGCAAATAAATGTTGCTAACTACAAAAAGTATATGCTTTCTTTCCAAATAACTTACTTTTTCAACAGACTAGGCAGCAAAGCGTCACGTGAAGATGAGCCCTCAAAACTCTGCTATTAAAAGGAGCACTAATCAAAAAAGTTTGTTTTCAAATGCAGGAAAAAGAAAGCAAGTTTAAAAATGCCATTGCCAGTGATAATTTAAAACAAACGCCGGCTTTTCAAACCGGATACCTGCCAGTACTAATTTTACAAAGGCCAGTTGCTTTACAGTTGGTAGACCATTGTATCTCCTAAGCATGTATAGAATGCAAAGATTCAAAGTATTTGCTAGGTTCAATAATAACTTTAATTTAGGCCAAAAACTCAAAATGAGAAGAAAACCTCACCTGCACGTTTTATATGTTTATAAAATTGTCTGTAAAGCCCGTAATGTCAAACGCATTTCATGTTCATTTTAGTATTATAGACAGTGTGCATCTATTCTTCTTTCTTAAAGTCATCTTTTAAGCCCTAAATACAGGAAAAGCAGCTGTGAAGTACTACCCCGAGCCACTTCTCCAAAGAAGGCAAAAAGTGCTGCAGCCTTAGTAAACCCTGTTTAAAGAACTCTATTATAAACCTGAGGTCTTCATAAACTGTACTTCAGTTAAACATCTATTCAACCCTAAAACTGCAGTCACCCAAAAAAGAACCTCACAGAAAGATGCAGAACTGCGGCATTCGAGCAGCTTCCATCAAAACAAAAGCAAGGGACTCCAGAAAAAAGACTTTTGCAGCCATGCTGGCTGAAGCTACCTCTTAACATCCACTATAAATGCTAATTTCTGTTTTCTCTCACCTGCGTAAACCAATGCTTGTATATGTTATGTAATCATTGTGCAAACCCATGTCCCTTATGCCAAACCTTTACACGTATAAGTCCCCATCCAAACCAACCTCAACTTCACATACCAAAGCTTTTTTAAAAGAAAAGGGGGAGCTAGCCCCCTGGATCCCTGCCCTCATGGCCCTCAAGAAATAGTAAAAGAAAAGTCTAGAAAAGTTTCTTCTTAGAAAAATTTTCTTCTTAGTAAAAGCTCCTTTTGGACAACTCTGGTGGGAAAACACTTAACTTTATGGCAAAATTGTTTCCTTTATGAATACCCCATTGTGGTAAATTTGGCCTTAACGGGAAAAACACTTGCATTGCCTAATGGTCAGATGCACACAACGCCATATCTGGGAGAGGGGGGGGGCGGCCAGGGTGGCTGCAAGGATGCAGGGAAGGAAAGATTAGTGAACATCCTCCCATTACATACAGCATGTGAATGAAGAATTGGTGCAGACAACTGTACGTCGCCTGTTCCCCCCCCCAGTCTTAAAGAAATGAGAAATGCGAATCTAATGTCTGACAACAAGAGGCTATTTTTAGCCTAAAGCTACCCAATTTAGGCAAGTCCTGCCAAAAATCCAATCAATCCTTATCTGCCAAACTGTGGTTTCCCAACAGAATAGCTCAAAGTGAATTAAAACACAGGAAAAACACTTAGACACAATGAACATAACTGTCGTGCAAAACCTCATCAGAAAGCTAAACGCCATATTGCCCTACCTGCTGCACGCGTTTCAACCTACGCTATTCATAGTAACTATATGTATTATAATGTGTTTATTTGGTCCTTGTTTTTTTTTTTTGTATTCAAAAATGTTGCCTCTAGAACTTCACAGCAGCCTTTTAAAAAAGAGAGGGGGAGGTGTTGTGTTATAGGAAGAATGGTTTTTCTCTAAGGATTGTGGGATTGGGGCAAGAGCAAGATGGGAGATCGCTGTAGCCAGCTGACCCCTTGCAACATCATAGGAAACCGCGTAATTGGCTTGCCCCTTGCAACACAGAGCGAGAAAGATCGGAAATTAGGCATCCTGCTTTGAGCAACAGGGAGATAGTGGAGCCGCGAGACCGCTAATCTTGTTACTAGTTAAGCTTGTTAGCTTGTTTGCCGAGACTTCCTGAGCTAATCAAGCAGCCTTCTGATGTGTATTCAAGGCAATCAAGCCAGGTTATTGATTTCTAAGCAAACATCCTGTAAAACTGTAATAAAAATGGTGACCATGCTGCAATAAACCAGAACCTTATTGATCATATTGGTCTGCGTGTTCTCCCTCGCAATCGGTAACACGGCATTCCATGCTTTTTCAGAGCACCAGGAAAAATGTTAAGCACCTTAATCTTGATTTTCAGAAGAAGGGATTTTTTTTTTAAAAAAATCAGAAGTTCCCTAGGGACAGGAGGTGTGGCTTACAGCACCCACCCTTTGTCTGGCTGACTCTGATGCTGGGTGCTTTTGTAGACCCTTGCCCAAATGGTGGTTTACCCACCTCACCAATAAAATGACAGCTCCACGTCCAAAATCTGGAGAACTGCAGAACCGAAATGCATTAGGATCTCCCTCCTGAACATGTGCAAAGACTTGCCTTGCAAGTAATGAAACAGTTGTGTGTGTCATTCTACCATTTAACAGTAACTGGCAATTTCAGTTCTTCAAGAAAAAATGGTAATATGCCTGGCAAAGTTTTTTTTTTAAAGTCTTTTCCTTTGCAAATGTTCCACCACCTTAATCTGCAATTCAATCGAATGCACAAAAGGCATTTGTTAAAAATGTCAGGGACCTTCAGAGAACAAACAATGCCTCCCCGTGTTTGCCAAAGTGTTCAGATTCGCAGTTTATCCGAAAACGATTTCCACTTCTGTTCAGCTCTCTGATACCTAGACATTGTTCTGCTCAACAGGGGCACAGCTCTTTTAAGGAATGTGGAAAAAGAAGCTCTCTTAAGGGGAAAGAAAAAGAACGGCGACGATCTGGTGTCCATTTTGTTTTAATGTTTGCATTTGTGGGTTTTTTCCCCCCAGATTCTCTAGGATGTATGAAAAGCAGCTCTGAAAGGTTTTTAAAACTCCCACTGAGTTTCTTTTTTTTTTTTTCCTTTTCCCCTGTTGCTCTGTACCATTGAGAGAATCTCTCTCTGTTGCCAAAATCAAAGGACAAAATATGTGTTGAGGATCCAAAGAAAGCTAATGCGGGAAACGTGGAGCACTCTCTGCTTCATTCCCTGTTGGAAGTGCCTTTCTTTTTGGTGCAACTCAATGCTGATTTCTTTAAAGAGAGAAGACGCAACAACGTTTAAGTTTAATGGGTGCATAGAATGATTTGGGGGCGGAGATGATAGCACTCCAAAGGACAGGAAGGTCCAGGAGCCACTGATGCTTGCTTTTCAAAGACTGAGAACCCAATCCTAAGTAAGAGCACAATCCTAAAGCAACTTTCTAGCACTGACATAGCTGGGGCATGTGCTGCATCCTGCAGTTGGGGGGGGGGAGTCACAGAGGCCTTATCAAGGTAAGGGAATGTTTGTTCCCTTATCTTGGAGCTGCATTGTCCTTACCCTGGTTCTGGAAAGTTGGTTAGGATTGCGCCCTAAGTTCCTATGCAGTGAGGCCAACACAAGCTAAGCTGCATCCTGTGAATTTTGACCGCTGGAGGTCTCCTTGGGGTCAGGGGACATGTGTCCCCTTGCCTTTAGATAAGCCCCAGCAGCCACAATGGATCAACTCAGACCCGGGTTGATCCATGTCAGCAGATCAGACCTGGAAAGGGGGGTGAGATATGGAGGGTGCATCTCCATCAGGCACCAATTTGGCGCACGATGCTCAGATCTGTGCACCCACTCAGCTTTACTGCTGCTGCTCCCTCTCTCTGGATTGGAAAAGGAAGAGGGGAGTGGAACAGAAGAGGAAGTGTGAAGGAGGTGGGAGTGGCATGTTGGAGTCTCCTGGAGCACCAGACCTTCTAGGCTACCACTCTCCTCCCTTTCACCTTTTGTCTTCTGTTCCATCCCCTCTTCCTTTTCCAGTCCAGGGAGTGGGAAGAGCAGAAGCTGGCACAGCGGCTGGTTAAAAGGGGCAGCATTTGGCACCCAATTGCAGGCACCGGCACGTCTTGGCCGTCCCAACTTTGCCAAAGCTGCTTCTCTCTCATCTTCAACGAGTACAAAGAAAAGCCGGGGAGGGGAGAGACAGAATCAACGAGTAACAGGGCAAAGATTTATAAAAGCAAAAATCATGTTGAAAGTGTTATAGTGGGGAGAAATTAGTCTTTTTTTTTGTCATGCTAGTCGTTTCATGAAGTTACCGTATAAATGAATTCGCAATATGCTGGGAACACAGAGAAGTCGATGTATGCAGAACACGAATCCCCAAACCGTTACAATGGTGTAGCAACGAAACAAGCCTGGGATCTCCCACATTGGGAGGGTGGATGACCGCCTCTCAGGGGTGCTGTAGCAATTGCATGCACACAGATATGCACCATCCTCCCTGACACTGAGAGTGGCCCAAATGCAGAGGCGGATCTACAGGGAGGGCAAAGCTCTAAGTGTTGAAAGAAGCCTTACCCTGTCATGCAAATCCCTCTTCTCCCTTGCTGCCGTACAGTGGTGTCATCCAAATGATTTAGGAACAGGTACTCACTTTTGATTGGCACTTGTCGGGGTCCGCCCACCGGAAGTGACGTCATAAGCCGGAAGTGATGTCATGATTGTTGCCATGGAGGTGATCATGTTTGTAATAACTTCAGCTTGGGGTTAGTGTTGATTTAACTTCTATTGCTTTGCTTTCTAGAGATGTGTATATACGTATTTTGCTTCAACTGTTCCCTGGTTAAATAGCAGGGGCCAGCTTCGAGTGGGCGGGGCCAGCTCAACTTCTAGGAACCGGAACTCGCGTAGTGGTGCGTAGTGGGTGCATGACATCACTGCTGCTGTAGCCAGTAAGCACACCAAGAGGTTGCTTTTCCCTGTGAGGATTGGCTAAAACAGTGCAGGAGAGGAGTGATTTCCACTGCAAGGTACGGCTTCTTGCAAAACTTAGAGCTCTGCCCTCCCTTAGATCTGCCTCTGCCCAAATGTGCTTTACAGCGGCCCTTGTGCTGGCCTAACTGTGCCGGCCTCACTCCGGGTTAGGATTGCACCCTGAGGCACCTTGCTGCCACAAGATGCGGAACTGATGGCTTTATGAGCTTATATAGCTTACAAATGCCCAGGGGACTGGTAGGTCTCCAGGTCTAATAGCTGCATTAGCTAAATGGGGAATCTTCCTCCTGGTGTTCAAAAGCAGGACATACATCTGAGTCCCATGGGGACAAAGAGGGGGAGGCCATTGCAATCAACACGGTTTATGGGTCTCCCAAATGACCGGGCTGGCCATTTCTGGTCTGGGGGAGTCCTGCCTTCTCCCCAGCAGGACCACATTGTGTTTCTCCGCAGGAGCCGCCAGGCAGACTCACTGGGGTGAGATAATGCCGTAATTGGCAGACTCGCTCCCTCCTCCTTAGTTACACTTTGTAGCGCTGCTGCTGCTACTGCTGATGATGATTAAATTCGCGCTGCATTCACAGCACTATAATCAGCCTCATTATCCCTTTGCATTGTCCTCTTTATTGCTTATGAAATAAAACTTATTATGCCGGCGAAATAAAGGGAGACCGAGCGGCACTGAGCAAGCCCCGGTGTGCTGGCACACCAAGCCCCCCCACCCCCCCATCAACGCCGCTCAGTCCGGAGGCGCAATTGCCCTGCAGAGCTCAACTGAGTGGGAGGCTGAAGATAAGCCCTGGAGTCTTTTTCACAAAAGCAATAGGTTCAGAGGCTTCCCTGCCTCTGCATGCACGCCCGATACGTGTGTGGTGGCGGTGGGGGTACAGTACAGGCCCCCATCCCTGGCATTGCACCAGTCATCACTTCACTGTTCTTCCTCTTCTTCCTCTTCCTCCTCCTCCTCCTCCTCCCTGCTTCAAATGGATCAGAAGAAGAAAAAAGGAGGCTTCTCCCCAGGCTACTCCCTCTTCTGGCCAATCCCCTCTTCCTTTGCAAATCCAGTGGGAGGGCAGGAGGAAGAGCAGTGGAAGAGGACACCCCCTGAAGCCGAAGGCACGTGCATTGATCAGCCTCGTTGGTGGGGTGGCCCAGTAGGGCTGTGCCCAAAGGCCATTCCCTGATGCCAGGGTGCCCATGGGCAGGGGAGGCCATTAGGCAAGGGGATGCGGGCAGCATCAGCATCAGCTTGCAGGGGGTGAGAGGGCAGCAGATTTGCGTGTCCACCCCATGCCTGCAGGTGCCACTGCCTTCCTCTGGCCCGCCGCAAATGCAACCCACAGATCCACTTTCCACGGCTTAGAAGCCAGCAGAAAGTGGATCAGCGGTCTCCTTCCTTTGCTCCGGCATGGTTTCTTCCAGCATAGAAATGCAGGATGTCCGGTTTGATTTGCAGTACCGGTACCGATGAAGGCAGTGATGTCATGTAGCCAGGACGCTCCGGAACGCCGTTCTGGTTGTTCCGTGAAGGGCTGGCTCCGCCCACTGCAGTCATCAACCATGCATCCCAGTAGCTACTTCCTGCGTTCCGGTTGTTAGCGCAGGTAGATTCCACCACTGGATGAAGGGCTCCTGCTCTTGCACGGTCCCGTTAAATCGAGACAGAAGCCCTGTGCTTCTGCAACTGAGGAAAGCACCCAAGTTGTGTGCTGAACTTGTTTGTTTTGTAATTGTGCGGAGGCAGCATTGGGCAGTGTTCAGGGTGGTGCCACCACTGCCCACAGGCCTCGCTTGAGTGCCTGAATTTTCCACTGAATGCATGGAAAGGGGCAGGGCCTCCGTGTGTGTGTGCAACTCTCATCACAGAAAGACCCCCATGCCACCTGGAACCCCTTGCAACGGGTTCCCAATCACACAGCAGCCCATATATGTAGATACGTCAGCAAAGTGCTCTAAGCTTGGTTCCGAAGGAGAGGAGTAGGGGAGCTACAGGGGGGGGCAACACAGTATGTATTGCAGGCACTGCAACATGCTGGGTAAGAGGCCCCTCCCATTTGCCATTGGAGCCATTCCGGGCAGCGAAGGCAATTGCGCCCTGCACAGAATAGCTCCAATGGCAGCCTAGACAGCACATTCAGTTCCTCGTAACACAGTCCTAAACTGGAGTTAGGTTGGCACAGTTAGGCCAGCAAAGTCTGGCCAGCACAAGGGCCACTCTAAAGCATGTTTGGATCACTCACAGAGTCGGGGAATGGTGCATGTCTGTGTGCTGGCCTCTCTGACTCAGAGAGTGGTCCAAACATACTTTACGGTGTCCCTTGTGCTGGCCAAACTATGCTTTATTTGCTTCATATTTACCTCAGAAATTTACCTCAGAATGCCAGATACAAGGGAGTGGCGTTTGGACCACTCTCGGAGTCAGGGAGGATGGTGCACGTCTGTGTGCTGGCCTCTCTGACTCTGAGAGTGGTCTAGACATACTTTATGGTGTTCCTTGTGCTGGCCAGACTTTGCTTTATTTACCTCATATTCACCTCAGAACTTTACCTCAGAATGCCAGATACAAGGGAGTGGCGTTTGGACCACTCTCGGAGTCAGGGAGGATGGCGCACATCTGTGTGCTGCCCTCTCTGACTCCAAGAGTGGTCCAAACATACTTTACGGTGTCCCGTGTGCCAGCCAAACTTTGCTGGCCGAACTGTGCCAGCCTAACTCCATCTTAGGATTGCACCCTCAAATACTTACTGCACTGCCGCCGCCACCCCCCCCCCTGTAGCTTAGCTACCGAAAGAGAGCCTGGGGGATCTGAGAAAGCCAACTTAAAACCAGAAACAAGCTCTCTAACACACACCCCCTAATTCTTCCAGAGATGCCCCCAAGTTCCTGTTGATTGACACTACAATATACACATCTTCTACACCACGGCCGGCTTTAAGCCCATGTGACCAATGTCGTCACATCGGGCCCCGCACTTCAGGGGGCCCCGCACTAGCAGGGGGCCCCGCACTACCTCTGGTCCCTTCAAACGGCCACAGTACCAGAGGATTGGAGGATAGCCAATGTCACACCAATCTTTAAAAAAGGGAGAAGGGGGGACCCTGGAAACTACAGGCCTGTCAGCCTAACGTCTGTTCCAGGTAAGATGGTGGAAAGCCTCATCAAAGATAAAATCCTAAAACACGTAGAGGAACAAGTACTGCTAAAGGAAAGTCAGCATGGCTTCTGTAAGGGTAAGTCTTGCCTCACAAACCTTTTGGAATTCTTTGAAAAGGTCAATAGGCACGTGGATGTGGGTGAACCTGTGGATATCATATACCTGGATTTTCAGAAGGCATCAGAATCTGCCCCACCAAAGACTGCTGAAGAAACTTCACAGTCAGGGAATAAGAGGGCAGGTCCTCTTATGGATCCAGAATTGGTTGAGGGCCAGGAAACAGAGAGTGGGGGTCAATGGGCAATTTTCAAAATGGAGAGAGGTGAAAAGCGGAGTGCCCCAGGGATCTGTCTTGGGGCCCGTGCTTTTCAACTTATTCATAAATGACCTGGAGACAGGGATAAGCAGCGAGGTGGCCAAGTTTGCAGATGACACAAAACTTTTCCGGGTGGTAAAAACAAGAAAGGATTGTGAAGAGCTCCAGAAGGATCTCTCCAAGTTGGGGGAATGGGCAGCCAAATGGCAGATGCGTTTCAACATAGACAAATGTAAAGTGATGCACATTGGGGCAAAAAACCAAAACTTTATCTATAGGCTAATGGGTTCTGAGCTGTCTGTGACAGCTCAGGAGAGAGATCTCGGGGTGCTGGTGGACAATTCAATGAAGGTATCGACCCAGTGTGCGTCAGCAATTAAGAAGGCCAAGTCCATGCTTGGGGTCATTAAAAAAGGGGTTGAGAATAAAACAGCCAATATTATCATGCCATTGTACAAATCAATGGTAAGGCCACACCTGGAATATTGTGTCCAGTTCTGGTCGCCGCATCTCAAAAAGGACATAGTGGAGCTGGAAAAGGTGCAGAGGAGAGCGACAAAAATGATTACGGGGCTGGGGCACCTCCCTTATGAAGAAAGACTGCAGCGTTTGGGGCTCTTCAGTCTAGAAAAAAGGCGCCTGAGGGGGGACATGATTGAGACATACAAAATTATGCATGGAAGGGATAAAGTCGATAGAGGGATGTTCTTTTCCCTCTCTCAAAACACCAGAACCAGGGGGCATCCACTAAAGCTGAGAGTTGGGAGAGTTAAAACAGATAAAAGGAAGTACTTTTTTACCCAGCGGGTGGTTAATCTGTGGAACTCTTTGCCACTGGAGGTGGTGATGGCATCTGGTCTTGATGCCTTTAAGAGGGGATTGGACAGATTTCTGGAGGAAAGGTCCATCGTGGGCTATAGGCAATGATGGATTGTGCAACCTCCTTACAAAGGTGGTGGGCTACTGGTACCGGGTGCAAGGGAGTGGCAACAGGATGCAAGCATCTTGTTGTTTCATGCCTCCCTGGGGCACCTGGTGGGCCGCTGTGAGATACAGGAAGCTGGACTAGATGGGCTTTTGGCCTGATCCAGCAGGGCTCTTCTTATGTTCTTATGTTCTTATGGTGAGCATATTGCCTGTGGCTGCAGCTGGGATCTCGATGGGCTGTAAGTCAGTGGGGCGAGCAGAGCAGCTTTACCTTGGTCTCTCCCACCTGCCTCTGCCTCTGAACAGCCCAAGATGGGCCACCTGGAAGCAGTTGGCGGGGATGTTATGAGATCACCACCAACTACTTCCATATGCCATGCTTTGCACGTGGCACGAACCGTGCTCTTCTTGGCGAGTGGGGGCCCAACAGGTATGCCCCACATTGGGCCCTGCCGCTGCTAGAGCCGGCCCTGTTCTACACCCCTAACCCAGAAGACAAAGGCGGGCTTCAATGCGATGCACACACATGTGCCCAAGGCTCTGCAAGACTTTTGATATCTGGGACACTGGCTGATAAAAGCCTGCAATAATCAGATCTCCAGCCAGCAGCCGCACTCCGCTTGAGAGCAAACGCGGGAGCTTGCCAAGCAGGAGGGAGACAACTCAAGCACCGGCTACGGAAAGACACACCAACTCCTCCTGGAACTGGAGAAACAAATCCCAAGTCAGATGCCTGCCGCACGCGGTAGGCTCAGGTGCCAATGTGTTGACACAACAATCTATCCGCTGCAAATCGCTTGGAACTGAGTACTGGGAAGCAGGAGACCCAGCACACTGCTAACAGGCTCTGAAATAATCTTGTCTGGTCAACAGAGAGGCGAGAACCAGGGGCATAGCTAGAGAGGTGCAGGAGGGGGCGTGCAACTGCACCAGACAAGAAGCTTTAGCCTGACATGCCCTGCTGCTCAACCGAATGTCATGTTTAGGCATTCGAAAGGCTCTTCCAACACACCCACTCGCTATCTGATGTGTTCAAACCAGGCTTGTCCTTGCTGAAAAAGACCTTATCTTATCTCTCCCCTAGCAGGAGATAGTCTCTGTGAACTGGGAGGGGGAGAAGCCAGGATAATTAGCTTCCAGATAAGATAAGCAACAGCATGAAACCACAGAGGGGTGTAGTGGAGAAAGGCGGCCAGAAGCTCTTGCTTTCCTCCTGTGTGCCTTCTCTGCTGTGGGTCTGGCCACCACCAAGAGTTTCTGTAGGACAGGGGTCACCAGACCCTGACCCAAGGGCCAGATCCTCGGAGAGTCTCTATCCAGCCCGACGGCAAGCCTCTGGTTCCCTGCGAGGCTCTGGCCCTCCTGACCTTGTTGGCAAGGGCTGCACCCCACAAGCTGTGCTCTGATTGTGTGCAGGAAATATTCTGAGGGCCAGGGAGGCCTTGCACAGTTTTTGGTGTTTCCCTTCCTGTGATCTGCTAGTTCTGAGATATTCACTCCAGCACATTTAAGTACATTTAAGTAAGCTGCTTGTGGGGCTACCGACGGCAGCAGCAGCATGAGCAGGTGGGGGCAGTCGCAGATCTAGGGGGAGCCCTGGGCGCCATCTTGGGGCCACCTTGGGGGGACGCCGATGGCATGGTGCCCCTGCGCCCCCCCAACATGGCGCCCACCGCGCCCACTCCCCTCCTGTCTGCCGGGACGCACGAGCACTTTAAAGTGCCTGCGCGCCCCAGCAGACAGAGCGGGGAGCGGGCGCTGCGCACTCCGGGCTGGGGGTTTAAAGTGCACTTTAAACCCCTGGCCCAGAGTGCCCACCCCGGTGGCTTCCCTCCCGGCTTGGAGGGCGCAGCGGCCGCTCCCCGCCCTCCGAGCTGGGAGGGAAGCCACACCCCGCAATGTCATGACGTTGTGATGTCATGACGTTGCGGGGGGAGGGTACAATGTCATTCCCTGCCATGGGCACGGTTCTGATTAGAACCGCCCCTGGGTGGGGGAATGGGAGGTGCCTGTTGGTGCCAAGCAGTTGAGCGTCCAGCTTCTACCAATCGCAGCCCCGGTTTTCCTGCCACTACAAAGAACCTTGCGCTGCCAGAACATCATTTCCATTGCCAACTTTTAAAATAAATTGAAATAAAAATTGGGACACCCAGTATTGTCTCAGTCCTGATTCATTACATAAAGCCTGGTCCGGAAGCAAATAAGAGAGGAAATGAAAGGCTATTTAAAGAACCGCGACAATACGATTGTATCCCTCTCCAACCCCATGGAACGCAGCCAGAGCAAAGGGAATTGATCGGCCTGGCTCCCAACCAAAAGGAAGCAGCATCAGGAAAAAGGTCAATACATGTAAACAAGCCTCCTAAAAGTCGTGTGCAGATCGGCGAGGGGGAAGCAGTCCTATACTAATAGGATTTCTCAAATAGTCGGTAACTTGGCTGAGCTGAACTTGGTTGTCCACCAGCACCCCAAGAACTCTCTCTTGAGCTGTCACAGACAGCTCAGAACCCTCAGTCCCTGAGGAACGGCAAGGGCATGTGTTCAGGATAAACAGACCTCCTACCAGACTTATCTGATGTTCCACCCCACTTGCAACATGCAGCAGCAAAACCTGCCCAGCGAACAGGTGTCATGGCAATGTGTCCTAACATCATTGTTGGCGGGAGCTGGTGGAAGTTGGTGCATCATTGGCTGGAGCTAGTAGAAGTTGGAAACGTTACCCAATGGTCTGTGCTAGCTTCAGGTTGCTGGGGACTCTGGGATAAATCCAGACACCACCACCCCTGCCCATCTGCCCCCCCCCTTGAATATGCACCAGGCATGACCACTGCAGTGTTCATGGATTTAGGTGTTCAGTGTTCAAGGGTTTAGGAGTGGGTTTGCTTAGGTGAGCCCTCTGATAGGGACTCCCAGCCAGTAGCCCTCCTGGCCGACCCCAATATCACCTCTACACATGGTACACATCGGCTGTATTCAGGCACCAGGAATATCACCTGTGTGCCGCAGCCATGAGTGCAACTCAGACTGCAATCCTAAACTGGTGTTAGGCCGGCATAAACTAAGCCAGTTTAAGCTTTGGCCACAGCGCCGATCCTGTTGCTTTAGCACCGACGCGGGGGTGCTGCTAGGCGCTCCCGCGTCGGTGCTAATGGCGGAGTGCCGATGCAACAACGTTGCGTCAGCGCTCCGCCCCCTCTAGGATTTTGCTGTAAGTCGTGTCCAATTCTTTGCGACCCCCTGGACCACAGCACGCCTGGCCTCTCTGTCCTCCGCTAGTTTCCGGAGTTCGCCCAACTTCATGTTCAATGCTTCGGTGACGCTATCTAACCATCTCATCTTCTGCCGCCCCCTTCTCTTTTGGCCTTCCATCTTTCCCAGCATGAGGGTCTTTTCTAAGGAGTCCTCTCTTCTCATGAGGGGGCCCAAGTCTTTGAGCCTCAGCTTCAATATTTGTCTGCTCCCATGGATACCCACAAACATGGTCCTTTACATGGAGAGGGAGGGGTGGACCACGGACATTGTTAAGTGCAGCAGAGAACGGCATCACCTCTTGATTCTGGCCCCTTCGCCCTGAGATTTCCATCCTTCCCCTGGAGATCTTCAGAAGGCGGTTGGAACCCGGACACCAGGCAACTCTGCCATCTGTCCATGGAGTGAAAAGATTCCAAGCCAAACTTCCCTCCCCATCTCCATCAGTGGTGTTCCTACAAGGGGGGCAAAACACTAAGTTGTGCAGGAGCCTGAGCTCCTGTGTAACACGGCCCCTCCTCCTTGCCTATAGAGCCATTCGCTCCTCAGAGAGCAAAGCCTTCTTCAGTGGCTCTGAAGGCAAGGGGAGGAACTTAGAGTTCCCCTGCCTTGTAGGAATACCACTCTCCATCCACATTCCTGCCTGAGAGGGATTTCTCTGCACAAGGAAATAGCCAAGAATCACACCATCGCCTTAGTTTTGCAATGCAGCTTGGCTTAGTGCAAACTCCAGCCTCAGGGCTGTTTGGTAAAGGTAAAGGTTTCCCCACGACCGAATGGTCTAGTCGTGACCGACTGTAGGGGGCGGTGCTCATCTCCGTTTCTAAGACTGTAGAGCCGGCGTTTTTTGTCCAATCATGTGGCCAGCATGACTATACGCCGTAGCGCATGGAACGCCGTTCCCTTCCCACCGAAGTGGTCCCTATTTATCTACTTGCATTTAGGTGCTTTCGAACTGCTAGTTTGGCAGGAGCTGGGACAAGCAACGGGAGCTCACTCCGTCACGCAGTCTCGAACTCCCAACCTTGCGGTTGAAAGCCCAGCAACAGCGGATTAACTCGCTGCGCCACCACGTCCCACTAGGGCTGTTTGACATGATTGTTTTTTCCTGTTGCTGGCTGAAGTTACAGTTGCTGCAGATTCAGGGGGCCCACCCAGGCCGGTCAGAAAGTGAAAGTCAAAGGCCATCCCCCCCCCCCAATCAGATCATTAATTTTTTTTATCTTGGCCTGGAAGTCTATTTCTGGCACTAACTAAGACCGATCCCTGCCCTGTGATTAATCACAGCTACACTGCCTGCGCAAAGCTCTCACTTATCTGTTGCAAAGTGTTCTTGATGGCTCGGCTGCAGAACTGCCTGTCTGAAGCAACTGCCCTCATTAGCCAGAGGCACACTCAAGCTTGTTGTTTTCTATCTGGGTTGGGGGCCGTGTAGCCAGCGCCACCACCTCAACCACAGGAGTGAGGGTTCGTCTGAGCTCCAACTTAACAGAGCTGTCATGTTTTTTTTTTTTCCTGGACTGAAGTTATCGCCTTTCCTGTAACGCACGCATTGTTTACGCCTTGACATACAAGATTGTGAAACGCTGCACCCTCGAGAGGTTAATTAAGAGGACCGATTAATCACTCCGTTTTAATTTACCAGCACAGATGGCCTCTTCTTGCTTTCGCCAGATCAGCAGAAGGCCTCTGATTCACCCCAATGAGCCATTAACTAGGAGCATCCAGGCCAGGGGTCAACGACTGGAGGCCTTGGGTCTACATCAGTGGTTCCCAAACTGTGGGTCGGGACCCACCAGTGGGTTGCAAGCCAATGTCAAGTGGGTCGCGAAGCACCTGAACCAGCCATATTGAAAATCTAGGAAGATGGGATGCTGGAAAGGGGAATGGCTATGTGGTTGTTTTGCTTGTGTCAAGGTTGTAAATGGGCTTTTTTCTTTACGATTCACAGACAATGCATTACTACCAACAGTTGTCCCAGAAATAGAGTGGCAGAACTGAGATAGAGTCTCCTAGAAATTGGAAGTGACAAGAAGCAAAGCAAAGACCATAGAGCAGTGGTTCCCAAACTGTGGGTCTGATCCCACCGGTGGGTCGTGAGCAGACATGTCATGTAGCGGGTACGTGGGGGTACGTGAGTACCCGTTCCTAGGATTAGAGCTGGCCCCACCCATTTGCCCGCCCACTCGTCGACTCCGTCGGTGCTCTGCTCCGCCCCCTGCAACGTTTGAATTGCCTGCACATTTGAGTTGCCTGCATGTTCTCAGAGCCAGGCAGGCAGGCAGTGGAGTGAGGGAGACCGACGGCAGCAGCGGCGTGAGCAGGTAGGCTGCCTGGGGCTCCCTCCTGAGGAGGTGCGGCGGTTCCTGGGGGGGGGATCGATAGCCTGTGCGGCAGGCCCGGGACTCCCGGGCCTTCTCCCGGGCTACCATGCGGCCTACCGAGGAGGCACGACGGTTCCTGGGGGTGGTTCCTGGGTTCCGGCTATGACCTCACTTCCGGTGGGCGGGCCCCGACACGTGCCAATCAAAAGTGAGTACCTGTTGCTAAATCATTTAGATGCCATTACTGGTCGTGAGCCAATTTCAGGTGGGTCGCAAAGCACCTAGAGCAGCCATATTGAAAACATGGGAAGATGGGATGCTGGAAAGGGGGAGGGCTGTGTGGTTGTTTTGCTTGTGTCAAGGCTGTAAATGGGCTTTTTTCTTTCTTATTCACTTTGCTGTTGGAAAATGACTGAGAAATAACCCAACTTATGACTGCATTCTCAGGAAAGCAGCAGGCTCTGGCATCACAATGACGGCACTTCCGGCCATGACATCACTTTCGGTGGGTCCCAGAGAGATTGTTATTCTAAAAAATGGGTCCTGGTATTAAAATGTTTGAGAACCACTGCCATAGAGCATAAAGGTCCGTGCGCTGTGAGAGTAAAAGTGTTGAATATAGATTGATTACGTCGCTGAATACATAAGACTGAAATAAACTGAACTGTCTCAAGTAACAATAGGGAAGTAGCATCTGTAGCAGCAGAATTTTCTCACCAACCACCAAATGGTGGGGGTGTCAGGCATGGCAGAGTTTGAACCAGTTCCCTACGCCCTGCACTGACAGCACTCAGATAGGAGATTGAGATCTCCAGGCAGGTCTCTGATAGACTGACATGTGATAGACATCTGATAGACTGACAGTCTGATAGACTGACATGTTCTTCTTGACACTCACTGGTTTTACAATAGCAAGTAAAATTGCAAGTTTTAAAAAAATTCTCTCTCATCATGGCTGACCTTGCAACTATAAGTAAAGAAAATGTCACCAAGTCTGCAGTGATCCCTACTCACTGAGGATGCCAACCCACCCTCCCCAGATAGCATCTCCTAAAACTAAAAGTGCACTACTAAAATGTCTCACCATCATGGAAAATGAGCTGTGAGCAGACATGTCATGTAGCAGGTACGTGGGGGTACGCGTGTACCCGTTCCTAGGATTGGGGCTGGCCCCGCCCATTCGCCCACCCACTCGTCGACTCCATCAGCACTCTGCTCCGCCCCCTGCAACGTTTGAATTGCCTGCACATTTGAGTTGCCTGCAAATTCTCAGAGCCAGGTAGGCAGGCAGGCAGGCAGCGGAGCGAGGAAGATCGATGGCAGCAGCAGCGTGAGCAGGTAGGCTGCCTGGGGCTCCCTCCCGAGGAGGTGCGGCGGTTCCTGGGGGGGGGGGAATTGGTAGCCTGCGCGGCGGCCCGGGGGACGGTCTCCTGGGCCGTCACGCAGCCTACTGAGGAGGTGTGGCAGTTCCTGGGGGGCGGTTCCTGGGTTCCGGCTATGACCTCACTTCCGGTGGGCGGGCCCTGACACAAGTGCCAATCAAAAGTGAGTACCTGTTGCTAAATCATTTAGATGCCATTACTGGCTGTGAGCATGTAACAAAATGAACCTGGGTGCAGGTGGGAGGTGGGATGTCCACTAACTCCTCTGCAAACATCCCCCTCCCAATTCTGTTTTTCCCCTCCTGGGCTGGAACTGGAACCCAACTGGAGAAAGTATGATGGAAATAGCCATTGTTTTGAGATAGTGGGGAAGTCAGCTCTGATCTCCTCCTGGAAGAACCAAGTTAGAGTCACTCCTAATGAAGAGTTGCCATACTCAGAATGCTTGGGGGGGGGGGAGGAACTGTGTTCCCACTCTTGGAGGTCTCTCCTCCCTAGTTTTGCTTCACTTCTTTCCTCTTGGTGACTGACTAGTACCTTCTCCCCCCCCCCAGGGGGGCCAGGCAGGGGCCAGGCAGCACCTTCTCAGCCTGTAGTGCACCACACGCCTGTGGCTGACCTCCTGTGCTGATGGGAAAGAAAGGCACTTTCCATACACTCACTGGCTCTTTATCATCATCATTCGGCTGGCTTTCAGCCAATGTGGCCAATGCCATCACATCGGGCCCCACGCTTTGGGGGCCCTGCACCAGTGCAGTGAGCATATTGCTTGCTGCTGCAGTCAAGACCCCTTAGGATTGTAGGTCAGTGGGGTCAGTGGAGCCAGCAGAGCAGCTTCACCTTGGGCCCTCTCAGCTGCCCCAGCTTTTGAAGTGCCCAAAATGGGCCTCCTGGAAGCAATTGGCAGTGACGTCATCCTGTCACCACCAAAAATTTCCAGGTGCCCCACTTTGTGTGTGGCACCACAAGTGCTCTTCTTGGTGAGTGGGGG
The DNA here is from genome assembly GCA_029204185.1 of Lerista edwardsae. Classification (NCBI taxonomy): domain Eukaryota; kingdom Metazoa; phylum Chordata; class Lepidosauria; order Squamata; family Scincidae; genus Lerista; species Lerista edwardsae. The sequence goes on along the minus strand of JAJKFI010000062.1, from coordinate 201,130 downwards.
GCCCTGTGGGGAGTGGGGGGGCCACAGGAATGCCCCGCATTGGGCCCCACCACTCCTAGAGCCGGCCCTGCTCTCCCTTCCCCAAACACTGGTTGAGTTGCTATGATGGCATTGATTGTTTCTGGGGTGACTGATGAAATGATCGGTCATGCTTGATGGGTATGAGGCCTGTCTAAGCAAGCAGAGACTCACACAGGGCTGGGAGCACAGATGATGAGTGCTATTTCGGGGAGAAGGCAGACAGGAGACAAGAACTTGAGCTAAAGATTAGCTGAGGGCTGAGTCAAGGAGGATGGGAAACAGGAAACAATCTATCTCAGATAGGAACAGGAAGGAATGGGTGTTGATGGGAAAGGGTGTCGGAGGCAGGGAAATTCTAATCCCGTTGTTGTTGTTGTTGTTCAGTTGCTAAGTCGTGTCCGACTCTTCGCGACCCCATGGACCACAGCACGCCAGGCCTCCCTGTCCTCCACTAGCTTCCAGAGTTCGCCCAATTTCATGCTCATTGCTTTGGTGACACTATCTAACCATCTCATCCTCCACCGCCCCCTTCTCCTTTGGCCTTCCATCTTTCCCAGCATGAGGGTCTTTTCTAGAGTCCTCATGAGGTGGCCAAAGTATTGGAGCTTCAGCTTCAGGATTTGTCCTTCCAGGGAGCAATCAGGCTTGACTTCCTGTAGGATTGACTGATTGGATCTCGTTGCAGTCCAGGGGACTCTCAAGAGTCTTCTCCAACACCATAATTCAAAAGCATCTATTCTTCGGTGCTCTGCCTTTCTTATGGTCCAGCTCGTACGTTTATTTAAAGTAACAAGCCAAATCTTTGACCAAATCTTATTACGGCCAATTCTCATTATTCCCTGGGGTTAGGTTCCTAGAAAACCCAGTGGATACTAAATCAGTGGATACCAAATCATTGATCTCATGGGATCAATGAGGTTAGGGAAGAAGGGTAGTTAACCTGAAATGCCAGCAGCAGATAGCTTCAGAATGGTGCGGGTAGGGCTGGATTGGTGCCGATCGCTCCAGAATGTGGCAGACAGCTTCAGACCGACACAGATTGCTTCAGAATGGCTGCGGGTAGCTCCAAAGTGGCTGTGGGTGCAGCCAATAGCTTCAGAACAGGCGTGGGTGGCTCCAAAATGGACCACACACAGGAGCAGGAGGGTCGCAGCGGATGCAGGAAATAGGTGTCCAGATGGCCATGGATGCTGTGGACAGCATCAGGATGGCTGCAGACAGCTGAGAACAGGCAGCAGATGGCACAAAGTGAGTAACACTCCAGTTCCTGCAAAAACTGAATCCGCAGGAATGGAACGTGCAGAAAAATGAATGGGTGGCCATTCACTATGGGTAGAATTAGCACTCCTGGGTAAATTTGTATTCCCAGAACAGGCATTGCTGAGGAACAGAGGCGGATCTACAGGGAGGGCAAAGCTCTAAGTGTTTTAAGAAGCCTTACCCTGTCATGTAAATCCCTCCTCTCCCTTGCTGCTGTAGCCAGTAAGCAACGCCAAGATGTTGCTTTTCCCTGTGAGGATTGGCTAAAACGGTGCAGGAGAGGAGTGATTTCCACTGCAAGGTAAGGCTTCTTGCAAAACTTAGAGCTTTGCCCTCCCTTAGATCTGCCTCTGCTGAGGAATGGAGGAGCAAGGGGGATTTTGTAAGGGGAAACGGGTGGGCAGAAGGGCGGTGAACCTGACTGCTTAACCTAGCACCCAGTTCGCACTGGCACCCAGTTTCACCTCTGCCAGGCTTAGGCCGCAATCCTAACCTGGATTTAGGTTGGCACAGTTAGACCAGCAAAGTTTGGCCGGCACAAGGGCCACCACAAAGTACGTTCGGACCACCCTCGGAGTCAGAGAGGCCAGCACACAGACGTGCGCCATCCTCCCTGACTCCGAGGGTGGTCCTTAAGCACTTTACGGTGGCCCTTGTTCTGGCCTAGCTGTGCCGGCCGTGCAGGGCGCAGAGACTGTCTGTCTGCCTCCCAACAGCCCAGAGTCCTGATCGGCTCTGTTGCTATGGGAGGCAGCAGAGACGTGGGCACAAGCCAAGGGACCTGTCCACTGCTGGTTGGACAAGGCCAGCCAGGCCTAATTGCGAGCACCTGCGGCCAAGGCCTACTATCTCCTGGTTGCTACCTGTGCACATGCTAAATCACCCCCGCAAGAGCCCTACTACCCCATCATTCGTTGAATCTCCACCAATTAGGCACCGGTTAAGACAGCACTTTCCCACATAGCTGCTGGCACTAACCTCACAGTACATGCACGCCCCACCCCTCAACCGCTTCGCGCCGTCTGGCAGCACTCTGTACGTTTCCTTTTGTTTGTCTCACTTCGTTGTGCAATAAACCATTTTACCCCTCAGCCTTGGACTGGACTCCTCCTTCCTCAGATCACAGAGAACCTCCAGCCTGCTGCGACAGGCTGGAACACCGGCCTGACTCCAGGTTAGGATTGCGCTCTTAATCCTGGCTTTGGAGGCTGGCTATGGAAACATTGATTATCAACTCCCTGCAGGCGTTTGCAGGGGAGAATTGGGGAGCAGAGGAGCAGCATCTCCTCCTGCTCATCAGTTCTCTGCACACTTGTCTTTGGAGGAGAGAGAGAGGTGGGAAGCGGGGGCGGTATGACCTGGAATGCCCCCAGAGACCCTTTCGGTTCCTCCACTCTGTGCTACAACCACCACCACCCGATGCTTACCAAGCTCCTTGCAGGACTTCCAGGTGTTACGGCAGTGTGCGGGGAGTACCGTAAGGAGACAAATGAGCTGTTCCTTGCTCAAGCAAGTGGGAAGCGGATCGTTGTGTCTTGCATTGGTGGAAGGTTGGAGGGAGGCAGTGGTGGCTGAGTCAAAGGCATCCTGAATCTGCCACCTCCCCTAGAACCCTCACAATCGGTCCCTGAGGCACCCTGCCTCAGGTGGCCGCATGGATGGGCCGGCAGTTGTTGGGGGCCCTGAAATTGCCCCTGGATCACTTGTCTCATTTCTGTGCTGAGGAAATCCCTGTACTTGGCCCACCCCCCCAGGTAGGGTGAGGACGGGCGTCTCCCTCTATCTTTGGCATCTCACCTGGCGGCAGTATTGCCAGGTGGCTCCTAGCTGCCTGGGAGTGCGGGGACGTCAGGTGCATGGGCTGTGGATCTTGCTTCTCCCCTGCACCCCTACAGGGAGGATCACCGGATCACTACGCCTCACCAGATCACCACACACCCTAAATCCCCGCTCTAAGAGAAAAGGACGGGGTGGGAGGGGGGTGAAATTAGAACGAGACAAAACGAGAGATCAAATCACTGTGTTTTGAAGCATGGACCACAGTCAACACCACACAAGCAGCAGCTTCCAATTTAGACCAGCCTAGCAGCCTCCCTCCCTTGCTGGCTGACCTCTCAGCCTCTCCTTTCAGGAGGCTTCGTCTGCTAATGGGGCAGTGGCAAGCCTCAGCTCCCCTGTTCCCTAACCTGCCGCAGCGAGGCTCCGATCACTGGGCACCTAATGAGGAGGTGGAATCCTTGCTCTCTTTCCCGTGTGACACCTGGACCACTTCCTTGTTAACACTCGCACATGCACGCGCACAGACTCAGAACAGTGCTGTGCTGCCGGGCCCGTTAGTCTCATCCCCAGATGAGTGGCTGGGGGGGGGGGCACGGGAGGCTGGAGCTCAGTGCGAAAGCTGCTGTTCTGCATGCCGAAGGTTTGCAGTTCTGTGCCTGGCATCTGTAGGTAGGGCTGGGAAACGCTTCCTGCTTGAGTCCCTGGAGTGCCCCTGTTGGTCCGGGCTGAGAACTCTGAGTGAGAGGGAGGCAGCTTCTTTAGGGAGAGGATCAACCCATTCCCCAGGCCACGCTAAAGGCTCTCTGAGGATTCTCAGTTCGAGGGTATTTGCCCCAATTCGGGCCACACAGCTTCCTCGGATCTGCACCTTCCGAGGAACTCCATAGGGCAGCCGGAGCCTCCCCTAGGGTAAGGGAATGAATCAGTGATGTCATGCAGGGGGAATGCGGGGGAACTCAGTTCCACTAGTTAAAATTAGGGCTGACTCCGCCCACTTCACTCTCCCTCCTCCCCCCTCCCAATTCCTCTGCAAAGAGCTTTTCTTCTTGGTTGGCTGGCACTCAGAGGGTTAAAGGGAGCGACTCCGGATTCCTAGGGGGGCGAATGTGCCCCCCAGCCCACCTAATCCCCTTCTACCCAAGCTAGTGGCCATTGCAGCAAAATCCATAGATGGGTGAAGAGAAACTTCCTTTTCTCTGCCTTGAACCTCCTGCCAGACAATTTCACAGGAAGACCTTGAGGCTTTCTCCACACTATGTATTCCTTAACAAGCTTCCATCCTGTTTCCTGGCTGTAGCCATCTTTTCCCATAAGCTCCTTCCACGTCTGTCCTTCATGCACCACTTTGGGCCCAGGACTTGGAGGCTAAAGTGGGCTAAACACACACACACACACACACACACACACACACACACACACACACACACACACACACACACA
>JAJKFI010000062.1:107488-196620 GCA_029204185.1 Lerista edwardsae | reverse complement strand
ACACACACACACACACACACACACACACACACACACACACACACACAACGCTAAAGTAGGCTAAACACACACACACACAAACCGCTAAAGTAGGCTGCACACACAAACACTGCACAATCACATTTGTGATTGCAATTTGGCAAACACCTGGTCCCTGCCACCTTCTGTAGACATTTCCCATGCAGGTGGTCCAGCCTCAAGCTGGGTGTTTGTATTTAAAAAACACAAACACCCAGCTTGAGGCTGAACAACCAGCATCTTTAGTCCAGACAATTCTGTTCTTTCCAAGAACCGTTAGAGGCGGAGAACAAAATGCTGCATCTGTGTTGCGCTGTGTGTGGCAATCACATCACCGCAGCTGGTATGATTGGGACACGCGCTTGGAGAGGGACTGGATTACCGATGTCCCAGAGCTTCTGTGCATATTGACCCAGAGGGCCTTGCTAGGCAGAGATGCTGCGGTACAAAACCACGATCATCATCCTCCGTCCAAATCAAAAGCGTGTTGCAATCAGTTGCAAAATGACTCTGAGAGGGCAATCCTAAACTGGAGTTAGGCTGGCACAGTTAGGCCAGCAAAGTTTGGCTGGCAGAAGGGCCACTGTAAAGTATGTTTGGACTACTCTCAGAATCAGAGAGGCCAGCACACAGATGTGCGCCCCATCCTCCCTGAATCAGAGAGTGGTCCAAACATGCTTTACAGTGTCCCTTGTGCCGGCCAAACTTTGCTGGTCTAACTGTGCCAGCGTAATTCCAGTTTAGGATTGCACTGAGTCTTGCAGTAAAAGGTGTGTTGATGAGCTTATAGCCAATAGCCAATATGTATTACTGTCTTTTTACTGTACAGATTAAAACCCATTTTCCACCATTGATGTGCTGGAGATTGCATTTCTACCAATGTTGCTCTAATACATCATTGGTACAAAATATTTTTTTTAAACTAAACCAGACTTAGTTCAGAGCTTGTTCCAGAGCAGAAAAGCTACACATTGTTTGGAGGGCAGGGAGCTAAGGCATCCCAGGGCTTAATTGTCAAGGTTTGTAAAGGCCCAAACCAGACATGTTATGTAGCGGGTACGTGGGGGTATGCGCGTACCTGTTCCTAGGATTAGGGCTGGCCCCGCCCATTCGCCCGCCCACTCGTTGACTCCGTCGGCGCTCCGCCCCGCCCCCTGCAACATTTGAATTGCCTGAACATTTGAGTTGCCTGCACGTTTTCAGAGCCAGGCAGGCAGGCAGGCAGCAGAGCAAGAGAGACCAACAGCAGCAGCAGCGTGAGCAGGTAGGCTGCCTGGGGCTCCCTCCCGAGGAGGCGCAGCAGTTCCTGGGGGCGGTTCCTGGGTTCCGGCTATGACCTCACTTCCGGTGGGCGGGCCCCGACACCAGTGCCAATCAAAAGTGAGTACCTGTTGCTAAATCATTTAGATGCCATGACTGCCCCAAACCATAGAATTTGTGAGCCTGAAGAAGACCAGGCCTCAGAGAGGCAATCACCAACACCTGTGATCCAAAAGTGCTGAATCACTGCACAGGTGTAAGCACTTGCCTAGTTAGGCAAACCTGAGCAATCTGATTGGGTGAACAAACGTATTTAACCAGAACGCTCTGAGCACAAAATGCGGGTCGTCTTAGGGGTGTTATGCTGTGCTGTTTTTCTGCTGTAAAATATCGAAGTAAAGACTGGTGAAGGAAGTCTCTTCGTCCGTGTTTTCCTTTCTGCTTGGGCATCCTTGACTGCGAATTCCGCTACTGCTTGCTCTAGCTCAGTGATGTTATCCGGGCGCGGCAGGAACCGGAACGCCCGGGTGATTGGCAGCCCTCCGCCCCTATGGCGGAGGCCAGCCACGCCTCCCTGCGCCTCCCTGCGCCTGGAATAGCTCCATTTCAGAGTGATTCAGACGCGTGGGAGGGTGGGCGGGCCCAGGAGCAGCTCACCCGGCCTCGGGAGAGGCAGTGCGGCCCGGGCCCGTCCGCGGAACTAGCGGAACGGCGTACCGGGCCGTTCCGCCAGGATGACAACGCTGCTCTGGCTGGATAGCTTAACATCTATCTACACTGACATTAATCATATCCCGGGCATGCCACATCACGACATCGCAATGGCACGATGTTGGGGAGGGACGCAGCTTCTTGAAGCCACTGCTCAGGCCATTTTGCCCAAGTGGTACCAGCGGAGCCAGGTGGCTGGCACCTCCCTGGCTTCCCAAGTTAGGAGGCCAGGGGTGTGTGCAGGCCCTCTCAGCCACAACTGGGACTATTTTGCCTGAGCTGCGGCTGGGAGCACACTGGTGGCAGATGCTCCCGTTGCTTCGGCCGTGCCCACTACCTGGGTGCTCCCAGCCGTGGCTCAGGTGAAATAGACTTGGCTGCAACTGAGAGGGTGCATGCGCGCCAACTGGGGAGCAATTGAAGCACATGCGCAGGTGCCCCCCCTCCAGAGGCACCCTGGGCATGTGCCATAATGTGCCCCCAGGGAAGGCACGCATCTGGCACAGGGATGCTGTCAAACTGCTTTAAGGTAAAGGTAAAGGATTCCCCACGACCAAATGGTCTAGTCGTGACCGACTGTAGGGGGCGGTGCTCATCTCCGTTTCTAAGCCTGTAGAGCTGGCGTTTGTCCAAGGACAAGCTTCCGTGGTCATGTGGCCGGCATGATTCTACGCCATAGCGCACAGAACGCCGTTCCCTTCCCACCAAAGTGGTCCCTATTTATCTACTTGCATTTAGGTGCTTTCAAACTGCTAGGTTGGCAGGAGCTGGGACAAGGAATGGGAGCTCACTCCGTTGCGCAGTCTTGAACTCCTAACCTTCCGGTCGGAAAGCCCAGCAGCAGCGGTTTAACCCGCTGCGCCACCACGTCCCTCAAACTGCTTTGGCCCTCATCAAATTTTGAACCTGCCTTCGCCCAAAGGCACAAGAGGGCTTCCGTGATGCTTTTGTGTTACATGGGGAACGTGGAAGGCTAGGAACTGCGTGATCTGTGTGTTCAGTAGCCAGTCTGTGACTCTCCGAGGCGCTGGCTCCCACCTGCTCTCCAAGAGCCATGAATATACACATGCCAGAGGAAAACAATAACACTGGCTCTAGGAGTGGTGGTGGAGATCAAAAGACAAGTGGTGGGTGCGAAACACAGGCGAACAGCCTCGTCCATATTAACATGCCAGAGCGGAACAGAGAGCATTTTCCTGGAAGACGAGGATAAACAGCAGATCTGCTGTTCCCTCTGATCAGAAACCAGCCATCTGTCTCTCCACACACACACACTCCACTTCTCGGCCTTTAAGGCTACAGCCTGGTCTGCGTGGAGTGGCAAACCTCTGTCTGGGCCAGGGCCAGCCCAAGACCACTTGATGCCTGAGCCACCAATTGCTGCCTGAGGCATCTGCCTCAACTGGCATCACGGATGGGCCGAACCGTTCTGGGCTATACCACTTCAGACTGCATTTAGGCTTGCATGATAAGCTACTTCCTCCCATTAAAAAAAAAACAGGATTTGTAAAAGACGGAAGTTCAAGGAATGTGTACGTTTTCACACTCTTCCTTCACCGTGGGTGTCGCGGTCACTTTTGGAGGGCTGAAGCACATCTTGACACCACCACTCCCAAGTCACACCGACAGCCACGCTCTTCTCAGGGGCAAGAACCCCCCAAATCAGTGATGTCATTCAGGGGGAACAGACCAGAACGGGCATTCCAGATCCTAACGGGCTCTGTGGCTGGTTCCGGGTTCCCGGCAAGTGCCAATCAAAAGTGAGTTCCTGTTCCTAAATCATTTGAATGACACCATTGCCCCAAATCAACAGTACATTTCTTCATTAGAACGTTTTGTTCCCCACGTGCTTATTCCTACTCTGAGAGCACAATCCTACAGCACCGATGCTACAGCGCTCAGGCAGGTGCTAGGAGGAGAGTGCCAGCAGAGAGCCTTGCCCTTACCCCAGGGTAGGCACCAGTAGCCCTGATGGGCTTGCTCAGATCTGCACCTGCAGGTACAGTTTCCAGCAAGCCCAAATCAGGCCAGCACACCTGGCTGCCCACCTCCCCCCACCCAGAAACACCCCTGCACCAGCCACACTTGGATGGCACAGGAGCGCCAACTAGTGTTGGCCCAGTGGCAGCAGCGCTGGCATGGGGGTTCTGGTTGGCGCTGATCAGCTAGTATTGGCCCAGCATGGGGGTTTGAATGGGGCTGCCTGACTGATTCCCATGCAAGAATGAGTATGGTTACCGTCCCACTGTACCAGATAAATTAGCCTAGGATTGCAGCCTGAATGTAAAACAAGCTACATACTCTCTCAGAGGCAGCCCTAGGCACATTTCTCAGTTTGCCTCTTACTGAGCCTAATGGTCTTTCTCCATTCAGGTCCTTTGGAAAAATGCTCAAGGGTGGCACCTGAGCACTCCTGCTGATGTCACCCTCCCTACTGTAGCAGAAGTCCCAGAGCATCACTCCCCTTGAACTACGTATCTGTAAGACAGCAGCAGCCTTAACTTCCTCTGCCTTCACCTAAGTCCTTAACTCCCCCCCCCCCGCTGCCTTGTAGAGTACTGGAGGCATTTAAGTGGTCCCTGTTAAACAGGCTGCAACAGTACCTGGATCTTCTCTCAGACCCAGCAAGTGCCACACTCTTTATGTTTCATTCTTGGAAGCAAGCAAGAGGTTTGTCATCTCCTCCGACTTCTCGCATAACAGTCACCAACATAATTTCCTCTGCTAAGTTCTTCCCAAAGAGCAATAAGTAGAAAATCCATCTCCGATGGGACAGACTAAGTAGGCAAATAAGAAACTGAGAAAGCAAAGCAATCGGAATTGGATCTTTTCAAGACAATTGTGATGCATTGAGTCACAACGGCCGCCTTGGCTTGACGCACACAGCCCTAACTCTTGGTCATTTTCAAGCGTATTGGCTTGCCTGAGCATTCCCCATGTGGTCTTGGCAAAAAACAAAACAACAGCAAGAAAGAACCCTAAAAGAAAAAAGGAACAGGAACAGGAAAACAACCCTCCAACCAATTCACTAATGTAATTGTTTCCGCATCACAATTCTGACATTGCACTGGAGCAGCCAGCGCATTAGCAGAATTACGCAGTTGCTGGTGGGGTGATTTGAGAAAAGATTTCCCAGGATGGCACACAGAGGGAGCAGCATTGAAATGCAGCAGGAGATGCCTGCCTGTCTCAAGTCTTTGACATTTAAGTCGACTTCCGATATTGCTCTTTGTCAACACCAGGCTGAGCATCAGGCTATGGCTGATCCCAATCCACTGAACCAGTATTTTCAGCAACACAAGAAAACATCTCCCTTTTTCAGCACTTGTCGGCACACCTTCCCAAAAAACTTTTGCCCTCTCGCTTTCTCAATCGCCTTCTCCCACTCCCACTCAATCCACTTCTCCCACTCTCCCACTCTCTGTCAGCTTCTCCCCCAGTGATGGGGGACAGGATTGGGCAGTTAGTGAGCTTTACACACTAACTTGAGATAAAGGTAAAGGTTTCCCCACAACTGAATGCTCTAGTCGTGACCGACTCTAGGGGGCGCTGCTCATCTCCATTTCTAAGCTGAAGAGCCGGCGTTTGTCCGAGGACAAGTTTCCGTGGTCATGTGGCCGGCGTGACTATAGGCCACGATGCACAGAATGCCGTTACCTTCCCACAGAAGTGGTACCTATTTATCTACTTGCATTTTTAAGGTGCTTTCAAACTGCTAGGTTGGTAGGTAAGGAGCTGGGACAAGCAGTGGGAGCTCACTCTGTTGCGTGATCTTGAACTGCCAACCTTCCAGTCAGCAGCTCAGCAGTTTAACCCGCAGTGCATGACTTGAGATATCCTACAATGTATTTGATGTTTGTGATCAGCAGCGAGGACATCTAGAAACGTATACCACCATCTCTAGACCAGTCTCTGCAGTTTGGGTATTTTGCAATGCATTATAAGAACTTAAGAATATAAGAAGAGCCCTGCTAGATCAGGCCAAAGGCCCATCTAGTCCATGCCTCAGGGAGCACAAGACAAGACACCTGCATCCTGTTGCCACTCCCTTGCACCTGGCATTCTGAAGTAGCCTACTACTAACGTAAGGAGGTTGCACCACCCATCATGTTCTATAGCCCACGATGGACTTTTCCTCCAGAAGTCTGTCCAGTCCCCTTTTAAAGGCACTTAGGCCAGATGCCATCACCACCTCCTGTGGCAAGGAGTTCCATAGATTAATTGCCCGGTGGGTAAAAAAAGTATTTCATTTTTATCTGTTCTAGCTCTTCCAGCACTCAGTTTTAGTGGATGCCCCCTGGTATGGGGTCATTCCGTACATGTCTCCATAGGTTGCAATAAGACGTGTTCATTTCTATGAAACAAAGCTGTATTAGGAAACGAAAACCCTCCAAAAACATGATGCGACAACAAAAGCAACCCACTGCGCTTGCAAAACACGGTCTCGGTACCGTTCAGAGACCTGGACTATCCCGCGGCTGCAATACTGAACCCGCCAGCTACCGAAGAGGCTCATGCGCTCTAATTTATTAATGAGATTCCAGATGGCATGTGAGATGGTGGGGGGTGGGGTGGGGTGGGGTGAGCTGAGCTTGGCAAGAACCTGTGTTCAGAAGCAGTGACAACATGCCCTCCTTTGCGGGGGTTAAGGAAGAGTTAATTATTAACTTGGCTTATTTGAGTAAGAAGAGCTGTAAAATCAAACGAGGAAGTCGGGAGTCATGCAGCTGCCCACGAAGACTTTTCCTGCAGACTTTTCCTGCGGTTGGAGCCTCGTCAGGCTGGGCGGTTGGGAGGGAGGAGCCACCACAGCCCTCTGGCCTCACCTTCTGATGCAGCAGGGCAGAGGTGTACCTAGAGGGGGGTCACAGCACTTGCTTTTGCAAGCAGCCGCTCCCCCTCCTCTTAGGAGCCATTCCCAGGGGCTAGAGCAAAACGCAGGCTACGTTGGCTACGAACGGAAGAGGAAGGGGAACGGCTGCTTGCAAAGCTTAGTGCTTTGGAATCAGGGAGCAGGGCCGGCCTTAAGCCCATGTGACCAACGCCATCACATCGGGCCCCGCGCTTTGGGGGCCCCCGCACCAGTGCAGTGAGCCTATGGCTTGCTGCTGCAGTCAGTTCCTTTAGGATTGTCGGTCAGTGGGGCCAGCAGAGCGGCTTTAGCTTAGGCCCTCTCAGCTGCCCCAGCTTCTGAAGTGCCCAAAATGGGCCTCCTGGAAGCAACTGGCAGTAATGTCATCCTGTCACTCCTAACTATTTCCAGGTGCCGCACTTTGTGTGTGGCACCACAAGTGCTCTTCTTGGTGAGTGGGGGGCCCTGTGGGGAGTGCGGGGGCCCCCACAGGACTGCCCCGCTTTGGGCCCTGCCCAGCGGTGGGATCTAACCAGTGATGTCATCCGAGCGCGCCAACTACCAGAACGCTCGGATGATTGACAGCCCTCCGCCCCTATGGCGGAGGGCTGCCACACACCCCCAAGCCTCACTGCGCCGGAATTGCTCCATTTTAGAGCGATTCCGGACGCAAGGGAGGGCAGGCGGACCCAGCAGCAGCTCGCCTGTCCTCCGAGGCAGCGGCGCGGCCCGGGACCTCTGCGGAACTAGCGGAACGGAGTACTGGGCCGTTCCGCCTGAATGACGCCTCTGGATCTAACTGATCCAGGAACCGGAAAGGTGACCGGGACTCACCTTTGATTGGCAGCCCGTCCCGTCGGTTCCGTTGCCTTCCCGCCCGCTGCACGGGCTGCCCCGGTGGACGCGCCCCACCGCCGCTCGCTTGGGCACCCGGTGTGCCCCCCACCTGTCCCGTCCCCGGCGAGCAGGCGCCCCCTCCGAGGCCAGGGGTGCGTCGCAGCACCGCATCCATCACGGAGAATGCAACGAATGGCGGCGGGTGGGCGGAGCTATCCCTAATTAGGTTCAGGTACGGCCGTTCCGGCATGTTCCCCCTGGATGACACCACTGGCCCTGCCCCTCCTAGAGTCGGCCCTGTCAGGGAAAATGGCACACATCTGTGGGCTGGCCTCTCTTGACACCAGGAGTGGTCCAAATGTACTTTACGGTGTCCCTTGTGCTGGCCAAACTTTGCTGGCCTAATTCCAAGTTAGGATGGCTCTCTAAGTAGCCACACTGCTGGTTCTGCTGGTAGCATTTGCAGGTATCAGATAGCTATACTGTGGAGGACTTTTCATTTCCTGAAAGCTTTCCATACGCCAAATTCTGCATCCCAACACGTTAGGGTTGTCTTGTTGTTTTTTTCCATCTGGAAGGAATTTTCATCACAGGAGAGCCCTGAAGAACGTAACGCCCTACCCCAGCCTGAAGAGAGAGACTCCAAGACCATCTTTCTCGGTGGCTTCTGCCCACTGAAAAGAACGACGACGGAGAACATTTGGGTTCCCCCAAAGTCAATTCAGTCCAGGATGTCAGAGACGAAACACATAATTTACAAAGACAGCCGTTTCCCCCGGAATGTTGCCCATCACACACAAACGGGTTAAGATGAATTGCATTTCATTTTAATTATATTGCAACGAGCAGGTCACGTCTCTGTGTTTACCCCAATTGCAACGAGCCTTAAAAGTTAATTGAGTTTTCATCACCCTCCTTCCCTGGATCAATACTGGTGTCCCGGTTGGCTGCCAGGAGGGAGAATATTAATCTCTCTAGTAACCGGCGTGATTGGCAGGTGGAGGAAGGAGGACTGACACCTTTCAGCCCCCTTGTCTTTGCCGATATGGAGCCGGAAGGCGCACGTCTCCGGCTGGGCAGGGCCTGAAGTTGCCGAGCTGCCGTTTTGGAACTTCACAGAACTGCCCTGGTGTGTGGAATTTGCGCAGGAAGCGAAAGCAGCCAGAAGTGAACGCTGAGAAGCGAATAACACAGGCTCACTGGAGTGGCCCCTTGGGTTCGCCGTGGCCGGGAGAAAAACAGGAGTGGGCTTGTTGGTTTGAAAGCTCCAGGGCAAGGTGACTGTCTGGGGGAGGCAGTTGCAGCCCAATCCTAACCTGCATTCAGTGATGTCATGCAGGGGGAACGCGGGGGAACTCAGTTCCACTAGTTAAAATTAGGGCTGACTCCGCCCACTTCACTGTCCCTCCTCCCCCCTCCCAATTCCTCTGCAAAGAGCTTTTCTTCTTGGTTGGCCGGCACTCAGAGGGTTAAAGGGAGCGACTCCAGATTCCTAGGGGGGCGAAGGGGGAAGGGCTGCAGTGGGGAAGTCCCGTCCTGCACTGCCCCCTTCCTCGCTCCCTCCAGCCACACACGTGGAGTCAGCAGCCGCTCTGGTGAGTCTGCGGCTCACTGGGGAGAAGGCAGTGATGTCATTCAGGGGGTACGGACCAGAACGGGCATTCCGGATCCTAACAGGCTCCGTGGCTGCTTCCGGGTTGTTGTTTTTTCCAACATTTGAATTTGAATTCAATAGTGAGTTCCTGTTCCTAAATCATTTGAATGACACCACTGCCTGCATTGGAGCAGGCAGGCTAGCTGGCCTGCACAGCATCCAACACAGGCTGGGAGGTGGCTGGAGCTCATCTCAGGGTCATGGGGTATTTCCCCCTAACTCCAGGGTAGGCCCTAGCCATCTCTATGGGTGCCTAGGGCCAGCGACATCACTGGTGCCAATTTGAGTGGCCGGATTGGGCTCTCCCAGCCCAGGAGCAGGAGTCAGAACAGTGGTGTCATTCAAATGATTGAGGAACAGGAACTCACTTTTGATTGGCACTTGTCAGGAACCTGGAACCAGCCACGGAGCCCGTTAGGATCCAGAACGCCCGTTCTGGTCCATTCCCCCTGAATGACATCACTGCCTTCGCCCCCCTAGGAATCTGGAGTCACTCCCTTTAACCCTCTGAGTGCCGGCCAACCAAGAAGAAAAGCTCTTTGCAGAGGAATTGGGGGGGGGAGAGTGAAGTGGGCGGAGTCAGCCCTAATTTTAACTAGTGGAACTGAGTTCCCCCGCATTCCCCCTGCATGACATCACTGGGTCAGAATCTGGCCTAATGGCTGGATCCATGCTCCACCCCGCCCATGGACCCACCTGCTCTCCCCAGTATTCTGCCCCCCTCCCGTCTCCCCCTGTCTTCCCACAGCCCCACACTGGCTGAACCCGGCTTGCATCATCCATGCATCATCCATGGGTCAATGCAACTCCCTGCACTGGCCCAGGGCTCTCCTAGCTGGCGCAGACATGCCTTAGGGCACACTTGTGACTGCGCTGGGCCGATGCAACTGACACGTGTCGGCCCAAGGGCGTCTCTGGCTTGCACCCCCAGCGGCCTGTGTCCTTTTCCCACTTCCATCAAAGGGGCAGAACTCCCTGAGCATCACAGGTCCAAAATATAGGGAAAACAAAGGGGCCCGTAATGGAACCCACACGCCCTCCCCGCTCACATCATGCCCCTTTCTATCTCCTTTAAGAGCTGCAACTAGGAGGCCCATCATACAATGTCCATCGACCAGGCTCTCTGCAATACAAGCCGTGTCAGGACCTGTGCTCCATTTATATATTTATTTATTTGAAGAATTTATATCCCGCCTTTCCCATGCCGAAACAAATGCCCAAGGCGGCTTACGTGGGCAGGCTAGTCTGAAACACCATTTTTTTCAATGGGGTTTTTACAAATCTACAGTATTCTTGTGATCCGCCAATCCTCAGTCCCAGCTGTTGCCTTCACAGTGTGGTTCTCTCCTTTGGCTGCCTGCCATCAAGCCTCAGCAGGCAATAGCAAGCCCAGCCTGGACAGGTCCTCAAGGTCGTATTCCCTTCTTTGCCGGCTGGCCTCCTCACACACTCCACCGCAACTCTCACTTGCGGTGAGCTAATCAGCTCCACGGCGACGCCGTTCTGCCACCACAGGTACTGCAGCTTGTCACAGCCTGGCATTCGTCTCCCATCCAAAAGCAAACCGCAGATTTTCCTGCTTAGCTTCAGGCAGTACCAGCAGCTTTATGAGGAGGGGCCACAGTGCAGAGACTCTGGGGAGAGGCTCTCACTAAGTGAGACCGACTGCTGGTCTCGGGCCGTGAAGCTCACTGCAAAGCCTCCAAGCCGTGTTCAGAGCCTTCCCTTTTGGGGTTCAGTTCAGCAGATGGTGGGCTCCTGAAGACAAGCCGGCTTGGGGAGCTCCTTCTCAAAGGTGGGGCCATCCGAGGAGCCTGGTGTTGGGGTTGCCAACTCTCCAGTGCAATGCAGCTGAGCTCCACAACGCCCCCCAAGAACGTGGCTCCCCCACCGGCCCCAGCTCTGCAACTCACTCCTCTGTTTTTCTCCAAACACCTTGCAAACGGAGGACGCAATCCTAACCTGTATCCGAACCGGCATCCTTGTATTTTTATCTATCAGGCAAAACTCGGGGCGCAACCCTAACCTGGAGTTAGGCTGGCCTAGTCAGGCCGGCAAAGTTTGGCCGGCATAAAGGACACCGTAAAATATGTTTGGACCACTCTCGGAGTCAGAGAAGCCAGCACACAGACCTGCCCCATCCTCCCAGACTCCGAGAGCGGTCTAAACTCCAGGTTAGGATTGTCCAAGTTAGTCCAGGTTAGGACTAAACTCCCTGAGATTTGCCTGATAGATAAAACTACAAGGATATCACCCTGAGGTGCTCAGGAAAAAAGGCACATAAGAAACAGGCTAATTTAATTGCCACACAGCAGCCACGCGGGGGGGGGGGGAGAGAGAGAGAGAGAGAGAGAGAGAGAGAGAGAGAGAGAGAGAGAGAGAGAGAGAGAGAGGCAACCTAAAAGAAAAAATCAAACCCTGGAATTCACCTGCCAAGATAATGCTATTTTGTTTTCCCCAGACATGAGTGATATTCCTCCGCTCCGACCCCAGGAGCTATTCCTGCCCTGGCTAATCACAGCCAGAGGGACCGAGAACTCCAAAGTGGGCCACTAAAGAACCTGCCCTGGTAGGAGACTCTCAGGTCCAAGAGAGCAACCATGGAAATGGGGGATTAAACTTGGGCCAACTCAATTCCCTGGGTGGCTGCTGGGCCGCAGATCCGGCAAGCAGAATGAGTCACGGCACGTTTGGCCGGGGCTTCTGCGCTCCTGCTCTTAGGAGGATGAATTTGCAGCAGCCCCCGAGGGCAGAGCTGGTTGTCTTGGCCGTAATGCTCTTAATGAATAGTGATTGAGGTTGAAGAGGGGCCAAAGGTGGCCAGACTCATGTGTGTCTTCCCGTCGTCGTCATTGCCGCTGAAAAGTTCAGCGCTGTCTCAGATTTGTCCTTTGGAAGGCCGCTGAACTCTCAGTGGCTGCCCTTGCCTCTAGCCAACCCTGCCCGGCATTTGCCCCATTGGTAAGATTTCAAAAGTGCCACCTGTGGGTTCGGTGCCAGAGGACTCCCCCCTGCCACAGAAGAAAAGGCTAGGCATTTAGAGGAGCCTCAAACTCCCCTGCGGGCAGGGGCGGACCTAGTCAAAATGGCGCCCGGGGCACCCAATAGAAGTGTGCCCCCATGGGAGCCCAGGTCTACCCACCAGAAGCAGCCCCGGCTGGTCCCAATGGGTAGACCTGGGCTCCGGAGCCCAGGTCTGCCCGCGCAATGTTGCGGGGGCCCCAAGACGGCGCCCAGGGCTCGTGCCCCCCTACCCCCTAGATCCGCCACTGCCTGCAGGAACAAGGAACATGTATTTGCCAGGGCCCTACCCACTAGGGAATCCCACCCAGAGGCATCTGCCTCTCTTACGGAACTTGAAATTAGATTGCGATGTAGCTACTCATGTGTGGCCCTGTGACATTGGTATTAACAAGCACACACTTCCCCAGGTGTGCGGGGGGGGGAATCTTTGAGTGCTGTGCATTGGTTTTTAGGGGTTGAAAGAAGAGGCTGGTATCAAGGTTGTGTGTGTATGGGGGGGGAGAGAGGGAGAGCACCACGGGTGGGGAGGGAAAGAAGACCCAAGGAGCATACCATTCTGTTGAAAGGCTGCCCAAAAGCTTCAGAACACTTTCGGAGGCCCCACGGACATCGCACGTGGTCTGCCTGGTCCTTGGGAGGGCCTTGGAGGGTAGGGGGGTTGCAGCGGCTCATGGGGTGTCCATCATGTCACCCAGGACTGTGTGGCCCCCCCTGGACCCCGGCTGTCAGGTATACCTCTGGGGAGGAGGAAAAAAGGGAGAAAGGAAAACTGTATTTTTAACCATGCCGGGGCTTCATCCTCTACTGCCTTTATCCTTGGTATCCTTTATCTTGTGCCCAGTAAGAACAAGGGAATTCTGTTACAGTTTCCAGGTATAAACCCTACAAAAAAGCCAATTCCATTTGGCACCAAATCCTGTACTGGGTGACGTCACTATTTAGTTCTCCTGCGTTTGATAGAGGGGCAGCCAATTCTTCATTAAAGGAAAATTTCTTATCCTTGCCGCCTACCTTTTATTTTGCATGAGGAGATCCGGGGTGGGTACAAAGCAATGATTTAATTAATAAATAAACTCAGGGTTTTTTTTAACACTTAAATCAGATTTTTGTTTAAGAAAGAAGTCATCATTAGGATGCGTTTTGTTTACAAACAGCTCTGTGTGGTGATCATTTTAATTTAAAACATGTTATAGCGCAAAGATCTCATTAGGGAAGCGGGATTATAAATTCTAATGCTTTTGCCATGAGACAGTTTTCGAAGGAAGTTTTGCGAATGGGTCTCAACAGTTTCTGGAGTGAGGCCTCTGTTTTCTGGGGTTCCACAGGCTTCTGTGTAGTTTATCTCTCTCCATCTACCCAAGCACTCAGCCTAGAAGATACCATCAGAAAATGCTGCCGTTCTCAAACTGGGCTTGCATCTCCAGAGATAGCATGCTTGTTAGGAGTGATATAGGAAGATGAGAAATAACAGGCCTGATCAGTCTTGCACTAGTACAGAACAAAAGGTGACCTTGAAAAAGTCAGCTCTGCCTAGTTCAGCCATTATTTTTTATCGTAACTACATTAAAAAACGATAGCGCCACAAAGTAGGCAGATCTTACAAGGTCACCTCGAGTACTGAGTGTCAGTGCATGTCATGAGCCGGAGAAGAAGAACTCACTGCATTGACTTATTTTCTTTAGGTGTTCAAACTTTGTAGACTGGGACCCACTTTTTAGAACAGCACTCCTGTTGGGAACCACCGAAAACGATGTCATTAACCTGGAAGTGATGTTGTGGCAGGAAGTGACATAATCAAACAAGAAGTGCTATCACTGGAACATAATAAAATGATACTCCTGAAATGCAGATTGGCATTCTTGGACTGCAGCAATAGTACAACCTTGAAACATCCCTGACAAAAAGCAAGATGAGGGCAAAATACGATGTAAAAGCACTGAACGAAAAACAAAACGGAAAAAACCCTCACTTGAAAATTCTAACTGTTAACACTCACAAAAGGAATATAACAAGAGTCAGGTCTGCAGTTTCCAAGATGGCTGCTCCCAGCTTTCCACGACCCACCTGACATCAGCTCGCGACCCACCAAGTGAATCCCAACCCACAGTTTGAATTACACTGCTTTAGAAGGCTTCATTCAGACAGCCATTCACTTTCAACACCCCAGTCATGTTCTTCTACAGTTTCAGAGTTATTTGTCAATGACAAAGGCAGTGTTTCAGTAACATCAGACAAGTCATGTAGGCTTGGGACATTGCCCGTAGGTCTCCATCATCCAGAAACCACCATAAATAAATGACTTTGCGATCAGGCGCAAATTACAGCAAGAAGTCACCGAAGAAAAAATCCCTCCTTTTGTATACACAGTAAACCAACTCTCCTTTTTGAATGGCTGAGACTACAACCTTCCTTTGCATGGGTCAGTCCTCAGGACCAGGAGCCAGCAACCTAGCAGAGAGATTCCAAGGAAAACTGCTGGATAAAGTCCAAGAGAGAAAATCGCACAGCCACATTCCAGAGGGGAAAACTGTTAGCCTGCGTCTTGATGGTCAGAGTGATGTCAGCCACAGTCCATTCCCAATGCCTTCACAAATATTTATTTCAATCCGTTTTGGTGGCCAAGAACAATCATTCCTTTGCTTAGATAACTGCAAGATGGGCTGAGAAGCTTTTCAAAATAAATCATTCTTACAAATATGTGCTATGGGCCTAATAATGAAGCCTGAGTGTGAAAAATATGTAATAAGGTTATAACAAGTGAGAACCAGTTTTTTTTGGGGGGGGGAGAGAGAACATAATTAAACGTAGGCTTTCTGAGAGCGCCATCCTAGGCAGTGGGGCTAGGAGGCAGGGAGGCGGGGAGGCCAGCGCACAGACGTATGCTGCCCCCTCCCCTGTGCACAGTGATGTCATGCAGGGGGTACGCGGGGGTACGCGAATACCGGTTTCTAGGATTACAGCTGGCCCTGCCCATTCGCCCGCCCACTCGTCGACTTCGCCCTCTGCAACGTTTGAATTTCCTGCACGTTTGAGTTGCCTGCATGTTCTCAGAGCCAGCCAGGCAGGCAGCGAGCAGAGCCTTTCCTTTCCTTGCCACTGAAAAATGAGTTGCTCTGGGGTTTTAACATGATGCGAGGCCTCCTTAACATGTTCTGGGGGTGCTGTGGAATACTGTTGCAACTGTTGGGTCAGTTTAAAATCATCTGAGGCCTCAAAAAGGCTTTTTTCATGTCACTTCCTGCCACGACATCACTTCTGGCTTATGACGTCACTTCCGGTGGGCGGGTCCCGACACGTGCCAATCAAAAGTGAGCACCTGTTCTTAAATCATTTAGATGACACCACTGCCTGTGCAGCTTCCTGGGCTTCCTGCCCAGTTAAGGGCTGGCCGAGCTGGGGAGGGTGGAGAGAACATGAACCATGAACCTGAAACATGAAACGAGGCAGGGGGAGGGTGGGCCTGTGGGTGGACCAGCCTGGCGGGGGGGTGGGGTGGGAACAGCCTACGGCGCTTGGGCCGAATGCTAACCCCTGGCCTGGTCATCCTTATATAAGCCACTCAGAGCTGCGCCAGCAATTTTGCTGGCGCAGCTCCAAGTTGCCCAGTTGGGACTGCTGGGCACAGCATGGGTAAGGGGAATGTCTTCTCTTTACTCCGAGTAGCCCTGCAACCATGCAGCTTCAGCCCCGCGCTGGATATGGGACAGGCCGGCTGGTCTCCCTGTTTCAGGGCTGGTAAGGGTTAGTCGCGATTTACATTGATTGGATGTACATTGAATCAGGATTGTCCCCCTTTCCAATCTGTTGTGATTTCTGGCCTTCTGAGGGCCGGGGAGGCAGCGCATGGTTTCTCGGGCCCCCCCCAAGGATCTCCTGGGGGTGGCAGCAAATGTGGGGGTGGCAGACACGGGAGGCACCCTTGGAGCTATGCCCCAGGTGCCAACTCCCCATAAATCCACTGTTATAATGAACGCATATCTCAGATGTATTTCTCCGTTTCCACAAGGGGCGGGGCCAAAGCACACGGGCAGCAAAGCAGTGAGTTGTGCATCAGACAAATGGTTTGAGCAGAGTCCCAGCACATTCCAAGCATCTGTGTCCTTCCTGCAGAAAAACTCTACAGGAGTGACATCATCAGCTGGTTGTGGCTAAAGCTGCTCTCACCACACTGACAGCGCAATCCTACACCAGCGTTGCGTCAGCGCTACACTCTTGCACCGGTCTAGCGCTGTCGCAAATGTGCCATCAAGTGCATCTGCGTCGGCAGGTTGGGCGCTGGATTGGCGCAAGCAGCAGCGCTGGCGCACAGGGGCCGCTGAGTCTGTCAGCAGTGCCAACCATGCGCCGGTCGAGCATCGGTGGCGCTCGGTCGGTGCAGGACCTTGCGAGAGGCATTCCAGAGGCATGCCGGGGGTGTAATGGGGCAGTGGTGACGCACGACGGCCACAGTGCCGAATCCTAAACCCCGTCCCCAGCCTTGGCGGCCCCGATTCAAGCCACTGCTGAGCACGTTGACCTGCGCCTGCAAAACAGCAGGCGCAGATCCGAGGAGCCCCATAGGGCTGAGTGGGGCTTACCCGGGTGCAAGGGGAAAACCTGCCCTTGCTCTGCGCTGAGCTGCTGCTGCCTCTTGCTGGGCTTAGGATATGGCCCTGCTATGTCAGCCTTCTTACGATTGCGCTGTGAAGCAGGATCTGCCCTCCCCCCTTTCCAGAGTTTCCCCCAGACTGGGGCTGGCCCTGAAGATCAAGGCAGCGCCTTCGAGGTCCCAGGGAAGTGGTGTCAGCAATGAAGAGTTTTTGCCGAGTGATGTTTAGTTTTTGCTGCAAAAAGAAAAAAAAAAGGAAACTCTTCTACTTAAGCTAATAAACAAAAAGGACACAAAAATAGGTCAGCTGAAAATGCACAACTTGGAAAATCCAGGCTTTCCTTTGGGGATAGACAACTCAGAACTGCTTCCTCCCTTTCCTTGCCTGCCTGTGCCTCTTTCAGGCACTCCAGAACTTGGGGGGGGGGGGGAAGTTTCTGAGTTCTCTTGAATAATGGGGCAGATTACAAAGAGGACCAAAGGAGCCGTGAAAGAGGCAGCCTCTTTTTGCTCTCAGACGTCTGCCCCATTTAGTTATGTAACAGGGGAAGCCTCCCTTTTGAAGCCAAAGAAGTGCATGGGCAGAGGGAGCTTTGTCTTCGCCGCTGCTAGTTGAATTCGGGTCATTTTCTGCCAGTTGGAAGTGTGCTGAGTTGGAGACAGTGGCGTTTCTACAGGGATGGCAAAGCTCTAAGTTTTGCAAGAAGCCTTACCTTGCAGTGGAAATCACTCCTCTCCTGCACCGTTTTAGCCAATCTTGGCGTTGCTTACTGGCTACAGCAGCAAGGGAGAGGAGGGATTTACATGACAGGGTAAGGCTTCTTGCAAAACTTAGAGCTTTGCCATCCCTGTAGAAACGCCTCTGGTTGGAGAGGAAAATGTGTATGGAAACAGGCTCACCCCCCACCCAGGCATTCCTTTGGTGTAAAAAGGAGACCCCATCACTGAAGTTCAGCCACTCCCCTTAAGGGGGAATGGCACAGGTTTGGTTCCCAATAGTCGGTCATGATTAACATGTTGGGAACCACTGCCATAAATCATTTTTACAGGTACATAGGCTTCAAAAGTCTGTATAGCACGGCAGTTCCCAACCTGGGGGTCAGGACCCCGGTGGGGGGGGGGTCATGAACTGATTTTCAGAGGGTCACAGTGACCCATTTACTACCGCAGATGCATTTGCACAACAAGCTTCATTTTTGCCCCATTTTCAGTGCACCTCCAAACAGAGAAACGAGTTTTTGAAAACGTTTCAAGGTGTTTCCACCTATCTGAAATGAACTGTTGCATTTGGTAACCTATGGTAGTCTACATGCATGGTTTTACAGGCGCAATGATGTCATTTCCTGCTTAATCACTTCCGGTCTGAGGAGGGGTCCCAACAGGTTGTTATACCTAAAAAGTGGGTCCAGGTGCTAAAAAGGTTCGGAACCACTGTTTTAGCGGAAGGCACTAAGGAGGCAATCCTAACCCACTTTCCAGCACTGACATAGCCATGCCAACGGGGCATGTGATGCATCCTGAAGTGGAATAGTAGTCATATACACAATATATGCATATGGAATAGTCATGCATGCACCAGACGTGGTGGCGCAGTGGGTTAAACCGCTGCTGCTGGGCTTTCCGACTGGAAGGTTGGGAGTTCAAGACCGTGCGACGGAATGAGCTCCCGTTGCTTGTCCCAGCTCCTGCCAACCTAGCAGTTCGAAAGCACCTAAATGCAAGGAGATAAATAGGGGCCACTTCGGTGGGAAGGGAACGGTATTCCGTGCACTACGGGGTAGAGTCATGCTGGCCACATGACCACAGAAGCTTGTCCTCGGACAAAACGCCAACTCTACAGGCTTAGAAACGGAGATGAGCACCGCCCCCTACAGTCGTCAGTCATGACTAGACTACTCGGTCATGGGGAAACCTTTACCTTTACCTTAGGAATGGTGGGCCCCTCTGACCCACCATCCCATCCATCAGATTGTTAGGAGCGTTTGATCCCCCGACCCAACACCCCTGTACCAAATACCACAGAGACAGAGGGAGATTGCAGCTTGAATGTCTTTACTGCAGTAAAGGGAGGGGCAGGACCGAAGTCCAAGACCCCCTCTCCGAACAATACATAACCACAAATTATATAGCCCCTATTCCTTGTGCAGACCCTCCTCGTTTTCACCATTGGCTAAGTTACTTTCGAGATTACAGCCTTCCTGTCCGCCTACTACATGTTTCCCCTTGATACGTACACCCACCCTTGCAGACGTCACATGTGCATTCAAATCAGCTTTTGTGCTTCAAGAGGCGTACACTTTAATATGTATCATTTCATTAAGCATGCGCAATTTGTTACAACCTTCTGTAAACTTTTCAACCATTGCTAATATACCTTGTTAGTAGAGACACCTGTCTTATCTACTCTTATTTCTTCACCTATCTACTTTTGCTTCAGTGTTTTGCCTCGTTGGAGCAGAGGCACTTATATCACTCCCTAAATATTTTCAGTGCCCAGCTTTTGAAGCTTTACTTGTTAGTGAATGATTCTAATGGGCAAAGCTATTCTCCGTGCTATTTTCTCCAAATTACAGCTTCATCCCCTGGTCTCAGTCTTCTGAGAGCCCCCAGTTCAATTGATAAGCTCTCAGTTCCCTTTTAGTACTTTTTTGCGTTTTTGCCCAAGTCACAGATGTTGTGATTTTTGCCCCAAATGTTTATTCCTGACAATGCCCCCGCCCATTTTTTGACAGCCTGCAGCCTTCCCAAGAATGGTTCTCGTGGAACCGAACTCCGATCGAAACAGTCAAACCTGTTCTGCTTCAGGGTGATCAATTACCCATTTACAAAGCTGAAGTCTTTTTGCAACTATCACCCATTGTAGTTTTAGGGGATATTCACAATAAGTGTCATTTATCAAAGTGGTCCACTGGACGTGGTGGCGCAGCGAGTTAAACCACTGCTGCTGGGCTTTCCGACCGGAAGGTTGGGAGTTTAAGACTGCACGACGGAGTGAGCTCCCGTTGCTTGTCCCAGCTTCTGCCAACCTAGCAGTTCAAAAGCACCTAAAAATGCAAGTAGATAAATAGGAACCACTTCGGTGGGAAGGGAACGGTGTTCTGTGCGCTATGGCGTATAGTCACGCCAGCCACATGACCACGGAAGTTTGTCCTCGGACAAAACGCTGGCTCTACAGGCTTAGAAACGGAGATGAGCACTGCCCCCTACAGTCAGTCATGACTAGACCATTTGGTTGTGGGGATACCTTTACCTTTATCAAAGTGGTGCCCTGAGTGGTGTCCTTTTCTGGCTATGTTCCACTTCCCACACAGTTTCTCACCACCCTTAAACCTTCCCTGAAGCAGGTGTGGGGTCCCCATCCGAGAGTGCTGGTCCTCATTTCAGCAAACCTCTCCCATCTATTAGGACCAAATGAAGACACATCTGTAGCGATTAGCTGCACGAGCCCAGGAGAAGAAAAAAAATCATCTCCTCAATATTGCAGGAATAACCATTGCTGTTTTGTAAACACAACGAAAACTTCTGGGATCGGCAAACGAAAGCAGCAGATTGGACAAAAGCAGCCCAGCTTTTCTGCAGCCTGCCAGAGCTTTTCCAGAATCAAATGTTGATGCTGATGGAACAACAATGTTCCGCTTGATTTGCCGCCACCAGCATGAAATGTGGACAGGGATGCTAAATTTAACCCATGAGTTTCTGGTGGGTTTTTTTAACATCTTCCAGCACAGTGGATGAGCTTCCCCTGCTATCAATCCTCCCTTCCGTGGCTCCATCGGCAACTCCTTTCCCGCACTCACTGCCAGCATCACCTCCCTGTTCCTCTTAAGAACAGACAAAGAGTTTGGCTCTCTCGCCTTGCGAGTCCTTCCTTTTCCAGTAAAAATTAATGTGATTACAGCAACAACCCTGACAACAAAGGAACCTGTGCTTTGCAGAGGAAACAGACGTTTTTATTGGTTGGCTGGGACCGGGTTTAATATCCGTGTGCATGTTTACACTAGACAGTGGGCTGGGGAAGCAGGTATATGATGCCTATCTCCTCCGACGCCAGCCGGCTTTGCCAAAGCCACAACAAGAGAGGATGCTTCAGTTGTAGGAAACACACCCCGTGGAGACCAGGAGCTGATGCAAGCCTAACAGTAGTAGTAGTGGTGGTGGTGGTGGTGGTGGTGGTGGTGGTGGTTCTTCTTCTTCTTCTTCTTCTTCAAAATCAGGCAATAGAGAAAAGATATGGGAAGCCCTGCAAATTATATTTACAGTATCCTATCTGAAAGATCTTGGGAAATCATCTCAAATTTGCTCTTGGAGTGACTGCCGGGGTCCGGATATAAGAAACTTGAAATTGCTTTTCTGAGGACAGAACTAGAGATCATGTTGCCCCTCCACGCTGCCCTTTCCAAAATGACAGTGGAGTGAGGGGGAAAAAATCAACTTTATCTGGGAAATGTCACTGGCTCTGTAAAAGGCAATGGTGTTTTGCCCTTTGCTCCCGTCCCTATCTTCACCCATTGCTTCCTACTTGCCCTTTCCTCTATTCCAGCAGTTCCCAAAACTCAGAGCACAATCCTAACCTGGAGTAAGGCCGGCACAGTTAGGCCAGCAAAGTTAGGCCGACACAAGGGACACCGTCAAGTATGTTTGGACCACTCTTGGAGTCAGAGAGTCCAGCCCACAGACGCACGCCATCCTCCCTCACTCCGAGAGTGGTCCAAACACGCTTCACGGTGGCCCTTGTGCCGGCCAAACTTTGCTGGCCTAACTGTGCCGGCCTAACTCCAGGTTAGGATTGCGCTCTGAGCCTGCTGCCCTCCTGCACCCCTTAGGCTGGTGCACCCAATGGCCTCACCCAGTGATGTCATGCAGGGGGTATGCGGGGGTACGTGAGTACCGGTTCCTAGGATTACAGCTGGCCCCACCCATTCACCCGCCCACTCATCGACTCCGCCCCCTGCAACATTTGAATTTCCTGCACGTTTGAGTTGCCTGCACGTTCTCAGAGCCAGGAAGGCAGCGAGCGGAGCCTTGCCTTGCCTTGCCACTGAAAAATGAGCTGCTCTGGGGTTTTGGAACTGTTGGGTCACTTTAACATGATGCCAGACCTCCTTAACATGTTCTGGGGGTGCTGTGGAATACTATTTCAACTGTTGGGTCAGTTTAAAATTGTCTGAGGCCTCAAAAAGGACTTTTTTCATGTCACTTCCTGCCACGACATCACTTCTGGCTTATGATGTCACTTCCGGTGGGCGGGTCCCGACATGTGCCAATCAAAAGTGAATACCTGTTGTTAAATCATTTAGATGACACCACTGGCCTCACCTCTGATGTCAGCATGCCCACCAGCCTCGCATGCTGTGTTAGTGTGAAAGGACCCATTCACACCCACCCACTGAACATCTGGGTGGCGGGGCAGGGCTAGCATGCACATGGACATCAGGATGGTCCCATTCAATCTCCCCATGTTGTCAGGGAACACAGGCCAAGAGGGAGTCTGAACAGCCGACCACCCGGAAAACGTTTTATCCTCCACAGGTAAGTTGCTGGGGGAATGAAATTCTAGTCCACCAGGTTGTCAGTGGGGAGGCCGGGCAGGCGGGGAGCATCCAAAATATTGCCTTTGCCCTCCTACCCCTCTCACACAGCCCACTTTCTCTGTCATCTGCAGTGCTGCAGATCAACCCTGAAATGAAACAGGAACACGGGGGATATAATATTTATATCTTCTCAGGCACTTCTGCAGCATGCTTGGAGATAACCATATTACCTCCAGGGGCCTTGGGCGATGGAAAGCTTTGTACTTTTTGTGTCTGCTTCAGACCCAGAGCAACTTCAGGGCTGTGCAGCTTGCTACACCACGTCAAAGGGCAGCCCCCCCCTGCTCTTCCTGCCACTAGAGAGGTCAGGCCCCCCCCAATCCCTAGGCCAAGCTGTGAGTGCCACTGAGAACCGTCCTTGAAGACTGTGGTTTGCTGGCCGATTTACTTGTCCAGTAATACAGTGCTTCCAAACTGTGGGCCACGACCTGATGTCAGGTGGGTCGTGGAAAGCTGGGAGCAGCCATCTTGGAAGCTGCAGACATCCCTCTTCTTGCTATATTCCTTTTGTGAGTGAATTTTCAAGTGAGGGTCTTTAAATTTTCTTTTTTGTTCATTGCTTTTACATAATATTTTTTTCCCTAATCTTGCTTTCTCTCAGGGATGTTTCATGGTCACGCAATTGCTGAATGCCAGTTTGCGTTCCAGGAGCGTCATCTGATTATGTCGCCATGGTGGTACTTCCCGCTTGATGACGTCACTATGACATCACGTCCAGGTTAATGACATCACTTCCGGAGGGTTCCAATATGAGTGCCATTCTAAAACGTGGGTCTCCGTCCAAAAGGTTTTAGAACCACTGCAGGAAGGCTTTTGAATTTTGCCCTTCTATTCCATTTCAGAAGCCCGCAGGGAGGACAGCAATCCCTCCGCTCCAAGTCAGATGTGCACCAGCGCCCACAACAGCAAAAGAAAACCAGCCACAATTTATGAAACCAGCGCACACATCATGGCGCTCCTCTGCACCTTCTGGGTTGGAGGAGGTCTTCTGGTGGGCCCCCAAGGATTCGTGGGAGGGGGTTGACCTGGGCAGCTGTGGGTTGCCTCTCACTAAACAGATGAGAGAGAACAATGTTCAAAAATGCTTCGACTGGAGCCTTTAACCATCCAAAACGGGAAGGGAGGCAGACCCTTAACAACTGCTGTTTTGGTTCCAAGCAGGGGACAGCAGAGGGCATTTTGGCAGAAGATAGGCCATTTCTACCTGTCTACTCTTATTAACACGGACACCATCCAGCTCTCCTAGGTAGTGTGCACTGAAATGAACTCCAAGGTTTGTTGGTTTGTTTCCGTGGGGCTCATACACAACACCTCCCTGCTGTGCTGTGACTCAGGAGCCAGAGCTCTGTGGCTCCTGCACTGCTGCCTTTGTGACCTGAAGCAGCTGTCTTACCTTGCCCCACAGTAGGGCCGCCTCATTTCCAGCCACAGAAATGGGATGCAAAGCTGAACACATCATGGCTGAGAGAAAGGAAAACAGACGGATGGACTGACAGACAGACAATTCAGAATTTTTACCAATGGATTGTTAATTTGTCGCCATGACAACAGCGGTACCATTTGGGGTAATTACTGCTGAATAACAAAACAGCCGTGAACAATGCGAGATAAAAGGCCAGGGAGGCATTTGTTACTCACAACGGAAGCACTCTCTCGATTAAACAGGCGCTGTTTCACTATTACTAAGAGGAGGCGGCAGCGCACCAAATGGGATCGATGGCAATATGAGAAGGTGCCGCCTACTCTCGAGTTGGGGTGGTGAACAAATGACTTGATTCAACACATAACTTGTGCAGAAAAATCTTGCAGAGCATCATGTTCAATGCTGCAGTTTGAGTTCTTTTTTTTTTAACGCCTAGAATGCTGTCACTGCCCAGAATGGCCCTGACAAGTGGAGTGGCCGCTTAGCACTTACAGTACTTAACACGTCACCCCCTGTTACTACATTACTGCTCACCTGCTCACCTGAAGCACTCCAGTCCCCAGTCCCTGGCTGGCCACTGCAGTGGGGCAGGAGGGGAAGTGAAAGTGCCAGTTCTCTCGTGGCACCCAGCCATGCTAGAGCCAGACCCTACTAGGACTATACAACCACAATCAACTCTGCCGGTGCAATCCTAACCTGGAATTAGGCTGGTGCATTTAGGCCTGCAAAGCTTAGCTGGCACAAGGGCCACCATAAAGTATGTCTGGACCACTCTCAGAGTCAGAGAGGCCAGCTCACAGACGTGCGCCATCCCCCCTGACTCCGAGAGTGGTCCAAACACCACTCCCTTGTATCTGGCATTCTGAGGTAAATTTCTGAGGTAAAATTCTGAGGTAAATATGAGGTAAATAAAGCAAAGTCTGGCCAGCACACGGGCAGACGTGCGCCATCCTCCCTGACTCTGAGAGTGGTCCAAACGCCACTCTCTTGTATCTGGCATTCTGAGGTAAATTTCTAGGGTAAAATTCTGAGATAAATATGAGGTAAATAAAGCATAGTTTGGCCAGCACACGGGCAGACGTGCGCCATCCTCCCTGACTCTGAGAGTGGTCCAAACATACTTTAGGGTGTCCTTTGTACTGGCCAAACTTGGCTGGCCTAACTGCACCAGCCTAACTCCAGGTTAGGATTGTGCTCTGGATGTCTTCATTAGAGAGCGGAGGGCAGACAGCGATGCTTCTAGGCAGTCCTGATTCCCAGCACCTGCCTTTTGAGACATTAAGTGCCGGAGCCTGCCCAGCTCCGAGGACAAGACAGCAAGCAACAACACAAGGAAGAAGTCTGAGCGCCAGCCAATAATCTGATGATGTGGCTTTCCTCGTCAGTGAAGCAGCATGCGCTCCTCTGATTGCCAGAGGCAGTCCTTATTTTCCGTCTCTGATGAATCCCAGGGCATGCCATGGGTCTAAGAGAGGGCACCTGGGGCAGCCAATCGGCTGAAGCCAAGCAAGTCAGCACTGGAAGGAACACCCCCCTGTGAACTCCCCCATGTGTGTTACTTTGAGCACTACCATGGAAGCAATAAACTGCCCAGTGGCATTGCTAGGGGGTATGGGGGGGCCACACCAGGTGATGCACTCAGGGTGGGTGACACTACTACTGGCCAAAATTGTGAAAATATTGGTATCTTTGAATACTGTCATGTTATATATAGGGGTGTGGGGTTTCTTTGTGTGTGATTTCCCCCCCCCCCAAAAAAATTTCTTCATTAAAATAGCAAATTGCGATGTTGCGTGTTTTTATTCTACATTCTCATTCCAAGTTCTCATATTAATTAATTTTAAATGCTTTAAAAGTGGACTAGGTAGATGACATAGGTGACATAGTGTCAGCAGATGCAGCCACAGTATTATTTCTAATTGGAAAAGTAATCTGATTTAATTTCTGGAAAGTATCTTAAACACCAAAATGCGGTGTCTTGTGTTTTTATTCAAATACTTTTACCACCAAAAGGTTTGTGTTTTTTGGTGGTGTTTAACCAAAAAACAAAAACAAACAAAAAACACCCCTAGTTATATATAGTTCAATGTGTAATTTAATGCAGAATGCATTGAAACACACCATGTTTCAGTCCATCAAAGGTTATATCCATAAAACCAGAAACACAAAACACAACTGCCTTAGGTAACAAAAAGTGGATTTCCTTTACTCAAAACTGACCTTTGAGACTGATTGTTCTGAGAGCCAATGAGGTCTTACTATGACACAGCAAAGAACCAATAAGATGTTAGTAGGAGCCAGCTCTCATTTCCTTGTTCAAGAGTTAATACTAGAACTCTTATTCAGTTGCGTGTGTGTGTGTCATCAAGTTGGCCACTTAAAAAAATTTTTTGGTTGGAAACTGATTTATTGGCTGACCTGTATGGTTATATATTTTTAAAAATAAATAAAGTTAATGGGCTGACACCAACTCTGGTGATGCCATTGCATTTATGTTGTGTGAAGCAAACCCTCTTGGAGTGAGAGAGGCCACAGCACACAGACATGCGCCATACCTCCCTGACTCTGAGAGTGGTCCAAACACGCTTTATGGTGTCCCTTGTGCTGGCCAAACTTTGATAGAGTAAAGACATTACTGTACACTCTGGTTTGTTTCATTGCATTCTGCATTAAATTACCTTTCCAATGAAACATAACGTGATGGTGTTATTCATACATGCCAAGGTTTTCACAGTTCTGGGCGCTAGTGCCCAGCTCAGCTTGTTATGTTGCCCCCCTAAAGCTTGTTGCCCGGTGCAATTGCACCCCCTTTAGCTATGCCTCTACCGCCATGCGAGGTTCTTGGATTGCTTTTCAGCCGTGTGAGGTTCTTGGATCGCTGAGGCTGGGTGAATGTGGCAGTTGCCCCCCCCCTCCCCAGAGACACTGACTCACGGCTCTTATCCGACACAATCTCATGCACAGATGCAAGCCCAGCCTAATTGGGGTGGCGTGTGAGTCAGGAAGTCGGCACTTTCTCTTGAGACTCATACGGCAGCTTGAGCGGGCACCGTGACGTGGCTGCAATCTCTCGCCTGATCACCGGAGAGCCTTTGCGCTGGAGTAACTGCACGCTGGCAAGTTCCTCGCCACTGTGATGCAAGGGGACGGGACTGGGATCTTTGTGTCTGTGTCTCATCGGCAGCCTTGTCCCAGAGTGGAGGCAACGTGGTGTCAGACGACTCAAGTCTGTCGTTGCCCATTGTCTTGCCCTTGCCAAGCAAAGTGGCACCATCATGTGACAGCCCTGCACCTGTGTCCAAGTGAGTTCAATCGGCTCTCTGTGCCAGGGAAACCAGGCCCCGATGCCAGCCTCTTCTTCCCCTCCAAGCCTCTCCACAGTCTCTCTCCTGCTGGCATTTGCTTGGGCCCTTGAGCCACCCTGTCCCCTTTGAACAGGCTCTGGGATGTTTGCTGCTTGGCCCTCCCATGGCAGGAGAGAGCTCGTCCTTCTTGTGCTCCTTTCCTCATCTCCCTTCCTTCCCCTTTTTGGGGCTTCCCTTCAAGACTTCTAGTTCCTCCTGCTCAGTGGTGTCATTCAAATGATTTAGGAACAGGAACTCACTTTTGATTGGCACTTGTCGGGAACCCGGAACCAGCCACGGAGCCCGTTAGGATCTGGAACGCCCGTTCTGGTCCGTTCCCCCTGAATGACATCATTGCCTTCGCCCCCCTAGGAATCCAGAGTCACTCCCTTTAACCCTCTGAGTGCCGGCCAACCAAGAAGAAAAGCTCTTTGCAGAGGAATTGGGAGGGGGGAGGAGGGAGAGTGAAGTGGGCAGAGTCAGCCCTAATTTTAACTAGTGGAACTGAGTTCCCCCGCATTCCCCCTGCATGACATCACTGCTCCTGCTCCTTTCCAGCTTTTCCAGCTCTGCTCCTTCGTACGCCTCCCGCTCCGTCTCCCAACTCACTTTTCTCCTCCTCTGACCCTCCAATCTCCTTTCTGGTTTGTTGCCATCTTAGGGCCTTCAAATTCAGGATCATGGAAAAAAAAAACCTGTCTGAAGACTCAAGAATGGTTTGGGTTAAGAAAGACAGAGCTGATGTTAGCGCTTTGGAGAGTCTGAAGCATCATTTAGGCACATGTTTTGGTCTTGTATTTGCCCAACAATTTGGGGTGGAGGCATTAGTTGTATGATGCAGGTATTAAAACAATTGTCACTGTTGTTTGTGGCTATGCGTAGTTTACTGAATTATCGGCCTGTTGTATGGAAGTTATCTGAAGGACAACGGAAACACTTTTGCTGTAGCTAAAACAGGTTGCTTTTTGAGGAGAAAAACAAGATAAAAGTCCAGTAAATGAATGAATGAATGAATGAATGAATTGTACTGAAATGTTGGAAAGTCAAATGCTCTCCCACTATTTTTCAATGGACCAGAAATCATTTAATTCTGTCAATATTTGAATTTATGCCTTGTAGAAGACAATTGCAGATGGATACATTTTTTTGGATATTTGGAAGCCCTTTGTAGACATTTATGTATAGATACTTTACCCATATCTATTTTATATGTGGTTAGGTTTATTTGTACGTTTAGTGATTATTTATTCCTTTCTTTTTAATTTTTTCCCTTTTTCGTTTTCTTTATTTTTTCTTTCTTTTACATTTGATATTTTGTTTAGCAATTGTATTACTGTTTGTTTGGTTTTCAGTAAACATTTGGTAAATGTTTTGGGGAATTTGGTAAACGTTTGGTAAAAAACAATGTTTTGATAAACATTGATTTTTGGTAAACATTGTATTATTGTTTACAATTTTTGGTAAACGTTTGCAAGTCTTCGTCATGTTTCCCCACTCCCTAAATAGCACTGACTTCTTTTTTAAAAAAAATTTCTTACTACTGAATAAAGGAATTTTTTTTGGAAAAAAAAGTCAGTGCTTATTTGGGAGTGGGAAGACATGATAAAGACTTGCAAATGTCTTTATGACTTACGCAAATGACTTATGCAAATGACTTACCCAAAATTGCATTTGCATCTTGTATCACAAGTTCAGTCATTGTAGTGTTAAATCTGGCCCTAAGGCTATGCCCGTACAATCACTTTATCGTAATTTTGTGCAATGGCATGTCTTTAAAACCAGATAGGTGCAGAGAGCTGACAAGACGCCATTGAAATGGTTTCTCCATTTTCAACACTAGATATGAGTAGATCTCACTAATTCGGGACAGAAAAAGTTGAGATTTAAGAGACCATTTCTGCAGACCTCCATCCAATGTCTGGTTGGCTAATCTAGAAGGTCCTGATTACTTCAGAACAGGTTGCCTTCCTGACAGCCCAGGCCACTCTGACATGCCAACCTGACTCAGGGTGCAATCCTAACCTGGAGTGAGGCCAGCAAAGTTTAGCCGGCACAAGGGCCACCATAAAGCATGTTTGGATCACTCTCGGAATCAGGGAGGATGGCTCACATCCAGTGATGTCATGTAGGGGGAATGCGGGGGAACTCAGTTCCACTTGTTAAAATTAGGGCTGACTCTGCCCACTTCACTCCGCAGCACTTCCCCCCTCCTCCCAATTCCTCTGCAAAGAGCTTTTCTTCTTGGTTGGCCGTCACTCAGAGGGTTAAAAGGAGCGCCCCACCAGCCTCCGGAGCCCAGGTCTACCCATAGGAACCAGCCGCAGGTAGACCTGGGCTCCGCCAGCCTCCGGCTTATGACGTCACTTCCGGTGGGCGGATCCTGACACGTGCCAATCAAAAGTGAGTTCCTGTTCTTAAATCATTTAGATGCCACCAATGCTCACATCTGTGTGCTGGCCTCTCTAACTGCAGGAGTGGTCCAAACATACTTTACAGTGGCCTTTGTGCCGGCCAAGCTTTGCCGGGTAGGATTGATCCCTCAATACACTGACAACAAAATAGATACCATTGGCCTGCTGGTGAAGTGCTTTTTCCCCCCCTCACCCCATAATCTGTGTCAATCTGCAACAAGAATGTGGGAAAATCAAGGCAACTGAAGGAAGAGATCTGCGAAGGGTGGGGAGGGGAGAGAAGGAAGAGGGAGGAAAGGGAGGGAGAGTAGAGCTCAGAGCATTCTGATGAGTCAGAGAGACCATATTCTCTGACAGCCACAGCAGCTGTGACCCCCCCCCCCCCGGTGGGAGGGGGGGCACAAGTCCACACACCGCCTTTGCCCAGGCTTTGGTGGGAGTGCAAAAGGAGCTGGCCTGTTAATAGATGTTCGTGTCGTTGGTAACATTGCTGTTCCCTTTCACATGACCTTTGCAATACACACAGTGACCCTGGGCTGCTTCCCAGCGGGGAAGGGTGCTCCGTGGACAGGACGTGGTGTGTCCTCCCCCGACCAGCCAGTGGGAGCGTTTTCCTTCTCTTGCTCAGCAAGCGTGAAGTGCGGGGGGGGGGAAGCAGAATGGTAACGAGCACCAAAATGCTTCTATAATATCAACAATCAAAGTCGCGGAGATATTAATTATTGCTGCTTATTAAAAGCTGGAAATGCAAAGTGGTTCCTCATTGTTGTTCAGCAGCTCCTATGCGGAAAAAATGCCATAGAAACTATTATTAAGGCAATAAAGAAATTATACTTAACTTGCAATCAAGCTGAGGTATGGCAAAGTGCACAGAGGAGCTGGGCTTGCCTTTCTTTTCTTTTCTTTTCTTTTCTTTTCTTTTTTTTTTGGCAGGGGTTGTGCTTCGGTCTTGTAAGGCCAGCTCTGGAAAAACACAGTCCTAAAATTGAGGGGAGCTCAATACCTCCAAACTGGCAGTGCCAAAGGGAGGGAACATAAGAACATAAGAAAAGCCTCACTGGATCAGGCCAAAGGCCCACCTAGTCCAGCTTCCTCACAGTGGCCCACCAGGTGCCTCAGGGAGCACAAGAGACAAGAAGATGCTTGCATCCTATTGCCACTCCTCTGCATCCCGCACTCCTCTAAAGTAAGAAGGTTGCACAACCCATCATGGTACCCTACCTCTAAAGTAAGGAGGTTGCACAACCCATCATGGCCTGTAGCCTGCAATGGACCTTTCCTCCAGAAATCTGTCCAATCCCCTTTTAAAGGCACCTAAGCCAGATGCCATCACCACATCCTGTGGCAAGGAGTTCCACAAATTAATGACCCACTGGGTAAAAATTTATTTCCTTTTTATCCATTCTAACTCTCCCAATACTCAATTTTAGTTACTGTCCCCTTGATCTGGTGCTGTGAGAGAGGGAAAAGAACTATCCATCTATCCCTCCCATATATAATTTTATATATCTCAATTATGTTCCCCCCTTAGGTGCCTTTTTTCCAGACTGAAGAGCCCCAAATGCTGCAGTCTTTCTTCATAAGGGAGGTGCCCCAGCCCCGGAATCATTTTCGTCGCTCTCTTCTGCACCTTTTCCAGCTCCACTCTGTCCTTTTTGAGATGTGGCAACCAGAACTGTCCGCAGCACTGCAGATGTGGCCTTACCATCCGTTTGTACAGTGGCATAATAATATTGGCCGTTTTACTCTCAACCCCTTTCTTAATTACCCCAAGAGTCCATGTCAGGATCTGATCCGCCAGCTGCTGCAGCCCAAATCAGGCAGGATCTCCTGGGAAGAAGAAGGGACATTGGCATAGCTCAGTAGAGCTGCATGGTACCACTTTGGGTCTCTCTTGGGGAGGTGGAAAGTCTTCACGCCTGCTGCCCGCAGTGATCCCCAGTGAAGCTCCATGGGCGTGTTCTGTCCATCCCCAGAGCTTTCACTGGTGCAGCCAATTGCTGCACTGGAAATATTTGCATCCAATCAGCCAAGCCAAGGAAGGCTCCGGGGGTAGGCAGAAAGAAGGCTCAGCGGGCAGTGTGCCTATTCCAAGGGAGATGCCCATTTCCACAGGGGTGTTTGTTTGGATTTGAGTGGCATATGGCAGAGGCTGGATTATTCCAATTCCAACTGGATTTAAATCAGGTTACTGATAAAAAGTCTCGGAGCCCAGCAGTAGCAGGGTTGTTAGCTGGCAGCCATCTTCTGCACCCATATTTTTATCTGACAGGAAGTGCTGGATTATTCTCTCCGGAGTACCTGAGAGCGCAATCCTATACGTGTGTTGGGCCAGCGTTTTTGCGCCGGTCCAGTTGGGCCGCTGCTGCACACGTTCAGCTGCGCCTGCAAATCAGCAGGCGCAGATCCGAGCGGTCCCATAGGGCTGGCTGGGGCTTACCCGAGTGCAAGGGGAAAACTTCCCCCTGCTCTTCGCTGCGCTGCCGCCGCTGCCACCACCGCTGCTGCCGCTGCTGCTGCCAGCTCTTATTGGGCTTAGGATACAGCCAGTGGGGTCATTCAAATGATTTAGGAACAGGAACTCACTTTTGACTGGCGCTTGTCGGGAACCCGGAACCAGCCACGGAGCTCGTTAGGATCCGGAACGCCTGTTCTGGTCCATTCCCCCTGAATGACATCACTGCCTTCGCCCCCCTAGGAATCCGGAGTCGCTCCCTTTAATCCTCTGAGTGCCGGCCAACCGAGAAGAAAAGCTCTTTGCAGAGGAATTGGGAGGGGGAGGAGGGAGAGTGAAGTGGGCGGAGTCAGCCCTAATTTTAACAAGTGGAACTGAGTTCCCCCACGTTCCCCCTGCATGACATCACTGGATACAGCCCTGCTGCACCAGCGCTTGCTATGCCGGCGCTACTTAGGATTGGGCTGTCAATCAATGAGTCACTATCTCCCTGTTCCTTAACTGTGGTAGCAGGCACAATTCTATATGGGCAGTGGGGCAGGGGGCATGGCAGACTCATGCTGTTGTCATCACATGATGTTGTCATCGCAATCACCCCACTGGAAGAAACCTGAGCTGATTGCCATACCAAGGGGATGTAGGCACACCCAGGTGGCAACCTGGATCAAATTCTTCCCAGGGGCTAGGACAGGCACCAGGGTGCATGGTGGCTGTCCAGGGTGCTGGGCCCTTGGAAGCTGCCCAAGAATGCCTTGAGACAACCTGAAAGCATCTCCCAAAGGCAAAAAGACTGACCATGGGCAAAGATCAGGACCAGAAGACAAGAAATGGTCACTAATAAATAGGGGCAGCTGGCATGCACAAGTGTGGGCGCGCCTCGTCCCAAATTGGGTGGTAAAACGTACCAGACCGCAGTGGCAGAGGAAAAGCCCCACGTATTGGGGGGGGGGCATTTTCCTAGTTGCCGAGACCAGAATACAAACACCAGTGGGGAAATGGGGCTGGCAAAATGAGCCAAGTCACGGAACGACGACAATCCAAACAAAAGGCAGCAAACATGTTTGTTCTGCCACTCGATACATTTCAATCCCCTGGTGACATAATTCATTTTTGCTGCCTGAAGTTAATAAAGTGAGGATTCAAAACGTCACTGCTACAAAGAGATGCATCCATATAGTTATCAGCATTTGGAAAAATACAGCTGGGCAAAGGAGGTGAGATGCTGCACAGGATACTGTTGCCCTGGCCCTTAAGTGGGGTGTGGAGAGAAAGCCAGGCTGGCTTTTACGCTTGGCGGGATCAGAGTATTGCTAAGAAATACTCAGCAGCAGCCTCAGCCTGATGTGGACGGCCAGGCAAAGCATCGCATGGTGATTTGTGCTTGTTCTCCAAACCAGAGTTTCAAACCAGGATCAAATCATGGCTTGCAGCCCTGGTTTCCAGGCCAGAGCAAGCCATGGCTCATTCGCATGGATGAAATGGCAAACTAGGGCGTTCATGAAAGCAGAAAGTCAATTACAGCAGAGAGCACAAAAAGAAGGGGGAAGGGCGTTTGTGTCATCACCAGGACTGTTCATCATCATCATCATCATCATCATCATCATCATCATCATCATCATCATCATCATCAATAATAATAATAATAATAATAATAATAATAATAATAATAATAATAATAATAATAATAATAATATACCACCTTTCTTTGGTCATTAGATTGCTCCTCTGACTTTAATTCAAGGTGGTTTACATAGGCAGGCTTTATTTCTCTAAACCCGCAAGGGTTCAAATTACAAATTACAAAGAAGAAGAACTTCAAATTACAAAGAAGTTCTATCTTTCAAGAACTACAACAACATACAGATGGAACTTCTGTGGTTTAGTCCTTCTTTCTGGCCACACGATTGCCTTCCTGCTGGCTGATAGATGGCTTCTCTGCTCCCACCAAAGAAACAGCTGGCCCAGCACAACTCCTCTCTCACAGGCAGCTGGTGACAGCTCTTATCAGTCGCACTTCTCAAGGTCTGCCGCTCACGGAAGCTTCTGGTGATCTCGAACGGGCGAACTTTGGATCTTAGCTTCAGGCAAATGGAGGCTTTAACCCTCTCAACTAAACCTCCTGCCCTCTCGACTAAACCTCATCCACAAATAGCAAGTCACGGCCATGCTGAACCTGTCCATGGTTCTTATTGCTTCCAGTACTGTTCTGAAAATATCAAATTATTCATTGGTTTGTTTGTTTTCTGCTGGTGGCCCCCTTTGGATAAAGCTCTCCAGGTGTTGTCAGTAATGCACCTGAAGTCTCGGTCCTTCAATCTGTTCACAGGTTGTGTGTGAACGGTTCCAGCCTCTTAAGGCACCTTAGGAGGCTGGAAGTTGGATAGCCGGAAGGCAACGATAAATATGGGGAAAAGAAACTCTTAGTCTAAATGCGGGAGGCTCCATTGCCCGGAAGCTCCAGCAAGAATCTGCAACTGAAAAGGACTCAATCTGAAGCTGTGTTTACTCTCCAGACAGCCTACATGGCCCCTCTTCCCAGGTATTTATTTAAAGAATTTATATCTCACCTTTCCATGCCAAAGCAAATGCCCAAGGCAGCTTACATGGGAAGGCTTATTTAAACCACCATTGATTTTCCAATGGGGTTTTCACAAACATTCTCTATTCTGTGATTCACCAAATTCTAAGTCCCAGATGCAGCCTTCTCAGGGCGCAAACCTAAACTGAGTTAGGCCGGCCTAAGATAAACCAGCAAAGTTTGGCCAGCACAAGGGTCACCATAAAGTATGTTTGGACCCTTCTTGGAGTCTGAGAGGCCAGCACACAGAGGTGAGCCATCCTCCCTGACTCCAAAGGGTAGCGCAAATGTGCTTTACGGTGGCCCTTGTGCTGGCCAAACTTTGCTGGCTTAGCTTATTCCGGCCTAACTCCAGTTTAGGATTGCGCTGTCAGTGTGGTTCTCTCCTCTGGCTGCGTGCCATCGAACTTCAGCAGGCAATCATAAGCCAAGCCTGGACAGATCCTCAAGGTTGTACTCTGCACTTTTGCTGCCTGGCCTTCTCATACACTTTCCCGCAACTCTCACTTGCAGTGACTAATCAGCTCATCAGCGCCTCCGTCCTGCCACAGTGGGTACAGCAGTTTGTCACAGCCTGACACTCCATCTCCCCTCCAGAAACAAGACCACAGATTCTCCTGCTTAGCTTCAGGCAGTACTGGCAGCTCTATCATCAGTCCAGACCACCTGCCCCTCAGTCCATACTTCTTGCCCCAGGTGTAGCTGGATGGGCTGTTGGTTGCTCAGAGAAAGAACAAACAGGGTATAAGTGGTTTAATTTTTCTCACTGGAAAATCCTATAGAACAAGAGGGAAAAATGTAAAGGGACAAACTGGCAGACATGGAAGGGGTGAAGTACTCTGCAAGGCGCCCCCCCTCCCCAGCATCCACAAATACACTCTGTCTGTGAATGGAAGCATCTTGTTATTGTCTCACTGGTTGCTGAACTGAATCACTTTGCTCAGAATGACAGGTGCTGGGGCTGATGCCGGACCAGAACCTATTTGAGGGCACAATCTTAACCTGGAATTAGGCTGACACAGTTAGGTCAGTCAAGTTTGGCTGGCACAAGGACCACCGTAAAGCGCATTTGGACCACTCTCAGAGTCAGGGAAGATGGCGCACATCTGTGTGCTGTCTTCTCTGACTCAGAGTGGTCCAAACACACATAGCGGTGGCCTGTGTGCCAGCCAAACTTAGGCCAGTTAGGCCAAACTGGCCTAATTATGCCAGCCTAACTCCAGGTTAATGGGACGTGGTGGCGCTGTGGGTTAAACTGCTGCTGCTGAGCTTGCTGACCGGAAGGTTGGCAGTTCGAGACCGCGCAACGGAGGGAGCTCCCGTTGCTTGTCCCAGCTCCTGCCAACCTAGCAGTTCGAAAGCACGTAAAAATGCAAGTAGATAAATAGGGACCACTTCTGTGGGAAGGTAACGGCGTTTTGTGCACCTTGGCGTATAGTCATGCTGGCCACATGACCACAGAATCCTTTCCTTGGACAAACACCGGCTCTTCAGGCTTAGAAACGGAGATGAGCACCGCCCCGTACAGTCAGTCACAACTAGATCATTTGGTCATGGGGAAACCTGTACCTTTACCTTTAACTCTAGGTTTGGATCACACCCTGAGTTACTGCATTTCACTTCGCTGCAGTGAAGCAGCTGGATGGAGCAGACGGGGCCTGCCTGGCTGCTCTTTTGCTGTAGGATGGCGGGGGGGGGGGAGGGAAGCAACACCTCGAAGGTCTGTGGGAACTTGGTGCCTCCTTTACAGAGGCGAAGCTGCCTGCTCAGGAAGACATCGGAAACCTTGCAGCATGTGTGGGAAGCGGCTGCAGGCTCCAAGCAGCAATTCCCCAAGCGCCTGCAGATGCATGCTGGAAAGCACCGTCCTCCAAGCATCAGGATTTAACTCCTGTGTGACAGGCAGCAGCTGCTGGGGAATCAGAAAGGGCCCCCCTGCTATACTGCACTGCTTCCCCCCTGGGCAGGCTCTGGTCACGCCAGGGGCCTCCAGGGGAAAGAGACAGAGAGCAGAACAGGAGCCATGAGGGTGAAGGTGCGCCAGCTTCAAATCAGCTTAACAACTGTGGGGCTCTCTAAGGGAACCCTGGGAACTGGAGTGCTTTGTGGGTGCTGATGCCCAAATGCCCAAAGCAGCTTGAATGGGGATTGGATTATGGGCTGGAAATCTCCGGGGCCTTCCCATCAGCAGCATCACTGATTTTTGCACAGCAGGACAGGTGTTATCAGCTGGTTTGTTTGATCCAGAAATCAGGTCCTTCCCAAAGACCCGAGATGCCTGGCTGTTGTCCCGTTTTGATATTATAAATAGCGTTGCTGGATGTACGCTGTTCCCAGCAAAATGGCTTTGTGCAGTTGGTTGGTATTTAACCATCCTTATTTAACCAAGTTACTATGCCATTTAACGTCATGATTTGCCTGTAAAATGCTTTGTGAACTTTGTGTTGAAAAGCGGTATATAAATACTGTTCTGATTGATTGATTGATTGATTGATTGTAATTTATGTGGCCCTGACGCTGTTCTGGTGCTCTTCAAGGTGTTTTGGAATTGCACCGAGGGCATCAAGCATCCCTGGAGTCACCTGGGTCACATTCTGCCACAACCTTTCTATTTCTATTTGCAAATAATACTATTTTGTTAAGTTTTCTGGGTTTTTTTCTTCTACTCTATTATGCTGATGCCACTTAAGGGGCAATCCTAACCAATCTTTCAGTAAGGGCAATGCAGCTCTGAGGTAAGGGAACAAACATTCCTTTACCTTGAGGAGGCCTCCGTGATTATTACTCCACTGCAAAATGCAGAACCTGTCCGCATTAGCACAGCTATGTCAGTACATAGGAACAGCTCCGCTGGATCAGGCCAAGGGCCCATCTAGTCCAGCTTCCTGTATTTCACAGTGGCCCACCAGATGCCTCAGGGAGCACACAAGGCAACAAAATGCCTGCATCCTGTGACCACTCCCTTGTATCTGGCATTCTGAGGTAAATTTCTGAGGTAAAATACTGAGATAAATATGTGTTAAATTAAACAGAATGTGCTATCTTGTCTGTGAGGAGGGAGCTATAATAACGTGCAACCCAGACTGGGCCTTAAGAACCTAAGAAGAGCCCCGCTGGATCAGGCCAAAGGGGGCCCATCCAGTCCAGCTTCCTGTATCTCACAGTGGCCCACCAGATGCCTCAGGGAGCACACTGCATCCTGTTGCCAGTCCCTTGCACCTGGCATTCTGAAGTCGACTACTTTTAATGTAAGCAGGTTGTACCACTCATCATGGCCTATAGCCCATGCCGGACTTTTCCTCCAGAAATTTGTCCAATCCTCTTTTAAAGGAACCTAGGCCAGATGCCACCACCACCTCCTGTGGCAAGGAGTTCCACAGATTAATTACCCACTATGTAAAAAAGTATTTTCTTTTATCTGTTCTAACTCTCCCAATACTCAATTTTAGTGGCTGTCCACTAAATTTTAGTGGCTGGTTCTAGGGTTGTGAGAGAGGGAAAAGAACATCCCCTATCCACTCTTTCTATCCCTTGCATCATTTTGTATGTCTCAATCATATCCCTCCTCAGGCCACTTTTTTTCTAGATCAGGGGTCTCCAGGCTTTTCAGTATGAGGCTCACTTAGTATATTTTACAGGTTTTTACAGGCCAAAAAAAAGCAGTTTTATGAATGAATGAATTAAATTTAAATGAATTAATATGTTTTACTTGGATCTTTTTTGTAATTAGCATGATGTGATTCAGGACTACATAAAAATGTGACATTTCCAAAGAAACAATGCCATGCCTAAACTGAGAAACGTTATATAATGAGTAAAAATGTCATTTTAAGATGCTGCAGGATAGATAAAATTTTGTGACGGTCCAGATTCAGTCCCCGGTCTGTAGTTTGGAGACCCCTGCCCTAGACTGAAGAGCCCCACATACTGTAGCTTCTCCTCATAAGGGGATGCCCCATTTTTGTCGCTCTCTTCTGCACCTTCTCCAGTTCCACTATGCCCCTTTTTGAGATGTGGCTACCAGAACTGTACACAATACTACAGACCTGGCCTTACCATCCATTTGTACAATGGCATTATATCGGCCGTTTCATTCTCAATCCCTTTTCTAATGAGCCTGAGCATGGAATTGGCCTTCTTGACTGCTGCCGTGCCCTGGGTCGACACTTTCATCCACACTAAGTTAGTTAGGATTGAGCCCTTAGGTTGGACGCAGAAGAGGTCTGAAGCAAGAATGATCCAATTAGGTGGATTTAAAACAGTGCACTACTTCACTGCCCCTCCTGGCCCCCTTTTCCTGCCTTCTGTCCCATGGAGATCATAATACTCAAAGGAAAAGGGGAAAGAAATGTTTCCATCTCTCTACCAAGATCTTGTCGTTGTTGTTGCTCCAGCTTTATGGCCCTCATTTCCCCTTGGCAGTTCCCCAGGTCACATTTCCAATGTAGAAGGCAGCCGGGATTCGAGTCTTCAACTTTGTCGTTTGTTAAAAATATTTTTGCTATTTTTAGGGCCCAATCCTATCCTGATGCAGCCGCAATGCAGCCCCCCCCCCAAGGTGAGGGAACAAGCATTCCTTTATCTAGATGAGGCCTACGTGGCTCGCCCCCCCCCCAAAAAAAATGCAGGATGCAGCGCACGCCCCATCGGCTGGGAAATTAGATTGGCTGTTCTAAAAATAGCACATTTTTCACCCTGTGCTTCTGTGATAATATTGGGGGAGGGATTATGCCCAAATAAATAAGTAAAGCTTGAGGTCTAGAAACATGTTCATTTGGCTTTTAAAAGAAGACGAAAAGGGGGCAGGGGGCAGCCAGGGTCCAAATCCCGTGTCAGAGCCTGCCTGCCAAATTCCCAGAAGACAAAAGGTGACAGAGCCTGTTGGCATTTGGGTCACATCCTGCAGTAAGTGGAGTCCCCAAAGAACCTTCTTGGTTGGATCCGGATGCTGAAATTGTCCAAAGACTGGGAGGCTCCTGGAACGTGATGCTCAGAATGATTTGCTCTATAAATAACTTTATTTTGACCATGGAAACATTTTGTTTCCTTTTTAAAAAAAATCACATTATATTACTATTATTCTTGCCACTCACATTTTTTCTCAGCTCTTCCCAGGCTCAGCCTCGGAGCTGCAAATCAGCCAGCCAGAGGCGTGCGCCTGCTAATCTTTGCAGAAACAGCTCCGGTCCCAAGAACTCCTGGGGGGGGGCTGTCAGAAAAGGAGTCAGCATCACAGCCCCTCCCTGACCTCAAGCAGGGCTGTCAGCCAGTCATCCTTTTTCTGTCTTCGGCCCTCCCCATCAGCAGGTTCCTTCAACAACTTCATGGCAGGAGAAATCCAACCGGTGACACCTTTTCCAGCCTTGCAAGTTAAACCACACCTGTTGCATTTTGGCCTGAGCGCTCAAGTACTTTGGAATACAGTTTTTTTGCCTATCTGCCTGCCTTAAAAAGATCAGAAAACAGTGGCAGGAATGTATTGGAAATTAGGCTGATCTGACTGAATGCAGAACTATGCTACAAACGTATAATGGCTTATAATACAAATATAAGACCCACAGGCTAGAGGTGGCCCCCAGAAGCCCTTTATTCACCACCACCCTGAGCCACCCTTTCAACAGCACCACTTCTGCCAAGTTCATCACTATGCATACTTTTTCTACCCAGCGG
Source organism: Lerista edwardsae (assembly GCA_029204185.1). NCBI lineage: Eukaryota > Metazoa > Chordata > Lepidosauria > Squamata > Scincidae > Lerista > Lerista edwardsae. Next base: position 156,204 of record JAJKFI010000062.1, on the reverse strand, counting down.
GTCATTAATTTGTGGAACTCCTTGCCACAGGAGGTGGTGATGGCATCTGGCCTCTTATATTATTCCACGAACTTGATGACGCTCTGTACATGCCCCCAGTATTTGTGCAGATGTGTTCAGTATTTTGTCATGCATGAGTGTTGATTAGTTAAACTTCTCTACAAATACAGGCACGCCCCAGTATCCGCTGGGGTTCCGTTACGGACCCACCCGTGGACGCCTGAAACCATGGATACTGGGGATGCCTTTTTAAAGATAGGTGAACATCAGTGGGTTTGTTGCAACAAGATAAAAAAGAGATTTGTTTTATGTTCCCTTGCCTTTTTAATAGGCGTCCCAGTATCCAAGGTATCTGTGGATAACTGAAACCGTGGATACCGAATCAGCAGATACTGGCTGCAGCTCCAATGTTTCACAAGTCGTCATACAGAAACCACCATGATTATCTTTGCAAGGGAAGGTCTCGCATTGCTTATTACAAAATATCTTTTATTGTTAAAATAGCTTGTTGAACTCTTAGTTCTTTTTTCAGTCAACGACATTCTGTACACACAGCACAATGGGGGAGGGAGAATCCACATTTATGGATGGTAGGGGGGCAATCCATAAATGGGGGGACAAAAAAAGAGCGCCCCAGATGCTATTGTAAGTATTATACATTCCAACACACAATTTAAGACACGGGTAGAAGCTGGTCCAATGATAAAAGCCAACTCTTTCTTCCAGCAATCTGGAACTTCCAGAGAAGGTAAGTTTGCTTGCCCTTCACAAGGCTAACAGATGCAACTTTAGCTGGTGTACTCCATTCAAACAGACCAATCATGTGTGTAAACACACACACACACACACACACACACACACACACACACACACACACACCCCTTGAGAGCAGATTACAGGTGTTTGGCTGCCTGAAAGGAGAAGTGCAGATTGGTCTCCCATTTGGGAGTTGCCAAGTTGCAACCCAGAGAGTACCCGTCCACCTTTAGCAATGGATATGCGAGAGGAGAGGCAGCCTCTCCTCCTACCTGTCCATCCCGGGGTCCTACAGCTCTCCTTGTCTGCTGGGTTTTCAGTTCTGCCCCCTCCCCCAACAGCAGGGAGATATGCCAATCAAGGAAAGGTGCATCGACACTGACAGGCACCTATAAACCAGGAAGTGAGGTAGCCCAGTAGACTCCCAATTCTGTTGTCTCCACTCCCCAACTTGCTCTGGAGCAAACATGGAACCCCATTCACTGCTGGTGGTCAGGAGTGTAGTTAAGGGTGGGGGGGGGAGGAGGGCAATTGCACAGGGGAACAAGCCTAGCTTGACTCTAGTGGCCAAACTGTGAAAACCTTGGTAATTACGAATAATACCATCATGTTGCATATCACAGGAAAGGTCAATTAATGCAGAATGCAATGAAACAAACCGCGTTGGAATATCTGTATTCTATCAAAAGTTATGGCCCATTTGCCAGAACCAATTAGCCATTAAATTTGATTTTGTCGTGGGGGTGGGGGTATAAAATCTTATTTGACCCCGGAGAGCAGATGCCTTAGCTACACCACTTCTGGAGGTGGCTCACTGCAGAGGTGGGGGCCTCTCCCGCAAGCATGGCCAACATTAACAACCCACAAGTTATGCACCAAAGGACCCCCAGCTTCCCAAACCACATAGCCTCTTTGTGCAGACTAGATCCTGGCACTCAAATCTATGAATCATCTTCCCCATGGATCAGAGGCCTCCCTTAGTAAGGAGCACATGTTCATGGAAGGGGGGCAGGAGTGGAGGCCAAGCCCCTGCCCTTCGCTTCCCCAAGGGCTCAGAGGGAAGTCTGGCCGCACAGCCCACATTCCTGCTACAAATTTCTTGTCCTTCTGCACCAGTATCTGGGAGAGCAGAACCTTCGGGCAGAAGAAGAGACTCTTCTGGATGAGACCAGCATCCCCCGGCCAGCATCCCGTCTCTCACAGCACCCAGACAGCACACAACGGGCTCCCTCATCTACTGCTGAATTCAATCAATCAAACAGTATTTTTATACCGCTTTTCAACACAAGTTCACAAAGCGGTTTACAGGCACATAATAATAATGAAGTTAAATGGCTCCCTGTCCTAAAAGGGCTCACAATCTTTAAAAAAAAAAATGCAGACCACGTGAACTGGCATGTTTAAAGGTACCACTCAGATCTGCTGGGCAGCAGCTAGCCCCACCCCCGCTTTTTTGTCCCTTCTAGTATTCTGCCTGGAAACAGGAGGGCTCTATTAACCATCATGCCTAATACCCGCTAATAGATTCTCTCCTCCTCCCTGAATATGCCTAATGATCCCTTTCAAAAAGCATCTCAACAAGGACCACGGCTTGCTGTTTCCGAGGCTGATCCACTCAGCTGGGCCACCTGGACAGCTGTCTACAGAGCTGCTGGCTTCCCAATCGGCCCCTCCCGCTCTGGTTTCTGCAGCCAGGTTCCCCCTCCCTCTTCAGGCCCTGAAAATGTCACCTGCCTCATGCCTGCACCACAGAAAAGCAGCTGCTCAAGGCAGAGGCCGGTTGAAAAGTCTCCTAATCAGGAAGCAGGCAGGCAAGGGTGAGAGCTGCTTCCAGAACAAGCCCTCCCATGCAGGTCAAAGCTGAATCAAAGGAACACGGTTGCATGGCCTGTTTGGAGCCCAGGATTCATGGCACCGAGTCCAGAGCTGGGGGTGCCTCGGAACAGCCTTAGCCTGCCTTGCCCAAGACCTCCAAGTGACATCCAATGCCACTCCCCATCCTTACCTGGCAAGGTGCCAGCTGCCAACGAACCTTTCCTCCTGCATCTCCCTGGATTTTGAAAGGAATGTCGTGGAGACACTCTAGCCCAGTACTCTCCTCTGCCACACTTCCTCTTCCACTTTTCAAATCCACGAGGGGTGAGGAGGTGTGGTGGGCGTGGGCAGGCAAATGGAAGCTGGCACCTGCCAATCTGTTTGTCCCCGTCTCCCCGCCCAGGCAACGGCATTAGCCAGTCCTGGGAAAAATATTTTTGCTCTAACCCACAGTATGATCCACGGGATGTTGCTTAGGGAAATGGACTCCTCTAGTTTGAGAAGAACATCGTGGCACCACAACCCACCGCAAGAGGCTCTGTTACGGTTTATAGGTGTGCATCCTAATGCCACCAGGTTGAGAGAGAACCTGGAACGGAAATGACTTCCCCGCTGTTTATCGTGATGCATAAGACACCAATTTAGTAGGAGAGGAAAGGAAGCTAAGGAAACAGGAGGGGGAAAAAACCTCAGCCACCCACCTTTGCTCTGAATCCAACACAATGTTGCTGAGAGATCCATTTGGAGCTCAGTCGAGCTGCAGTGCCTTATGATAAGATCAAGCTGCCATTCACTGTTTTAGCCCTAAAACTCAGCCTAGCACAGGGTTGTTACATCTACACCAGAACGGCAACAGTACAGTGCAGGGAGTAGAGATTTTGGCTCATCACCACCATCCTCTGCTGTCCTCAAACTTGGACACGACAAACTAACCAAGCCCTAAGCTTCTCACAGTATGAAGGGCAGGGGGAGTGAGGTTGGCTGAGCATATTGAAATGCAGCCCAGCTGGATCAAACCAGAGAGCCATCTAGCCCAGCATCCTGTGTCCAACAGCAGTCCGTAGGATGTTTCTGGGGAGCCAATCAGAGCACAGAGGAGGAGGAGGCATTTCCTGGCCTGCCTGTGGAATGTTTGCTGCTGTTAAAAGGCAGAGGAGCTCTCCCAGGAGAAGCATCTGGCAACTTTCCACTGACACCATGCAGTGTACACTTCCAGAAACGGACCCCAAGACCCTTTGCCACGTGGCCCAGGGTGCCAAGAGCCAGGCAGACCCCTGGGGCACATCTGCCGTGGGCTCTGCAAGGCATCCTGGGATGGCTCTCTCAGGTTTCCCACAGCAAAACCAACCATGTGGGCCGCCCGCCAAGAGGAGCCAGCCCTCCCTAATCCTGCTCAGAGAATTTGGCTTGAATTTAAGGAGGCAGCAATTGTTCACACTCCTCACCCTCAGGGAACCTTTTCTACCTCAATTTGTCCGCCGAGGAATTCTTGACAATGAGCTGTGGAATCTCGGAGGGTTCCAGGGGGATTCTGGGCAGTTCTCAAAGGTTTGGGCTGAGGGCCAGGAAAGGCATGGTGTGAGAACTCCAGGTTTGGCATGCTGGAGGTCTTTGGTTTTTGGCCCCCAAGCAGCGGTGGGAGGGAGGTCCAATCCTTCCCACCCCATGACCACAACCACATTCGGCAAAGCACAACACAGATGGGGACACTGGCATGCACAAAATCGTCGCAGTCAGATTCCCCCCCATCAATCAATCAATCAATCAATCAATCAATCAATCAATCAATCAATCAATCAATCAATCAATCAATCAATCAATCGGTACTTATATACCGCTTTTCAACACAAAGTTCACAAAGCGGTTTACAGGCAAATAGCAATAATAAAGTTAAATGGCTCCCTGTCCCAAAAGGCTCACAATCTAAAAAAAAAAAAAAAAGGCAGACCACCAGCAACAGCCACTAGAAAGACTGTGCAGGGGTGAAGAGGGACAATTACTCTCCCCCTGCTAAATATAAGAGGAACACCACTTGAAAAAGTGCCTCTTGCCCAGTTAGCTAGTAGCATGGGGGGCAGCGTTAAATCAGGGAATCATTCCAGGAGCCCCACCGCACCAACAACCCTGTTCCAAATTGTCGTCCGTTCCCCCCCCCCCCCATTTTGGGATAGGGAAAAAAAAAAGACTTCCAAGAATTTAAAACACAGAGCTTACACCTCCTGTCTATTTTGGTGCTCAGTTCACACAGGAAGTGGTCTGCAGAGGATTGCTATTGTATTATGTTAATTGGAGCATACCCCAAACCTGTGGTGGGGCAGGTTCTGTTTTTTTCCAGGAAAGCTGGTACATCTCCCCCAGTGGTGGGATTCCAATAAATTAACAACCGGTTCTATGTCCTCCTTTCTTTGTACTGCTTCTTACTACAGCACTACTTTTTGTATATCAATAAATTAGCAACCGATTCTGCAGAACTGGTGAGAACTGGCTGACTTTCACCATTGATCTCCCCCCCCCCTTCATTGAACCACTTATATAGAAAGCCCCGCCATGCCTCTGAGAAACTCCATTCTTTTTAGGCACACAGTCTGAAAACCATCTATCAAAGAGATCGTTATCACCTTATCTACTTTCCATTCCCTCCCCCCCCCACCCCACCGGAAGAATTAGCATTGATGATCAGAGGTTGCCTCCTGCTGATAACACCCACAGAGGATCTTGTTCAACATTGGAGATGTACAATTTACAGAATTTTGAAAAATAAACTTTGCATTTATTTCTGGGAGGGAGAAAAACATTTCAGAACTAGGGGCAGTATCCATCCACCTGGGTCCTGGGTCTGGGGGGGTGGAGAACATCCAATAGCACTCCTGTAGTACATTCATGCATATATAAAAGAAAGGCATATTTTGGGGAGGGAGCAATTGGCAAAATTAAAGCATTGTGGGGCTGTATGGGAGAGAGAAAGCAGGGCTAGAAGTTAGGTTTTTCCACTTTGTTTTCCTGGATGAGCCACAGAAAGAAAAGCTAGGAAAAGCACACAGAAAACAGTCCTTCCCCGCAACAAAAGTTTCCAGTTTTCCTCTCACATCAAACTGTTTAAACTGATGACAATGTTCCCTACAAATCTGTTACAAGGAGATTTCCATGGCACATATAATAGATAAATCTCAAGTGGCAGGCAGACGTTTCGCAGAGAAGCTTTTGGCTGGCTCGTGTTGAGGGGGAAGATCCCTGCTTGCCATACAGCGGGCAAACACCAAGGATCATGGACAGAAAAAGTTGGCAACCCTGCCTTCCAACCTTGCTGATAGTGTTGCCACCTTTCGCTCAATCTTGCTCCTGTGCCTTTAACCCCGGCCTGCCATGCATAAATAAATGCTAGGCAAACCTTTATCCACCACTCTATCTCCACAGCAGGAAGAGTGTCATTTGGTCCACCTTCCTGTGCCAGGCGGCTGTGAAAGCGGCAGGAACAGAACCAGTAAAACAGAGGTAGCAATCTGATTAGAGAAAAATTGCATGGCCCTTTTATTTTTTCAGGCAGGCTCCTGTGGCTCTGTACACTGGGTGACACTGCAGAGATGGCCAGCCAGGGGGAAAAAAGCCTGTAACGGGGGTGACCAAAAAGGGGGGTGACCAAGCAGGATTTGAGCTCTGGCACCTGGTTTAAAAACTGCTCAATTCACCAAAAGCTACTTCCCACTTAAATCTTGCACCCCAATCCTCAGCATGCTTGCTCAAATGTAAGTTCATCTTTACTGTCTGATAAATGTGCTTCAGAGCACAAGCGTTGTTGATTATATGAATTGTGCAGTTCAATCCTCGCCACGTTTACTTAGAAGTAAGTCCCTTGGTGCTAAGTAGGGCTTGCTTCCTAGGAAGTAGGTTTAGGGTTGCAGCCTTAGGGGCCCAATCCTATCCAATTTTCCAGCACTGATGCAGCCATGCCAACAGGGCATGTGTTGCATTCTATTTGGGGGGGGGGGTAGTCATGGAGGCACCCTCAAAGTAAGGGATTGTTTATTCCCTTGCCTCAGGGCTGCATTGCAGCTGCATCAGAACTGGAAAGTTGGATCGGATTGGGCCCTTAGTTGACTAATCTGCAAGGGAAGGTTAAAGAGTGTTGGGTTCTTTAGTTTAGAAAAGAGGCAACTGGAGATTGGGAGGGGGAGACATGTGGGGCCGGCCCACTCATGCGGTCAATTAAGTGGTGCTGCCTGAGGCAGCAGCTTGGTGGGAGGCAAACCTCCCTTGCTCCTCCCCCTCCCCCTCACTGGCTCAGAAAATGAATAGCAAGATGCAGCAGAACAGGAAATGTGGAGGAGAGGAAAGCGACACTCTAGCCCACCTCTCCTGTCCTCCTACTCTTCCTCTCCTGCTCCGCCCCCCCTATTCATTTTCCAACCCCCAGGAGTGGAAGAGGCTGCCAAATCATCAGGTTGGGGGGGGCAGCATTTGGCACTGGGACATGATAGAGGTTGATGAAATTATGCACATATAAGAAGTGGACAGAGTCTTTCCCCCTTTCTCTCACACGGTGGTACCGCTGTGTAGGGCTAGCCACGTATCAGGGATCTTGCAGCTGTGGACAGCCTGCATGGGCGGGGAGGGGGTGGACTAGATGCTCTTGTGGGACCCTCCCAACCCTTGGATTCTACTAGAAATTGGGGACCCTCCACTGAAATTTCCAGGACAGAGATCTAAAATGGACAAAAGGAAGGCTTCCTTCCCGCAGCCCAGAATTGATTTGCGGAGTTTGCTGCCAGCAGGTATGGTGATCACCTGTAGCCCAGGTGGCATCCAAAGGTGTTTGACAAATTGGGAGGGGGGCAGGCCCAGCACTGGCTACTGGTTGTGTGGAGTGCCCCAGGTTAGAGGCACACCTCTGCATGTAAGTTGCGGGGGAGCAGGGGCTTTTATGGCCAGTTTCTGTGCTTGGGGGGGGGCGGCGGCACTGATGAGATCCGGGTCTCATCCAGCAGGACTCTTCTGAAGACTCATTAATCCTATTTGCAAACAAGTAAGAACAAGGTGCAAAAAGGCACGTTTGCTTTGTTCTTAGAGGGAGCAACTGTGTCAGAGTGACGGGGAGATGCCTCCTTTTGCAGGAAGCGTACCCAGACTCAGAACCTTCCGAAGGCAAACAGAAGCCTGCTTTTTGGGTTGAGATGTTGGTCGTTCCTAATGGGCTAATTTGTGCAGGGTTTAACTGAGCAGTCAATTGCCTGGAACTCATATAATTAATCAAGTAGGATTTCTCTAATCAGGCGATAGCCTTCTTTTTCTTTAAAAAAAAACTTCTAAAAAAAGCTACTTATCGCTTAACATAATGCATTAATTGATTATAGATAAAACTGCTTAGCAACTTGACCTTATGCCACTGGCTTATGCAAGAAATTCCACTTAATTGAACTGGGCCTGCCAGGGGAAAACTGCTCCCTGCACCCCACTGTTACCTCCCGCTTTGCAAGCCACCCTTTGTAACGCGCGCACACACACACACACACACACACACAAACCACAGGACAAAGAAGCCTTCAAAGTCACTTAGTGTAAATAGTAGCCGTGTTGCCACCTTTTCAGGTGACTTCTGCAGCTGTGCCTTTAAGAGAAACTTGGGCACAAATATTCCTAGATAAGAGGATAGCGCTTCTCTTCTACAATGAAAAGCGTCACCTGTTGATTCCTGTAGCTCAAGCTACTCTCAAAGGCACAAGAGCAGAGCAGGCCATTGTTTCCTGATCAGTTGGCCACCCCAAACAGCAGTCAATGCATGCCACAGGAGATCAAAGAGCAGGAGGAATTCTCTGTCCAGGCTAAGAGAGAATCTCAAAGTAGAAGCTCCTCACCTGTGCAAAAACCTTGCAACTGAACCCCTTTGAAAAAAGCTGGCTCTTTTCCACTGGGACTCAAGATGCAAATAGAAACAGCCAGTTTGTGTGTGTGTGTGGGGGGGGGGGTTGACTCTTCCTGCTCCTGTGCCTTGAATAGCAGCTTGGCACACCCAGAAAGTTGGCCGCTGGAGCCTTTATCACTATGAGGGTGAAAATGGAAAAGCAGCTAAAAGAAGAGGAGCAAAACTGGGTAAAGAAGGTGGCAACTCCTTACCATGTCAAAAACCAGAGTAAGGACGTCAGCCAATCATAGCATACAACAAATGCATACAACAGCACAATTTATCTCCTGGTCAAATCACCCCTTGAACATCTCCCCATTCAGGATACAGTAGGGTAGTCAACTTTTCCTGGTAGCCAAGCAGCTGTGCCTTCAACAGCAGCTAGATGTGCAGATGTTGGCAAGCAGAATAATGCTCTATGCCAAGCTTCATGAACCAATTCCTGCTGACCAAGCTCCTCTGAGGACATAGGAACAGCTTGGACATACTTTTTCTGGTCAGGTGGCAACCCCAGCATTTGTTCTCCGACGATGATTTTGAGTCCTCAGTTCCTGAGCCAAGGAAAGTGTAGAAGGGAGGGTACATTGCCTCCCAAGTGTGCGTATCCAACATTTTCAGATATAAAAAGTATGAATTCATGGGTTTGTTTTCAGCCTGATAGATTACGTTTTGGCAGGTCTCACTAGGGTTGCCAACTAGCCAGGGAAAAAAAACCTACCCTTGGCTTTTCTGCACCTTTAGCAGCTTCTCAGTATGCAGCAATCAGCACAGGAAAATCTTCACAGCACAGAGATAAAAAAGATCACCCCATCTGCACATCAGCTTGCTGTTAAAAGCACAGCTACACTGGAGGGTTGCAAAGCTGGCCACCCTAGAGCCAGCGGGTTTGAACGAAAAGGTTATTTTGATCCACAGAACTAGTTCAAAGATTTTTGGCATCGACAATGATCCCTCTTTTTCATGAGGGTTTTTGGCAGAAAATATGTATGCAGTATAGTTTGGTAGTTTGTTTAAGTTGACCCAAAATCAACCTCTGGAAAAGCCCATTCCTATCCATCACACCTTGCTCCCCATTTTTTGCAAAACCAGAAAAAAAACAACAAATAAATATCACATCTGCTTGCTTAAATAGCCGGATGAGTTCCCACTTCCACCAGCGTCTCTGGGCACCCCTACTTGTGCTCTCACTCGCCCTCTCACCAGGCAGTCTGAGTCCACTGCCTGCAGAGAATCTTCCTGAAAGCCTTCCGGAAGTCCTGGTTGAAGATGGTATAGATGACCGGGTTCAAGGAGCTATTGCAATAGCCAATCCAGAAGAAAAACTTAAAGGTGCTCGCTGGGACCTGGCAGGCCCGGGGGCAGATGGCACTGAGGCTGTAGAGGAAGAAGAACGGGAACCAGCAGACCACAAAGACCCCAATCACCACGGCCAGGACAAAGGTGAACCTCTTCTCCCGTTTGAGATGGGTCTTCCGCCGCCAAGGGTTGGCACTGAGGGTCTCCAGCCTCCGCACCAGCAGCACCTCCCCTTTGGCGGTGGCCAGGGTGTCCATGCCCTTCGGGGGGCTCTGGGGAGGTCCATTGCTCTGCCTGAGGCTGTCCTGGGGGGAGCAGTCCTGCCGGCCGGCCGTCTTCTCCACCAGGGACTGTGAAGTGGGGCTGGTGGCCATGGCTAGCTGCGGCTGCTTGTCCTCCTGGCTCACCAAGTAGATATTCCGCGTGGCGAGAGCGTGGGCCTCTGGCGGGTGGCCTTCCTGGATGGGGACCTGGTGCCCATTGGGCTCCCCGTCCCCTTGGGCCTTGGGCTGGTCCAGCTTGGGGGAGGCTTCCTCCGAGGGGCCAGCCGCGAGCTGGGGCGCCCCTCTCTCTTCCTTGGCCTTGGGCTTCTTCGCTCGGGGCCCCTGCCGGCTTCGCTGCTTGGCTATGAAGTAGATCCGGATGTACACCAAGATCATGATGATGCAGGGGGCGAAGAAGGAGCAGGTGCTGGAGGAGAGGATGTACCAGGGCTCGTCGTTCAGCTCGCACAGGTTCTCGCCCTCCTTCGGGTTCTTGGCGTTGACCACCAGCGGGGGCAGGGAGATGACGGCCGCGAGGAGCCACACCAGCAGGATGGTGCCCTTGATCCGCCGGGGCGTCCGCTTGGAGTTGTACTCAATGGCCCGGCTGACGGACCAGTAGCGGTCCAGGCTGATGGCGCAGAGGTGCACGATGGAGGCCGTGCAGAAGAGGACGTCCAGGGCCAGGTAGGCCTTGCACCAGGTCCGCCCGAAGTACCAGTAGCCCATCAGCTCGTTGGCCAGCGAGAACGGGATGATGAGGGTGGCCACCAGGATGTCCGCCGCGGCCAGGGAGACCAGGAAGAGGTTTTGCGGGGCCCGCAGGGAGCGGCTGGTCAGCACGGCGATGATCACCAGCACGTTGCCGAAGATGGTGAAGAGGATGAGGAAGGTGGTGACGGCGGCGATGGCGGCGGTGGCTTGGACGTTGTAGCCCTCGTGGCTGCCCATGGCCGCCACCGTCATGGTGACGCAGCCGCGGTGTGGGTCGGGGAGGGGGACGGGTGGCCCACCTGCTCACCTTCTCCTGCAGGGCGGCCTGTCAGAAGCCCCCATGGGGTCCTCGGCCCAGTGGGCGGCTCAGAGGGGCGGGCACTGCTTCCTGGGCTCCAGCACAGCTTCCATACTGGGAGTCAGCCAGCGAGAGCACCTGCTTCTCCAGCTGGTCGGGAGGCTGTTAGTTACCTTCTATTCTGCCCGGCAGCTCCCTGCCAGCATCCCCCTGCCTCCGAGCTGCCTCTCGCCAGGGTCCTCCGTCATGCTTCTCTGATGCCCGGGCGCGGGCAGTCCCTGGCCCGTGATTGGCTCCCAGCAGCCCAAGAAGTTTCCTTCTGCCACCTCCTCTTCCTCGCTGGAAAGTTGGCGGAGCCCGGCAGCCGCCCCGCCCAGCCGCTGCCAGGCTGCTCCCGCTGCCTCTCCCGCTCTCTCCGGGTTGCGGGAAGACCTCGCGCCTCCCTGCGCTGTCTTAAATGAGCTGCAGGGGGAGTCGGGCTTGGCTCTCCCCGCTGCTGGGCTGACGTGTGATGTCAGGCAGTTTCTCCGCTCTTGTCCCATCCCCTTGTCAGACGCCACCGGGGAGAAAGGAGGGAGGGGACAGAAAGAGGGGTGTGCGGAGGAGGAGGTCGCGCGTGTGTGTGCGCGCACACCCCCCCCCCCAAGTTGCTGCAGCAGCCCCACAACAAATCCGCGGCAAAGAAGTAACTCGCTCACCTCCTTTCCGTTTGGTCCGTCTGAATTCTGTCTTCTGTCTCCTGCCAGCATTGCAGAGCCTGGGCTGTGTGCGTTTTCTGCTCTGGGCAGGTTGCTCCGTAACAAAATTAGGCAGATAAAGCCAAGTCTAAGAAGATGGACTCAGGCTGGCTGGCTTTCTCTCCCCCCCCCACCCACCCACCCCAAAAAATCCCTGGGCTGCTGTGCTTCTGCTCTTCAGGAAACTTTGACTTGGGGAGATTTGGTTGAGATTGGAGGGGGGAGACAGGGGGAAAAGAAGCCCTTCTTTTTTTTTGTAGCCTGCTTTAACAAAAACCAGACTGAGTTGAGAACAGCAGAGTGTCTTTTGTGAAAAACAGAGTGAGAAATCGGTGTACGCCTTCCCAGATTAAGTCCTGGTTCAAACTGAACACTGACCACTTGCTTTGTAAATCACAATTTCAGTACATTTAGTTTACCTTTAGTACACTTAATTTAAGTGCATTTAGCTGTAGGTGGGATTTTGTGGCTGCAGCACAATTCAGCCCCCAGTGAAGCACTTTTCTGTCTCGTGCCTGGGAGCGGGAGGAGCCCCGATCTTCCTTGGGGGGTCAGCTGCTCCTTGCTCACCTGCCCGTCTTCTCTCTGCACATTCTGGGTTCTCACATGAGTTACTCCAATGGGCAAGCAGGCAGGCAGAAAGAGCTCCGGGGAGATAAGAGAAGAATCGGGAACCAGCGATAGAATCAGGGATAGAGTGGATAGAGGGATGTTCTTTTCCTTCTCTCCCAGCACCAGAACCAGGGGACATCCACTAAAATTGAGTGCTGGGAGAGTTAGAACAGATAAAAGGAAACACTTTTTTACCCAGCGGGAAATTTATCTGTGGAAATCCTTGCCATAGGAGGTCGTGATGGCATCTGGCCTCGGTGCCTTTAAAAGGGGATTGGACAGATTTCTGGAAGAAAAGTCCATTATGGTCTATAGGTCATGATGGGTGGTGCAACTTCCTTACGTTAGCAGTAGGCTAAATCAGAATGTCAGATGCAGAGGAGTGGCAACAGGATGCAGGCATCTTGTTGTCTCGTGTGCTCCCTGAGGCATCTGGTGGGCCACTGTGAGATACAGGAAGCTGGACTAGATGGGCCTTTGGCCTGATCCAGCAGGGCTTATGAACCCCAGAAATGGAGGAAGTGGGCGGAGGTGGTGGACGAGGTAGCAGCAGCCAGGGTGCCTAGGAAAGGAAGAGGCCAGAAAGATGCTCATGACTTAGAGGCTGCAAAAGTGAGAATGATTATTGTAGCACATCACCTGGAAAGTATCTCTCAGCCCCTTTCATTTTCCCTACAATTCTGCCACCCTCTTCCCAACGTGCTTTCGCACAGCAAAGCAAACATTCAAACTAGGTACAACCCAACAGCTGAAACCCACTGTTCCATTTCCCATTGTTGTGTTTCTCAATTTCACAACGTGTGTATGTTGGGAGGGGGGAGGCCAAATGTACCACAATTAACAGCTGGAAAAAAATTACAGGGAACGGCAGCCTACGAGCTCAGGCTGAGCTGACAGATATCAAACACACAAAAGGAAAGGCTGTTTGTGTACATGACAAACGTCACAATTCGCCCGGAGTGAGGGGAGATGCAGGCAGCTCCTCTCTGCCTTCCTTCCTACACAGCAAATTGTGAAAACTAGTCGGAATTGCTCCAATCCAGACAGCCGTAGGATGCAAACTCAGCATCGTTTTGCCAGAGCCAAATTGCAACATCAAGCTCAGTTTTTCCCATCAAGCAGAACACACACAAAAAAACCCTTTAGGGTGGAGCAGAGGTATGGGAATAATAGAGATCCCAAGAGCATCCATTGGCTGTAAGTGCTTTGAAATACAGACACTGAGAGGCAGACAGTCTCTGCCCCAGACAGCTTACACTCAGAAGCAGAGCCAAAAGGGAGAGGAAGCCAAGGAGGGGAGAATGAGAGAGTCGCTCGCTTTTACGAGATGAATTAGCAATATCTCACCTCCCAGACCCATATCTGGTACATTGCATCATATTTCGGCGACAGAGACGTTGGAGAACTCCCTTCCATTACCATCTTACAGACAGGCTGGAATGCAGGAGCAAAGAGGCCTAAATGCCTCCATTAAGGAGCTGTTAGGGTGTTTTGTCTGCCAACTGTGATGCCTGCTTCCACCCTCCTGGGGAATGCTCCGTTGGTTACAGAGTGAAATTAGCCGAGAGCCAAAGAGAATCTGCTCCCTCCCTCCCTCCCTCCCTCCCACCCACCCTCCCACAAAGTTCTCAGAATTCTCTCCTGCAACATTTTGATGCAGAATTTCCTCCAGGTTTATTCCCTGACAATTCAAGGGATATTTGATTGTTTTCAGTAATGCCCAGTGATGCCACTGTGATGTGTGCCCAGGTGTGCCCAGTGATGTCATTCAGGGGGAACGGACCAGAACGGGCATTCCGGATCCTAACAGGCTCCGTGGCTGCTTCTGGGTTTTTTTGGTGTTTTTTTTTTTCAACATTTGAATTTGAACTCAAAAGTGAGTTCCTGTTTCTAAATCATTTGAATGACACCACTGGGTGTGCCCCAGTATCCACTGATTCAGTACCCACAGTTTCAGTTACCCACAGATACTATGGATACGGGAACACCTATTAAAAAGATGTTGTTGTTCAGTCACTAAGTCGTGTCCGACTCTTCGCAAGCCCCTGGACCACAGCACGCCAGGCCTCCCTGTCCTCCACTAGCTTCCGGAGTTCGCCCAATTTCATGTTCATCGCTTCGGTGACACTATCTAACCATCTCATCCTCTGCCGCCCCCTTCTCCTTTGGCCTTCCATCTTTCCCAGCATGAGGGTCTTTTCTAAAGAGTCCTCTCTTCTCATGAGGGGGGCAAAGTATTTGAGCTTCAGCTTCAGTAATTGCCCTTCCAGGGAGCAATCAGGCTGGACTTCCTGGAGGATTGACTGATTGGATCTCCTTGCAGTTGAGGGGACTCTCAAGAGTCTTCTCCAACACCATAATTCAAAATAGGAGAACATTAAACAAATGTTGTTTTTCACCTTGTTGCAGAAGCACTACTGATGCTCGCCTATCTTTAAAAAGGTGTTCCCAGTATCCATGGTTTCAGGTACCCACAGGTGGGGGGGATCCGGAGAAAAAATAAGTAGGCATTTTTACCGTGATGGCCCAATTCCAACCAGAGCTGATCTTCTAACACCTAAAGGCCTTCCTGAAAATCACAGACATGAAAGTTACCCTTGCAGTTACCCTTGCTAACTGGGCAAGAGCAGTGGTGTCATCCAAATGATTTAACAACAGGTACTCACTTTTGATTGGCACATGTCGGGACCCGCCCACCGGAAGTGACGTCATAAGCCGGAAGTGATGTCGTGGCAAGAAGAGACATTTAAAAAGCCCTTTTTGAGGCCTCAGACAATTTTAAACTGACCCAACAGTTGCAACAGTATTCCACAGCACCCCCAGAACACGTTAAGGAGGCCTGGCATCATGTTAAAGTGACCCAACAGTTCCAAAACCCCAGAGCAGCTCATTTTTCAGTGGCAAGGAAAGGCAAGGCTCCACTCGCTGCCTGCCTTGCTCTGAGAACGTGCAGGCAACTCAAACGTGCAGGAAATTCAAACGTTGCAGGGGGCAGAGTCAACGAGTGGGTGGGTGAATGGGCGGGGCCAACCATAATCCTAGAAACCGGTACTCGCGTACCCCCGCGTATCCCCTGCATGACATCACTGGGCAAGAGGCACTTTTCACGTGGTGTTTCTCTTATATTTAGCAGGGGGAGAGTAATTGTCCCTCTTCACCCCTGCGCAGTGTCTTTTCTAGTGGCTGTTGCTGGTGGAGTTTTGCATATTTTTAGATTGTGAGCCCTTTGGGACAGGGAGCCATTTAACTTTATTATTGCTATTTGCCTGTAAACCGCTTTGTGAACTTTGTGTTGAAAAGCGGTATATAAATAGTATTTGAATGAATGAATGAAAGGCTTTAGCCATTGAACTCAGCCCATTTTTGCCTGGCAAGACAGGTATGCCTGACTCCTTTGCAGGGTCTTTTCACCAAAGACCAGCTTGGCTTGGCTTCGTCCTTCCCCACACCCTGATCTCCTGGATCCTGAAGAGGGAAGGGGCTGCAGCTCAAGCCCGAGCTTGGAGCACAGCTGTCAGTCAGTGGGGGCACTGCTGACTCAGCCAAATCAAGGCCCTGACTCAGCAGAAAGTGGCTTCATAGAGGCCATGCAGAAGTCCACATTCCTATTCTGCCCCAGCTGGAGCAAGAACGCCCTCTTTGAACCCCTCCCCAAAGGATCTCAGACATTCCTTTGCTGCAAAGGAAGATTGCGAGCGACATTGTCCACTGCCCTTTAAATTAGCTGCCCCTAACAATGGAGCTGCTGCTGCTTCTGATAGCAATATTTGTTTTGTAAAATGACAGATGTGAACACCTAAAGAGGATCTCAGGTAGCCAATAATGGGGGAGGGGGGATTTGCTCAGCTTCTTTCTTTGGAAAGCGCATGACCGCAAGATAAATGCAGGTGACTTTGTAGCTCAACTGCCCCTACAGCAACTTCACACCAGACGGGCGACGTCTGCAGTAGCTCTGCTACAGACAAAAGTGGTTCTCATGGTCATCTTTTCCTCTGTACCCCATTCACACACATGGTTCCAGCTGCCACATACAATCTAAAGCGACACCTGTGTGGCCAGGACAGGGCACAAGATGCACCCAGCCGCCGTTTGGCTGGAGGCAAGACCAACGCCCCCCAACCCCTCAATAAGAGACAGCACAGCAGGGGATTTTGTTCTCCTTTGCCCCAGATAGGAGTAGCTAAGCAGGGCTACTTCTTTCTTCCTCCAGCAACTTTTGGCACAACAAAAGGAGAAGCTGGAGAGCCCAGATCAGCTCACTTTGGTTTTTTGAAGTTCAAACACTGATTATAAAGGGCAGCACATGCACAGCACGGCGGGAGGGAAGAGAATAATATAGTGGAATTAAAAGAGTTAAACTGGGACAACTGGGGATTAACTTTTGGGGGGAAAAACCACAGGTGGAAAAAAAACCTATTCCCTTCTTCTTCTGGTTTGCTGTGTTGTGAAGTGTTTGATATAGGACTAGAGCAGCCTCTGCTGATGCAAACGTTTTACTACACATGTAGTTCGGCAATCCCTACCCCCCCCCCCAAAAAAAAAACAGGCAAGGCCGAAATGGTGAAAAGCACAAGTACTTCCTTTTATCTGTTTTAACTCTCCCAACCCTCAGTTTTAGCAATGCCCCCTGGTTCTGGTGTTTTGAGAGAGGGAAAAGAACATCCCTCTATCGACACTATCCCTTCCGTGCATTATTTTGTATGTTTCAATCATGTCCTCTCAGGCACCCTTTTTCTAGACTGAAGAGCCCCAATCCAGCTGCACCTAGGTTTACCAAGTTTTTTTAAAAGGAGACTGAGAAAGAAATATTATCTTTACGTATTTATTTACAAGTAATAACCAGAAGATGACTCTCAAATACTTACACATGCTTGTAAACTGCAGGAGCTCAGCTGTTTGCAGGACAAGTAGCAGTGATCTTGCAAACTGCAGGAGCTGAGCTTTAGGCAAGGCCATTGCCAGCTACCTGATTTCTGAATAGCTCCAGGGCAATTAGCTATCTGATTTTTCCATCACCTTTACGCAGCCCACCAAAATCAGGTCACAATGCGCCAGTGGGTCCTAACCCACAGTTTAGGAACCCCTGAGCTAGGGTGTTTTCAGTGGACCAAAGGCCAACCAAGAATGTCCTTTTATTCCAGGACCGGTCCTACATTTCAAGACAGAAGGGGTGCCCACTTGAGGAAGGGCTGCCCACATCACTTGCTTGTGTGTGTGTGTGTGTGTGTGTGTACTTTGTTCATTCATTGGGTTGCATTAAAGAAGGCTAAGACACCCAAGAATCAATATATAGCTTTTATTTTGTAGCATCCTTGCATTTTCGGGTGCTGTGTCCTGTTTATGGTATCTGGTCATGTGGCTCCAGAGCTATATTCAAGATCTGCTGCTTTTAGCAGCCAAAGCAGCCCATCTCCTAGCCTCACTATCAGAGTCGTAATGGGTGAAAACAGTGCCTGGAGCAAGCAAATATTTTGCACCACGACCCCCCCCCCTTTCAAACTCACCACCAGCACCTGGCTGTATGCTCCAGGAGTTGCAATGACATCACAGCACCACCCACTTCCTTAGTGGGAGGTTCTCCAACACAGAGTTTAGTGAAAAATAAACAATTCTATTGTTGTTTTAATTTTGTTTTTACTATATTGTTTTAATATTATTTTTTAATGTTAAATTTTATATTTTTTGTAATGCCACCTTGGGTGCCTTCGGGCATAAAGGCGGGATAAAAATCTAATAAATAATAATAATAAAAGGCATTCCAATCCACCCTCACTTCCCATTCCTCCAGCTGTTGTAAGGAGGCACTTGAGTGGAAAGGAGGGTGAAAGTATGAAAGAAAAAACAAACAGTATGAAAGAAGTCATACTTGGGAAGTCTACTCAGTAGTAAGTCCCATTGTTGGCAATGGGTCTTATTTATTTGAAGAATTTATACCCCGCCTTTCCCATGCCGAAGCAAATGCCCAAGGTGGCTTACATGGGCAGGATAGTCTAAACCACCATTTTTTTTCAATGGGGTTTTTAAAAATCTACAGTATTCTTGTGATCTGCCAATCCTCAGGCCCAGATGTCACCTTCACAGTGTGGTTCTCTCCTTTGGCTGCTGCCATCAAGCCTCAGCAGGCAATCGCAAGTCAAGCCTGGACAGGTCCTCAAGGTCGCATTCCCTTCTTTGCCGGCTGGCCTCCTCACACACTCCCCCGCAACTCTCACTTGCGATGAGTAATCAGCTCCACAGCGACTCCGTTCTGCCACCACAGGTACTGCAGCTTGTCACAGCCTTGCATTTGTATTCTGGCATTCTTACTCCCAGGTAATTGTGCATAGAATTGTAGACATAAATGTAAATTGATCTGGCTACTGAAATTGTGGCTGCCTGTTAGCACTCTGTTCCCTTCCAGCTTTCTTCCCCCCCCCCGCCCACTATTTCATGAATAAAATCTATGCACTGTATTGGTTGATTATTGTTCTGTTCATCCTGCCAAGCAGTTGTCTTTTTCTTCTTTTTACCAAGTCTACAATCCTATGCACAGTTACCTGGGAGTAAGACCCATTGCCAACAATGGGACTTACTTCTGAGTAGACTTTCCAAGTATGACTTCTTTCATACTGCTTTTTCTGTTGCTTTCACCCTCCTCTCCACTCAAGTGCCTCCTTATGACACCTGGAGGAACTGGAAGTGAGGGTGGATTGGAATGCCTCGTTCATTAAACTCTTTGATGGAGAGCCTCCACATAAGGAGGTGGGTGGTGAAGTCATCGCAACTCCGAGAGTTGTTTGCATTGCATACAGCCATGTGCTGGTAGTGAGTTTGGAAGGGGGGGGTGCAAAATAGTTGCAGGTGCTGTTATTTGCATTTGGATACTGCAAAAATTGCACCCACCCTTTGCACTGCACCTGGAGCAGCTGCTCCTCAGGCTCCACCCACAATACATCACTGCTTACTATTTATTTAGGGGATTACAGTACTGCCTTTCCCCAGCCAACAAGCCTGGTGCTCAAGGCCATTTACAACAAAAGATTTTAACACCAACACTGTGCCTCGCTCTCCCAAGCAGCAATAAGTTCTAGGAAGGCAGGACTACTGAGGTTCTGATCTCCTCTCCTTGAGGGATCTTGGAAATCTACTTTATTTGGAGGTAGAGTACTAAGATGGAGTCTGAGCGCACCTGATAGCAACAGGCTGCAGCCCCAACTGGTGACGACTAGTCAAAGGATGCCCGAGTCCAGGCATCAGGTTGTAGTAGAAGACTGTGGACCAACTCCCTTGCCCAGACCCCATCAGGAAATGGGCCAACTTGTGCCTGCAGTCACACACCCCCTCCCCAAGGCACACCTTCTAGGGAAAGCTTCCATTAAGCAGCACCCTGGACCTCTTCCACCTCACCTGATTTCTTTCTCTGTAAAAGAAAGCAGTTGGCCAGCCAATATCCATCATGACTAGCCCACAACCTCCACTAGCTCTGCAACAGAAGGTTTTACCTGGACCAAAGACAGCCCAAGCAGAACTCTAGGAAGGACACGGGGCTCACTGGGTGCCTTCAGCTCAGCCAGCTTTCACGCGGCCCTTCCAGTACAGATAACACAGGAGCCATCCCAGAGACTGCCATTCTAGAGCAATAGAGATGTGGGGCACTTGGTGCTGTAGCAAGTGGGCTAGGTAAAGGTAAATAAAAGGTTTCCCCACGACCGAATGGTCTAGTCGTGACCAACTGTAGGGGGCGGTGCTCATCTCAGTTTCAAAGCCTGTAGAGCCGACATTTGTCCGAGGAAAAGTTTCGGTGGTCATGTGGCCAGCATGACTATACCCCATAGCGCAAGGAACGCCGTTACCTTCTCACCAAAGTGGTCCCTATTTATCTCCTCGCATTTGCTTTCGAAGTGCTAGGGTGGCAGGAGCTGGGACAAGCAACGGTAGCTCACTCTGTCACACAGTCCTGAACTCCCAACCTTGCGGTCGGGAAGTCCAGTAACAGTGGATTAACTCGTTGCACCACCACGTCCCACAACTGGGCTAGTCTAGCCTCTAAAATCCCTTCCAACTCCAACACGTTAGACTTGTAGCAAGGCTAGGTGCTGTACTAATCGTTTGTGGAAGATACTCGTGGCAGACTCAAGGGGATGAAGGCTTGTAAGAAGCTACAAGAATCCCTGCAGCTAGTACAAACTGTTACCCCAGACTGGGGAGGAGGGAAGGATCGGAACAATGTTATTCCCAGGCAGTGCGATCTGAACCGTCGTTACTACTAGACGACACAGGCCTGTGAACACAAAGGCCTGTTTCTGCTCACCTCCTCTCTTGCTCCTGACTTCCTTGGGGGGGGGGTGCAGCCAGCCTCCACTTTCCGAGACTCCTCCCCAGCACTTACCTGCAGAAATTTTCCACAGCCCCTGGCTCCCCTCCCCATTTTAAAGCTGTCTGCCTGGCACTCAAGAGGCCAATTATACTGTCTATCTCACAGTAGGCAATTTTCTCCTCTGCCACCCACCATCGAATAAGCCTTATTTGCCCCCTCATCACATCTCTCCAAGCAGAGTCTTGAAACTTCTGTATTCCAGACGCTTTACATATATACAAAACATCCTTGCACCCGACAAGCAGTTTTTTCAAGAAGGTTCTCCCCTTCTCCCCCCCCCCCACAAATTTTGTATCTACCATTCCAGGAAAGCAGTTAACCATGCATTCCCCCCCCCCACAACCAAGGTACCCAAGAATCAAGGCAAAATGCACTACAGCAGAGGGGCCTACTCAGTGGTGTCATTCAAATGATTTAGGAACAGGTACTCACTTTTGATTGGCACTTGTCGGGGTCCGCCCACTGGAAGTGACGTCATAAGCCAGAAGTGATGTCGTGGCAGGAAGTGAGGTCATAGCCGGAAGTGATGTCATGATGCCTCCTCACAGAAAGTGCAGGCAATGGCTGTGGGCGCGTAGTACGCATGCGCAGCTGCTGAGCCAACCAGCCGATGGGGCCAGCTTCAAGTGGGCGGGGCCAGCTCAACTTCTAGGAGCCGGTACGCACATAGTGGTGCATAGTGGGTGCATGACATCACTGACCACAGTGCTTTTTATGTGTTTCCAACCACTCCCCTATAGCAGCAGAGGCTCTGGGCTTGAAGCTAGTCTGGAAGGCTCCCTTTGGTGCAGGGAATTGGAGTCCTGAGAAAGCAGAGGCTGAGAAAGCAGAGCAGGGGAGCTGCTTGGGAAGTTTTTTTTTATTACATGCTTCCCTGGAGTAGGATACAGGATGGCTAGTCCTGCCCCTTCCAAACAGGAGTGATTGAGACACAATTAAATGAAAACAGCTCCTGCCTAAGGAATCTTGACTCATCTCAGATGCAGAGAAAAGAGATCAGATCTTTTAGAGCAGTGTGGGTCAGAACCTGACAACAGGTGGGTTGTAGAAAGCTGGGAGCAGCTATTTGGGAAGCTGCAGCAGACCTGACTTTTGCTATATTCCTTTTGTGAATGTTAACAATTTGAATTTAAAGGTGAGTGTTTAGTTCAAGGCTTTTATATAATATTTTGTCCTCATCTTGGTTTCTGTCAGGGATGTTTCATGGTTCTGCAGTTGCTGAAGTCCACAAACACCAGTTTGCATTCCAGGAGTGTCACTTGATCATGGCACAATGTTGACACTTCCTGCTTGGTGATGTTACTTCTGGTTAATGACATCACTTCCGGTGGGCCCTGACCCAAATGCCATTCTAAAAAGTAGGTCTTGGTCTAAAAGGTTTGAAAGCCACTGTTTTAGTGCAGTGGGGACTCACTTTTTAGAATGACAATCTGTCCGGGACCCACCAGAAGTGATGTAATGGCCAGAAGTGCTGTCATTGTGACACCAGAGCTTGCTGCTTTGCTGAGAATGCAGCAACAAGTTGGATTATTTCTCAGCCATTTTCCAACAACAAAAGAAAAAAGCCTATTTACAATATTGACACAAGCAAAACCACCATAAAACCTTCCCTTTTCTAGCAACCCACCTTCCCATATTTTCAATATGGCTGCTCTGCCTCACTCCTGGAGTAACAAAGACTGGCTCCCAATATTTGTTGGATTCTGGGGAAAAAATGTTTATGGACTGATCAGAGCAGGGTAAACCTGGTGGTCTTACCCAGACATGTCTCTGGGACCGAGATTAATGATTTGGGAATGCAGTAAAGGATTTTTGTGCGTGTTCACTTTCCCAAACCCTTAATCAGTTATCTCTAGTAGGGTTGGCTCCTTGCACCCCACAAGCTGGCTTTTTATAGCCTTTTCTTCCTCTGGCTGTACAACTTGCAAGGTAGCAGCAGAGGTCAGGGGTTTTGAATGGCTGGCCTGAGCCTCAGAACTACAGTGTCCATCCATTTAGTCCAAAATGCATTGCAACATCAGCATCAATAGGCAGGCCGCATGTCAACATTGCCGCTTGACATAATAGCATATTATAATGCAGTCCAAAATTATTCAAGCAAATAAAAACCCAAGTAGTCTCTACAGGTCACTAAATCCCTGGTTGGCCCTTCTATTGGTGTTCTAGCATTTTAATGTGCTCCCATTATTCTTAAGGGAAGCCAGGCTGCCCCAGTGACATTAACAGATGGCTTTTTGCCCAACTACATTAAGTCAGGTCTACCCAAGTTGATTTTTTATGCTTCCTGGTGTCTAACATGGATCATCCAGGGCTGAATGCCTCTTAAGGGGTTGTTCTGCCACCTGCGGTTTTAACAATTTTTTTTTACATTCAAGTAAGGTCTGCTGACTGATCAGAACACCTTTCATGGACCAAGCTGCTTTTGAAGCCATTAATTGGTTAGACATTCTAGCCCTATATAATGAACACGGTTTTGTGGTCTAGAGATGGCATGTGGGAAGCTACATGGGGTAGCTATTGCATTTTCTCTTCAAGACAGCTTGCAGTTTGCAGACAGAAAAGAATGGAGTTGTTAGAAACCCCCAGCCAACATTATAGCCATGACAAGCATTCAGGTTGTGCAGCACAAGATTAAAGGAGCACTTAGGGTTTATTTGGTTCATGCAGAGCGTCAGAACATTGCCAACACTGCTTTCTACAGACAAGGATTTCAATCCCAGCAAGACTGCCCATTTTGTGGCCATCCACACCTTCTAGCACCACCTACAGAAAGAAAGGATAGGGCAGTTCATTTTGTGAAGTTGGTACCTTTTACACATAGAGCTTTACAGCTACAGAGGCAGATCAGGCAATGTTTTCAAGGAACAAGCAAATTGAACCATGAACAAGTTCTTTATGACTGCATTAGCCCACTACTAGTCAATATTGCTCTTGAAGAATTGTTGGGCAAAGAGTGTGTATCATGGGATGCAAAGTAACAAGCTCTGGACATTACTGAAACCAACTCGAAGTTCCAATTTCCGTTTCTAGAATCAAGAACTGCAATTTTCAAATATTTGCAGTTTTCAAGTGTTTCCATCTCCTAGCACATTGACAAGGCGCTAAAATGTTCAAGACACATCAGTGTCCGTCCCCCCCAATTGTCAAAGTACACTGTGCTGCTCCAATGGCTCTACTCATCCTCCAATGGCTCTACTAATAAGCGACCCTCTCTAAACTCTATGGTCTAATGTAGACTTGCCCTTTCTGAAACCAATCTGTTCGGGCCCAATAATGTCATACTGGTTAAGCCATTGGTTGACTACTTTGGAACACCTACTTTTTCAATGTCCTCGTCACGCCACGAGCAGAGGGCGTTATTTAACTCCTCTGTTGGAAATGAATCCCCAGCATGCTACTACGTGGAATGTCCAACTGCTTTTTGCAATCCAGGATGTCGATTTTATTAAGCAATTGGCTTGTTTTTTAGCTTCTATTATTAAGGTAAACCTGTTGCGTATCTGATGGTTTTTTGTTTCCACGCTTGATGGAGGATTATGAGTATTCTATGTATATAACTATGGTTGGTTTATAATGCCAATAAAGGTTTTTCATTCATTCATTCATTCATCCAACTCTATGGCACACTTGCAGGCCAACCACGGCACACCAATTTCATGGTCATTGAAAATAGCTGATCTAAAAGGGAGAGTCTGAGATGGGGAAGGAAAGTGCACTTACTGGAGAAAGTGCATATCTGAGATTTCAGGTCTGAAGAACTGAAGTTTGATAGTGAGTCATCAGGACACAAACCTTGCACTTGCAAGTCTCTGCATCTTAATTTTAAACCCAATATCCTACATGTTTCATTTGTCTCTACAAGGCTCCAGCAGGAGCACTTCCAGGGAGATGCTGCACCTCTGAATGACTTCTTCCTGTTGTGCTTTCCCTACTGGGTATAACCCACATCTTGCTACTGTGAATCAAAGCTCACCCACCAAGAGTCCACCGCAACAGCAACCATCCCAATGCCGTTTTTTGACAATGATGCCAGCAGAACAGACAAAGTGATCTTACCTGTAGTTTGCAGGTCCTGGCGAGAGGGCTGCCCAGTGGATTCCAGCCCAAGTCTCCATCCCATTTTGTAGACCAGACTAGGTGCCATTTGGAGGAATTCAGGGGGGTTGTGTAGATTCTTATTTTGCCTACAGGAGAAGCATCTCTGGTAAATGCTTCCTTTCATTGAATCAAAACCCTAGTGCTACTGTTTTCTTTTGACCAGGAAACCCCAGCAGGACTGTCCCACCTCCACAAGTCTTCTACTTGCCTGTACCTTCCCCCACCCCAAATCTGCACAGCCCGATTCACGGCTTGGTTTGAATGAGAATTGCATGATCCAGGTGTTCTCCCCATAAAAAGGTAAAGGTTTCCCCACAACCAAAGGGTCTGGTACTGACTGACTGCAGGGGGAGGTGCTCATCTCCGTTTCAAAGCCTGTAGAGCCAGCATTTTGTCCGAGGACAAGCTTCCGTGGTCATGTGGCCGGCATGACTATATGGCGTAGTGCACGGAACGCTGTTACCTTCCCACCGAAGTGGTCTCTATTGATCTACTAGCATTTTTAAGTGTTTTCGAACTGCTAGGTTGGCAGGAGCTGGGACAAGTGACAGGAGCTCACTCCATCGTGCAGTCTTGAACTCCCAACCTTCCGGTCGGAAAGCCCAGCAGCAGCAGTTTAACCCGCTGCGCCACCACGTCCCATGTCTCCCCATAGGCCTGACTTTTATCTGCCTAGTCAGCTGACTGCCCCACCCACCTTGCAGCGTTAAGACCCCCTCCCAGGCTGTCCTTATGCCTACAGCCCAGCCCCCTCACCTGCACTTGGGGGGCGGGTTTCTTTGTCTGGCCTTACAGGTACCACAGACAGCAGCTGGCTGATACAGTATGGGATGTGCACCCAGACAAGGCCAGGCAGAAGTATTAAAATGGTGACTACCCAGACACCCAGGGCTGTCTTTAAGTCAGTTGGACCCTCTGCCTCAGGGGAACATGCCACAGTAGTCCACTCGAGTCTTGTCAAATATACACACTTCCACATTGCAGGTTTTAGAGATCCAACGATGTTAATTTTCTTCTGAATTCTTAAGAGTCAGTAGCATTTGTTTATATTTTTGAAATTTTCTGCATTTTTACAACTACAGGTTGATCATCCCATATCTGGACAACATGGGATGGGAAGGTATCTGGATTTGGAATAATTGCACAACTCTAATGAGGAATGCTTGCTTTTTTCACTGTTACCCATTTGGGGGTCTGCTGGCCTCTGACATTTTTCAACCACATATTTTTCAACAAGGCACACACCACAAAGCAGAGAGCTTACAGCCTATATGTGGGAATGAGCACATGACCTTCCTACGGAAAGTTTTAAAAAGTCTTGGACAAAGATGTCTGGATAAGGGGTAATCTAAAAAGTGCATGCGAGTTAATGGATCTAAGCACACTTTTATATAAAAGTGCATGCATGCCAGCCTACAAGTAAATAGTTCAACACAACTTGTGCTGGTGACTACAATGATTTACTTTTTAGAAAGCAATCAAATATGCATTTATTCTACCATAGAGATTGATGTCAATAGCAAGTTTTATTTGTTATCTATTAAGAATCTACAGATCTTGGTATGAACCTGGCCATTCAAACCCCTGCTCACTATTTCAAGCCCACCCACCGTCTCCAGGAATTGCACCCAGAGGCAACAGTATTTCCTGGATTAAATTCTGTAGTGATGTAGGGGGCACTTTGGTGTATGAATTCAGAAATAAACCGAGTAGCTTGTACTCGGGCTTCTAGTTGGGCCCCCATGTGACACCGCTTCTAATCAGGATACTGTCCTTCCAAGGGCAGCCATTTTTCATTGCCAAGGCGCTTTTGTTTACTTGAAGCTTACGCCTAGGCAAGCAAGGGCTTTAAATCTTCATGTAGTACAGCACAGAAAGTCATTTTAATGGGCTTTTCATGCCACAAAAATTCTTGAGCAAGGTGTTTTCGGAGTGGCTTATAAAAAAAAGAGAACATCGTATCAATTAGCATTTTCCACTCCAGATTAAAACCTGGGCAATTAAATTCTTTCGCTTGGCACCAGGGGGACATCAAAGTAGGTGCTAAACAAGCCTCCCTAGGGAGAGAGTCCCAGCTGATATTCCACAGCCCTCTCTGCAGTTGCCATCTGCTCATCTCAGATGGAGGCCACCTTATTGAGGGCCTTCAAAAAGGCCTTCAGTGTCTAGAGATACTAGAGCAAGCGGTCCTTCCAAGATCAACTCTTGCATGGGCCCTCACCTAGAGTTACAGTACACAGCTTGTGTCCAAACCTTACAGGATATAACCTGGCAGCCCGGCCTTCACTCCCACCAAAATGCCTTTTATATGGAGGGGGACTTACCCACCACAGACCCCGTTGGACTGTAGAAGAATTTGAGACAGCCAGAGCCATGCAGGACTGGGCTGATCAGAACTGCCTTTTGGCTAGGAACTTTGGTGGCTGAAGGCTCCAAGGAGGCACGGCCACCTGAAAGAAAGGGTTTGATGGAACAATCATAGCCGACTTTGATCGTGGGTGGGTGGGCAACCCTTGTCCAACTAGAGCCAGTGCTGGGAATTCCTAGATTCACCTTGTGCTTCAACTGAACTGATGGCCCATTGCAACCCACCAACCTCATCCCTGTAAGTTAAAGGGTAAACACACTAATCACTGAAACATTCCCAGAAAAGTTGGCATACGACAAGGCAAGGATAAGGCAGTAACCTTAGGTGGCAAGTTGTTAGCCTGACTAATGAATTGCCACCCACTTGCATATTCTCCTCCCACTGAAATGGAGCAGAGACTTCACATGGGTTACTCACCATCCGAGATCCTGGAGGGGATTCCACCATCCCTTAGCAATTCTGGCTGCTCTTGCTCCTTCTCAAGCACCCAGTCGAAATCCTCTTCCTTACTGTGCTCCCAGCCACACAAATCTTCCTCCAAGTAACAGAAGGTCAAAGGTCGTACTGGCTTTGATACATTATGGAGGACCAATTGGGCATTGCCTGACATTTTCTGCAGGAAGAGTCGTCTTTTAGGATGAGCTGATTCAGCATCCAAGTCTCTTGCAGGCTCTGTTCTCTTTGCTGTATCTTTCATGGCAGGGTCCTCTTCTGGGTGGCCAATGGCAGAGTCACCGAGATGCATTTGGTTGCTGCATCCTGAAGCACTCCCAACAGGAAGTTCGTGGGTGTCCCCAAAGACACGTTTTCTCAAGAATGCACGAGTTGCTGCTTCAGAGTCTGCCACTTCCCTGGACTTCAGGTGCCCAATTTGCCACCTCAGTGGTTCACAATCTTGGTACCTCTCTTGGGCCAATATAAACACCAGGGATGGAATTGGCATCATCTCTCGCAGAGACCGCTTGCCAACCTGATGGATATTAGGATTGTCCATTGGCAGCCTCCCATTTTGCTGCAGTTCCTTTGAGAGCCTCATTGCCTTTCCAGGAAAGCTCACTGCAGTTTGGGCCTTGGAGGTTTGCTTGGCAGCCTCAGGAGAGGGAGAAAGATGCTTTTTGCTTCCCATCCCTCCAGATGTCCTCTTGCTAAGGAGAAGTTTACTGTAGCCATGTGGCCCTTGAGTGGCATGTGATGGATAAAGTGCAGCTGAAGTACCAATTTCAGCCAAGCCAAGAGTTTGGGGATGCAGAGGGGAGATTTCCATAGAAGAAGCAGTTGTTACTAATGGAATTGGGTTCCTGTTTTCCAAGCTCACCTTTGAAGGAAGCACTTTCTCACCACCAGAAGAGTTTTCAGCACCATGGACAGAGGATGCCATTTCTGAAGGTCTTCCATTGCCTGGAGTAGGGCTGCCAAAGGTCTCCAAGGGCCATTTGCTAGTGAGACCAACAGAGCTGGCTGTAGATTCACCCCAGCTCCTGGTGTGGCTAGAGAAAAAGAGGACAGCATCCATGCTGGCAGGTTCTGGAATCTCAGTACTGTCCATTGCCGATCTCTTGGATCCTGTGTATATGGCAGAAGAGTCTGGAGATACTTGTACCCCACTCTCCACGGTATGGCTCTTCCCCTTCTCAAAAATGAACTTCAGTACCTTGGCCTCTCCCTGAGTGGCTGACGTTGACCAGGCAGTTCCTTCCAGGTGTGCCACTACAGTCAGAAGCTGCGGGCTTCCCACCCGGGCAGACCTAGTAGCTGTGCCGCCAAGGAGGGAAGCCCCAGGGGAAGCTGGCCTGTAGCTATTAGTTGGAGGCAGCGTGCCAACAGCAGCCGTCTCTGTAGAGGGTTTGGAAACCATGTTCACAGCAGCTCTCACATCAGTTGCTGCAGGGGTCTGGCTCTCCCAAGTCTCAAGAGGAATGGCACTGGCTGTGTGTACTTGTGATGCAGTCGCAATACCTACAGGCAAGCCTGTGGGTGGTGCAATTTCCCCTGGAGTATGGCTAGCAGCAAGTTCTCCACTGTAGAACACAAGCTTGGGAGACTCTAGAGAGCTAGTTGTACGAGGCAGAGCCATCCCTTTGGTAAGCGCATGAGACGTCAGTGCTGTGGATCCCACGTGTAGCAAGGGTGAAGCCAAGCCCCTATGTTCAAGTGTGGCATTCAGAGCACGGGTTGTGGCCAAGTTGGTCCCCTCCTGAGCAGTTTCTCCTGTGACAATTGCTGGCTCTGCAAGCCTCCCTTCTGCAAAGGGTCTTGCTTTCTCCAACTTAGAGTAATCATTCCTTTCAGTGGTCTGGTCCACAGGCACGAGTAGGCTCCTAGCATCGGTAGGAGATTCTGTCCCTCCCATAGGATGAGTGTATTGGGATTCTGCCATTACCTGTGAAGTTGGACCTCTGAGAGCCAAGGCAGTAGACACCATGGAAGAGCCCATGTGGATCGTGGTAGTTCTTTCATTGCTTGCCGTTGAACTTCCCTTAAGTAGCTTCGAAGGTTCCTTCCTTGCTGATGATGAAGCATCTTCCAGGGATTCTGTGTAATGGTCCGTTCCATTGTCCTCTCCTAGCTCTCCATGGCTGCTCACCCAGCTAGGAGGAGGACTTGCTTCTGAAGGGGACGTGACCGTTTCAGAGGCTGGCAGGACGGAACCAGGTTCTGTGGCTTCTGCTCTGGGACTAGTTTCCTCAGTCACCTTCAGTTTCAACTGCAAGCCCGACGATGCCGACAGCCCCTTGGTACTTTCTGCCATGTGTGGGGAGCCAGTCACGCCCCCAGTCCAAGACAATGTGGAGACCGAGGTTCTCAGACCAGGAAGATACTTCGGATGCAGGCCAATGTCACTTGCTCCAGGAGCATGAGTTCCTATAGAGAGGGAAGAGGGTTGAGGCCATTGAGTTGCCACCACACCATACCCTACTTTAAGGGGCATTTGGGTTCCAGGTGGTGCAGTAGACACTCTCCACAGAGATGCCCTCCCCTCCATCTTGGTTTCTTCAGAGAGTTCTGTTACAGCATGGACTTGATTCCCCGAGTCTTCCTCATGGCCCAGACTAGTCCCTTGCCCGAGAGATGGTCTCTCCACAGTCACAAGGGATACTGCTTCTAGAGCAGGTTGTGACACCTCTCTGTCGTGGACACCTGCAGGTGGAGTCTGCCCTGAAAGAAGGGTGCTAGACACATAGACTTTGGTGCTGCCTGGCTGCCCCCTTGAGGCCGTGTGGCTCAGTTCAGTCAGCTGTGGGCTTTGGGACCAAGATAGCCCCAGCAGAGAGCCTCCTTCTGTAAGAAGTGCAACCGGTTTGGTTTCAGTCTCCAGAGAAGCCATTTCTTTCAAAGTGGTCATGGACTCAATGTGGACCGAGGCCGATTCCTCAGATTTGGTCTGTTCAGTAGGCGAGACAGATCCTGGAGACAGAAGTGTAGAAAGTTCTCCTCCTCTTGGAAGATAAACAGGTGGCAATGAAGACTGCTCCACTTCCTTTGAATGACCTGTAGGATGGCTCTCCAATGGCTCTTCAATGAGCCTTGAAGCAGAAAGATAGCCTGTGATGGTATCCCAAGGGGACTGTGCTCCAGTAGTGGGTCTTCTCTGATTAAGTTCACCACCTGCGCTTTCAAGAGCTGGAGCTTCCTCAGAAGTACCCAAGAGGACACTCTTGCTTGTCAGAGATGCTCTTCTACTGCTTGAAAGTGTGGAGGTCATCTCTTCCTCAGTCTTCTCATGAAGTCTTCCCACTCCCATATCCACCAGTCCACTGTAGTGGTCAATGGTGAAGTCTGATTGGCTTCGTGCTTCACTATCTGTGGGGCTGGAAGGACCCCCGGTATTTGTGGTCATGATTGAGCTTCCAAGGCCTTTTGGAGAGAGTGTGATATATGGAGAGCTTGTTGCTTTAGCCCAAACACCCATCAAGGGAGTACGAACAGAGTAGCCAACTTGGTCTCCTGCATGGTTCATGGTTGTATGGAATACCTCCTCCTGTTCCTTGGTTGCAATCTCCATCGCAGAGGAAGCTGGGCTTCGAGAGCCATCTCCTGGCGCATTGCTTCCCACTGCCGTAGAAGTGGATGGTCCTGTTTGTTCCCCATGCACAAATCTGGTCCCAGAAAGGAGCTGATGCAAGATGCTCTTGCTGGGCCTGCCTGCCGTCCCTTCAGCCACATCTGTTGGAAGAGATGCTGAGCTTGTGAGAGGAGGAGAGGTGGAAGGCACCACTTGAGGAGCAGCTCGCCTTGTGGTTACTGTGGCATTTTGCCAACTTAGTGTGTAGCCTTCATAGTGCAGTGGTTGGTTTGGGCTACTGGCTATGCTTTGCAGGGCCTGTGGCTTGGAAGCCTTCTGGGCAATGCTCTCTGCTGCCATTCCTGTAGGTTGTGTTCTGTGCCGCATTCCTTCTGTAACCATTAGGTGTTCCCCATCCACTTCTGCCTTGCTGGAGGTCTCTCGAGACACCGTGTGCCAGTCATTCTCCTCTGTAGCATGAAAGCCATCCTCAGGGGTTCTGCCAGAGGGCAGAGTGGTGCCCACTTGCTGGAGAGTCTCTCTGGCAAAAGAGGCCATTCCAGTGGCCCTGGCAACAGGTCCAGGACTCCAGGCAGTCAAGAGGCCGGCTTTGCTTATGGACAAGTAGGGCTTTGACTCACTTGGAAGGAAATCCGCCATGGTCTCCTTAGTGGTGCTCTCCGCTGCTGCTTCTGAACACAAGGGCACAATTCATTAAGACACCCTTTGATCTCACCCAGTGCTCCACTACAATGATCAGTGACACTTCACATCAAGGAGTGGACATGAAATGCATGCACAGGCATGTGAAAGCTACCATATCTAGAAGCATTAGCCTCTCTCAGTGGTGTCATCTAAATGATTTAAGAACAGGTACTCACTTTTGATTGGCACGTGTCGGGACCCGCCCACCAGAAGTGACATCATAAGCCGGAAGTGAGGTCGTGGCAGGAAGTGACATGAAAAAAGCCCTTTTTGAGGCCTCAGACGATTTTAAACTGACCCAACAGTTGCAACAGTATTCCACAGCACCCCCAGAACATGTTAAGGAGGCCTGGCATCATGTAAAAACCTCAGAGCAACTCATTTTTCAGCGGCAAGGAAAGGAAAGGCTCCGCTCGCTGCCTGCCTGCCTCTGAGAATGTGCAGGCAACTCAAACGTGCAGGAAATTCAAACGTTGCAGGGGGCGGAGTCAACGAGTGGGCGGGCGAATGGGCAGGGCCAGCCATAATCCTAGAAACCGGTACTTGCGTACCCCCGCGTACCCCCTGCATGACATCACTGGCCTCTCTGCACTACACGGGCGGTTAGATGCAAGAAACTGGCCAGAGTTGGACAAGCTTCAGGGCTGCAGAATTTCATTGGGCATTTAGAATTCATTGTCATTTCATTTCCTTAACCTTTATTGGCATACATAAATAAAACAATGCAATGCAACACAACAAGATACCAATTGCAGTAGCATAATAAGAGGCTTAAATAAGAGAAGGAAATAGAAAGAAAGGTAGGAAAATCATAACAGAGCAATTAATTTGAGGATCGCAGATAAAAAACCGCAACTGATACTGTAAGGGGAACACAACCATCACTTAGGAAAATAGGAAGAGGGTCAACAAAGGAATTAGAAAGGGAAGAGAACCAGGGTTCAAGATAAATATTACGGAGATGTTGATGAGCTGGGCATTGAAGGAGAATATGAGTCAATGTATCTGGGGCCAAATGCCAAAAGAGACAAAACCTTTTGTCACGAGGGGTATTAGAAAAGCGGCCTGCATGGACTTCAGAGGGAAAGATATTGAAACGAGCAAGCATAAAGGCTCTTCTCATATGAGGATTGGTTAATGAACTAAAATAGTTGAAGGGACGACCAAGGGAAGGGGAAAGACCAAAGTATTGGGGAGAACAGGTAGGATTAAGATTTGCGCTAAGATGATTAAATTCAAATAGCCAAAGCTTAGCCTTGATTATGGAATGGGCCCTTTGTAGCCCTGTATCCACAAGGGATTCAAGGGTCAGATCTAAAGATGCAAGTTTAGTATCAAGCAATCTAAGCCACTTGGAAGAATAGGAGTCCTTTATTAGATTCATTGTCTAGATCCAGTTGCACAAGGGGATGAGCAAGATACCTTCTGAAGCCCCAAGAACCACACAACTCCAAAAGTTCACTTAGGAGAATTTTGTGGCTGCCATGTGTTCTCTCCTTGATTTCCATCAGCCTAAAGCCTTCAAGGTCTTTAGCGCACTTGGAAAAAAGACAATCGGGCGCAATCCTAACCAATTTTGGCACAGCCGTGTCCGTGCTGGAATCAGGCATTCACAGAGTTCTGCAATGAAGAACAGTCAGAGGCTGCCTTTGTACCCTGAATTGCCATTACCACAGTGCTGGAAAGCCGGTTAGGATAGCTCCCTCCATATCACCTCTGGAGTGGAGCAACACCAGCACAATGTTTAGAGCCGATATAGCCTTGTTGCAAAACCAAAACAAAAAATCAACTGATGCAACCCTCAAGCGGAGAGCATTTCAGATGTTAAGCAATCACGACACTGGATCTTGGGTGATAAACAATTGCCATTTGTCTCAAGCAGATTCCCTCAGTTCTGACGTTTATCCAGCAATCTGGAGACGTCCTGACTTTTTTGCCCATGTAATCCACTGCTACGCTAGAGAGACAAGAAACCTTTATTGGCATTTCAGACATACACAAACAGTAGATGCAGCTTGATAGAAGTACAAACAGCTTTAAAATTGGAATAGTCCCAGCAGGGTAGGAAATTAGCTTCTGGGATTGGTCTTGGAGACTACAAACAAAAATTCGGCTACCAAATTGGTAATGGGAGGAGAATAATCGCTAAGAAGAATTGGGAAGGGATCAGTAAGGGAAACAGGGAGGGAAGAAAGAAAGAAAGGGATTAAGCTAGATCAAATGACTTAGAACTGGCTTAGAAGCCAGTTTAAATCATGGCTTTTCCCATGGCTTCCCAAGAGGACTGCAGGATTTTGCTCTCTCTGCTTAAGCCAGGACCCCATTAAGCCAGGCATAAAGGCATTCTCTCCCTCTTCCAATTTCAGAGAACAGAAAGTGGAGGTCAAAGCAGAAACATGGAGGAACTTATTCCTTTCCCCTGAACTGGAAAAATCAGGAAGGGGGCACAGCAGTGCAGATTCATCACCGTGCCGTCTTGGATACCAGGGGCTCTTGGCCAGTCCTGTTTAATTAGGGCCTTGTTTGGCTTCATGGTCAGGAGCACACACACATACACCTAGCCAGCTGAAGCTTTCTAGCACAGCTTGTGCCTGCACCCCCACAGGTCTTCAGAGGTAACTTACCTGGCTGTGCTGCAACCCGAGAACACCTGTAGAGCTTGTTGACTCTGGCAACATCTGAACTGCTCAGGTTCCAGCTTTGGCCGATGCCAGGGCAAGACCTGGAGAGTGGCACAATTGTGGGGAAGCCCCTCAGGCCGAAGGCATGCCTGGGAGAGGACAAGAATACAGTAGAGTTGCAGGAACAGATATTGGGAGATGTCCTACCAAAGCCCTGCAGAAGGGCTGCTTTCCTCACAAGTAAAACGCATGTTCTATATGGCACATTATTCCGCAATGCCCTTCGGAGGGCCAGGTTCTTCTTTATGTCTAGAAGTCATCTCATGTGGATGGCCTGCAAGGGGAACTACGAAGAACAGGACTATTTTGAGAACATCTCTGAGCTGTAACTAGCTCAGCTACACTGCATGGATCCATAGGGCCTGCTGTGGCTTGAAGGATGCTGTTATAATGGGGGGGGTATAACTGCCCTCCCCTTGGGTAGCTGCCGCTGCCACCAGCCAGCAATGGGATCTACAAACAACTTGGGGGAACGGAGGGCGGGACTTAGGCAGGACTACCGTTTGTGGCCCCCACCCTTCCCACCCAGGCAAGCAGGCGCCCCCCTCCAAGGCCAGGGATGGCCACGGGGCGAGCGGAACGAAAGTGGAAGTGCATGGAAGGGCTGCCAATCAAACGGTAGTCCCATCTAAGTCCTGCCCTCCGTTCCCAAGTCGTTTGTAGATCCCATCACTGCCACCAGCCCAGGCTTTAACACAACAAAAAGAAGGTCCTGGGCAAAACCCCTCTCAAAAGAAAACCCCTCTCAAATAGAAATAAAAACCAAATTTTATTAACATACATTAAAAGTTAAATAAAATTACAGAGCCTCTATATTGTAAAATCTAAATAGTAAAATACAAGCTAGGAGGCTCTTGCCCACAAGACTCCACCCTAGTAAAACCCTCTGCTTATAAATCAGCTAAGAGGAACTCAAAAGGAGAAATAAGAACACCTACAGAGTTTTACCTCTGGCTGACTGACTATAAGCAGCTATCACTGCTTTCCTTATACTCACAGTGCACAATAACCTTCCTTGCGAGCAGCAAAAGGGTTCTGTTCCCTGAGGCTTTTAACTTTATCCCAATGACACTAATCACCTTCACCTGAGTCATTTACACCTGAGTAGTTCTCTTCCAAGGATACAAAACAAGGTCCACATGAAACCACAATTTCATGACAGATGCCTACATACGCAGAGACTCAAGCTGAATAGAGAAAAAGATAGTTATCTTTATGTAAACTCGCTATTCACGAGGAGCAGAATTGCTACCTTCCTCATTATTCACTATGCAGAGACACCCCAAAGGCTGCAGAATGGCACCTGTGATCAGCATGGACCCCTTTAAAAATGGCCAGCAGAAGCATCTGCCAGCCATGTTTAAGGGGTCTCTGCAGGTGCCATTCTGAAGGTCCCTGCAGCCTCTGGAAGGTCTCTGCAACATTCAGAGGTCTTTTGGTACTTCTATTCCTTCTGCACTCTGCTGACTTCCTGAGAATTCTTCTGATGACCAATAAGGTACCCCTTGCACCTAATGAACCATTGATCCCATAGACCAGGGGTCAGGGAACTTTTTTACCTTTTACCCCAAAATATATTTAGATACGCTGACGTCACCCCCTTGACGTTACCCCCTCCCCCGCCAGAACAGAAGAAAAAAAATTACATATTGGAACCCATTGCTTTTTATTTGATTAATTAATGAGCTTAATTAATGCTATGTAAATATGAAGTTGTGAAGAGTTTGGGTACACCTGCAGACCTTGAGAGAATAGAATTCAACCCTTCTGGGTTACAACTAGCTTACTTTTTTGAGAACAGGTTTAGGTGCTTGGACTTAAGATTTCTCTGTATAATGAATTCAGATTGGCTGTGGCTCTTGCTCTTGCTCTGGCTCACAGAGGCCAGCAACAGCAGTTCTGATTTTGTTTTTGTTCTCTGCTGTTCGCCTTGCCTCGTTGCCTCCCGCCTCTCTTTGCATCCCTGACTCCCTGCGCAGGCACCCCAGCCCTCGCCCGCCCGCCCGCCCCCTTGGGACAGCAAGACAAGGCAAACCCAGGGAGAGCCCTAGCTGCTCACAAGCAAAGAGACACGTCCACAGAAGTCCTCTCAACACACACACACCACCACCACCACCACCACCACCCCACACACGTGCGCGCCTGCGGGCACGTGCACACACACACGCACCTCAGCCGTTCACCAGAGCCTGCCCCACGCCTGCACGTCTCGCATCCCTGCCGGGCTCCTGGGTGGTGGTGACGGCGGCAGCTCCTCGGCCTCCCCACCTGGAGCTGGATTGGGCTCTTCCCTGGTGTCAAGAATGTTGGTCATGAAGGAAGGATGAGGGAAAGGGGGGCGGGGCATACTCCTATCTGTCCATTACCCCCAGGAATTTCATTTTTACCCCATTTGGGGTAATTTACCCCTGTTCCCTGACCACTGCCATAGACCAATGGTTCATTATCTGCAAATTTGCTATCCACAAGGATTTCCAGGAACCCAACCCTAGCGGATAATGAGGAGCTGAGCAACAGAACTGAGCAACTGTAGCTGCTTTTGGAGACAGATGCCCTAAACATGCAGTGTGGGGGGACAGCTTTTTCAGTCAAAGCCTTTTTTAGCACCCAGAAGACTTTGCATACCTGCCATAGTGCATGACTGAAGAGTAGTCATATTCTACCAGCATATTGGTAGTCTGAGACTTCATGAAGTTGATTTCAAAACCTACAAAAGAGAGAGTCAGACTTGTGTACAGGCTCTTGTTGGCAGCTTCAGCCCTATTCCAACAATAGGGCTATGGCCTCCCCCCCCCAAGTAACTCTGGTTCACACTTCAGGGATGCAGCTGGGGGGGAAGCCTATGGCCCCCCTTCTCAGATACTTACCAGTCAAAACTTCACTCCAGGAGATGCGGACGTACTTGTCCCGGTCAGCTCTGGAGTGCTCGTGCCAGAAGCCCAAGACGTGCATGAGTTCGTGGAGGGCAACCGTCTTGCCCTTCGCGAGGCAGGCTGCAGCCAGCGACACCACCTGCATCCCGCCAGTACGGCCAATGCTGGAAAAACAGCTGGAGGGAGAGGGGAAGAGCGGTGTTGCAGCCAAGACCAAGGCTAGCCATTCCCCACACCCAAGGCAGCCTGACAAATGCTGCCCCTTTCCCAATGATGTGGCAGCCTCTGCTCCTCCCATGTCCCAGCTCAGCACTCCCCCCCCATTTCACCCCACTCCCCAGATTGGAAAAGTGGAAAAAAGCAAGGGGACATATGTGGGCGCCCATCACCCATCTGTTGCCTGAGGCAACCATTTTAGTTAGCTTCCTGGATGAGCCAGATCTAGATGAAACCCTGCCCCAGTGATGTCATGCAGGGGGTACGCGGGGGGTACGCGAGTACCGGTTTCTAGGATTACAGCTGGCCCCGCCCATTCACCCGCCCACTCGTCGACTCCACCCTCTGCAACGTTTGAATTTCCTGCATGTTTGAGTTGCCTGCATGTTCTCAGAACCAGGCAGGCAGGAAGCGAGCGGAGCCTTTCCTTTCCTTGCCACTGAAAAATGAGTTGCTCTGGGGTTTTAACATGATGCCAGGCCTCCTTAACATGTTCTGAGGGTGCTGTGGAATACTGTTGCAACTGTTGGGTCAGTTTAAAATCATCTGAGGCCTCAAAAAGGGCTTTTTTCATGTCACTTCCTGCCACGACATCACTTCTGGCTTATGATGTCACTTCCGGTGGGCGGGTCCTGACACATGCGAATCAAAAGTGAGTACCTGTTCTTAAATCATTTA
The DNA here is from genome assembly GCA_029204185.1 of Lerista edwardsae. Taxonomy (NCBI): domain Eukaryota; kingdom Metazoa; phylum Chordata; class Lepidosauria; order Squamata; family Scincidae; genus Lerista; species Lerista edwardsae. The sequence continues at coordinate 117,839 of JAJKFI010000062.1, read as the reverse complement.
GATGACACCACTGCCCTGCCCCCCAACATCTGGCCAGCATCTGGCCAAGGCAGTGGCCTTGGACAGAGACATAACAAGGGTGGAGCCTGAGGGGCACCTGCCCCAGGGCACTACACCAGGGGGGTGCAATTTTCCTGCAGACCCACTATAAAAAGTAAAGAAAAAAGCCCCAAATAGCTTTCCCTACTGTTGCACAACAAAACCACTCAATGTGGAGTGCTCTCCAGGCAGTTTTCTTAGGTCCTGCCTCCTCTTCCGGGTTGCACTGAGGCCCCTCCCTTTGCCCAGGGGTGCCACATGCATTTCCTTGCCCCAGGCGCTTGGTCTAGTTATGCTTCTGGTCTTGATTCTCAGCTGTGCACACATGAAACGGCCTTAAAAACCATCCTTGTATGCCAAGCATCCTCGGGCCACTGGGAGATACAGGAAGCAGGACTAGATGGGCCTTGACCCGATGCATTGGGGCTGTTCCTAGGCTGCTGCAACCCCAGCCCCCACCCCCAAACAAGCCACCTTCCCAGGGTCACTACTAACCCAGAAAGCGGCTCAATGCAGATGAAGTCCCGCTGGGAGGAGTATGGGACGAACTTGACACAGGTGAACTCCTCAAAGTCTCGAAAGGCTTCCTTGATCCTCTTCACACTGGAGTTGTCTGGGGGGAGCAAGGCAGACATGGGCAATAGCAGCATCAGTTGTGCACAGCAGTTGCTCCAGAAGGGCCACCCACTGCATCTGAGCAGCTCCTTTCCTCCATCATCGATCACATCACTTGTGCCACAGCCACACTCTATTCCCATCACAGCTGTCAGCACTGCCTTGTTCCCAAACCCATCCACCCAGGAGGGTTCTCGCTCTGTACTGCATGACACCACTTGGCTGCAACAGGCCAAAGTTGTTCTCCAGCAGCAGAACTGGATATGCTTTTAAAAGGGGACCGGACAGATTGCTGAAGGAAAAGTCCATCGCAGGCTACAGGCCATGATGGTTAGTGCAACCTCCTTACTTTAGAGGTAGGCTACTTCGGAGGGCCGAATGCAGGGGAGTGGCAACGAGATGCACATGTCTTGTGTATTCCCTGAGGCATCTGGAAATGCAGGAAGCTGGACTAGATGGGCCTTTGGCCTGATCCAGTGGGGCTCTGCTGATGTTCTTATGGAGATACCAGAAACAGGCCAGCTCATCTGCTGAAGAGCTTGGCCTTCTGCCAAGATGAGTCACCTTGGGTCTGTCTCTTTAAGAGGTCCCCACTCCAAGGACTCAGTTTTGTGCTTACTAACCAGTGGCCTTTAAGCGACAAAAATGATTACAGGGCTGGGGCACCTCCCTTATGAAGAAAGACTGCAGCGTTTGGGGCTCTTCAGCCTAGAAAAAAGGCTCCTGGGGGGGGGGAACATGATTGAGACATACAAAATAATGCACGGAAGGGACAGAGTCGACAGAGGGATGTTCTTTTCCCTCTCTCAAAACACCAGAACCAGGGGGCATCCGCTAAAACTGAGGGTTGGGAGAGTTAAAACAGATAAAAGGAAGTACTTTTTTACCCAGCAGGTAGTTAATATGTGGAACTCTTTGCCACAGGAGGTGGTGATGGCATCTGGCCTAGATGCCTTTAAGAGGGGATTGGACAGATTTCTGGAAGAAAAGTCCATCGTGGGCTATAATAATAATTACAGGAAGTAATAATATTTGCCTGTAAACTGCTTTGTGAACTTCGTGTTGAAAAGCAGTATATAAGTACCTGTTGATTGATTTATCCAAGGCAGCCCAAGGGTTTACATGGAGGCAAGTACAAATATTTAACTTGCCTCCCATCCATCTTCAGATCTCTCCCCAAGCATGCAGCATTTACCTTTTTGATGCCGCTGTAGCACAGCAGGAACAGATTGGGCTCTTAAGCACCAACGGAATCAACTGGTACAGAAGCCAGACCAGTTAAAACCTGGTTCTAGGCCAAGTCCGAGGACATACGTTCCAAGAGCCTCATTCTTTGGTCAGGCACGCTTTTAATCTTCAAACTCTTTTTCTACCAGTAAGGGCTAGTTAACTAGAACAAGGCCTCCAAAGGAGGTTTTTGGGGTGGAGTATCCTTACCATATTTGTAGGATATGATGTAGGGAATTTGGACGAGGCCTCCCTTCTTGGGCCATCTGGGGTTGGCAGACGGAAACGTCCGACTCTAGAGGAAAGAGTTTGCATGAGTCTTAGTGCTGCCTGCTACAGGACTCCGTCTCTTCCAGTTACGGACACACCTGGAGTCTGGAGAAGCTATGGCAGCCGAGTGGAAAATGGGGTTCCAAGCCAGGGAGCTCTTTGCCAGGAGAGCTTTGCCCATTAGGAGCCGAGGCCAAGGGATCCTTCCCTCTGGCTGGCTGCCATTTGTATAGCCTCCTTCAGAACAACACCAGCCTGCATGCCATGCTGGCACCACTGTTCTCACCACTGGATATGGTGACGTCACCTGGCCTGGAGGCCTTTAAAAGGGGATTGGACAGTGTCAAGGAAGAAGAGTCCCAGCGGGTAGTTAATCTGTGGAACTCTTTGCCACAGGAGGTGGTGATGGCATCTGGTCTTGATGCCTTTAAGAGGGGATTGGATGGATTTCTGGAGGAAAAGTCCATCGTGGGCTATAGGCAATGATGGATTGTGCAACCGCCTTACAAAGGTGGTGGACTACTGGTACCGGGTGCAAGGGAGCGGCAACAGGATGCAAGCATCTTGTTGTCTCACGCCTCCCTGGGGCACCTGGTGGGGCCGCTGTGAGATACAGGAAGCTGGACTAGATGGGCCTTTGGCCTGATCCAGCAGGGCTCTTCTTATGTTCTTAAGAGTCCAGCCTGGGTTCAAAGGACAACTGTATCTGGGTGGTAGCTACTCTCCAATTGCCAAGGAGCAGCAAGAGGATACAAGCATCTTGTTGTCTTGAGTGCTCCGAAGCATCTGGTGGGCTATGGTGGGATGCAGGAAGATGGACTAGATGGCCCATTGACCTGATCCAGCAGGGCTCTTATTTCTCGCACACTGTCGGCAAGGCATCTGCCAGGCTCCAAATCCCCCTCCTTTCCAGCCTGCCTCAATGCCTCCAGGCAGTGACCTCATCAATGCCTCGCAGTAGCTTGTCAATTTGTGACAAAGGGAGCCAGCCAGCAATCTAGTTGGCAAGGCCAAGCCTTGGACAAAAGGCACTGGCAAAAGAAAGAGCGGGGTGCCCCTGGGAGGACAGCTCCCAGGAGACAGGAGTGCAAGTCAGCCTGGGCAGGAGCAGTAAATCAGACAACCACAAGGGGCCCGCTCACAACTCACCACTTTAACGATGTCTCCCTCAATCAGGAAGCTGCTCTCTGGCGCCTCCCGGAGGATCAGCTCTAGAAACAGAGAAGAGGGTCAGCACCAGGCACTGCCTGTGGGGCTGAGCCATGCCTAGACACTAATCAGAGCAGGTAGCCTAGGAAGGGGCCAGAAGCAACATCTGACACTCAAGGTGCCCATTGGCTCAAGGTTTGGACCAGTGATGGCCAGGGGTGGACCTAGTCAAAATGGCGCCCATGGCACCCAATGAAAGTATGCCCCCACAGGGCATGCAACATGGCTCCACGCAGCACCCCCTCTAAGAAGCTGGAGGGGGCACCACATCACAACTTACACCTTCCCCCACCCATCCATTACTACTTTAAAGTGCCAGGGCATCTTTAAAGTAGCCTAAAAGCCACCTGTATAAGCTTCATGGATATATAAGCTTCATAACTTTTAAGGTTATGGTGAGCTCAGCCTTAGTTCTTTTGTAGTTGGTTCTTTATGTTTGCTGAGTACAGTTTGAAATCCCTGTGTCTCAACTTTTAGCAATCTGCGTCAGTGTCTGAAAAAGCCACATGTGAACAGAGACCATCATGCAATGCTTCCAATTTGCCTATATAATGGGGGGCGGGCACATGCTAATCTCCCATGCAAATGAAGTTGGAGCACAAGGCCTGCCACTCACAGCAGATAGCCCTGAGCAGTCTGCCCTGCCCAAAGGGAGCCAAGCCATGGCAGTTGTGGGGCTCCGGCGAGGGCCCAGCCTGCAGCACCCAGGGGGGGTCACCAAGCCAGGGCCAAGCAGCACCTATGTGGCTGGATGCCCGGCCTCGCTTCTGGGGGCAGGCAGAGTGGATGTCGCAGGGCTGAGCACTTTCAGTGCGCCGGGGCTGAGCGGTGCCTGCACACTCAGCCAACCACCAAACCAGCTCCCAGAGGCAGGTGGTGCAGCACCAATACAACCCTTCTTCCTCCCTGGCCAGCCAGGGCCCCCAGCAGTGCCAGCTGGACCGGTGGCACAGGCTTCCTGCCAACTTGGGAATTGGGGAAGACAGGAGAGGAACAGAGGGATGCGTGCAAAGACAGGAGCCGTCACAAGGGCTGGGAGCGTGCCCTCCTTTTCCTGAAGAGTTTTGGAGGGGGCCCAAACTACCTGAAAGCCTAGGGGGCTAGCCATGGGTTAATACAGCCCCAGGAGGAGTGCAAGGAAGGCCACCCAAGACGGCAGCCACCACTGCACTGCTTCCTGATTGGCACAAAGCAGGTGGGAGAGGGTCTCGTTGTGCAAAATGTGAAAAGGATTATGTGGGGAATGGAAGAGGAGAAAGAGACAAGTACTGAATAGATGCCACTACAGCAGAAGTTGATGTCCTGCCTCAGGCATGCCAGGATGTGGCCGATGCCACTGCAGCTGAATTTATCCCACCCACAATCACCACGTCACCCGCCAAGGGGCACAAGCTGCCTCCAACCTATCTCCCCACCCCAGCTGGAAATTCTCAAGGTTGGCCCCTTCAGGAAGTCAGCTGAGACATGTGTCGCAGGTAGCAGATGGGCTGTCCCCTCCAATCATGCTCCCTGGAGTGGAAGAGAGGACGTATGGCAGGAAGGAAACTGGTAGGCTACTGCAGAGACTCTAGCACACCTCTCCTCTGCCCCCACTTCCTGTCCCATCACCAGGTAATAGGGACAGCTTTTGTTAAGCCACCTCTTGGGCCCATCCAAGATCAGAGCAACCGAGTTTTACAGCAAGAGAGATCCAGAATATTACCTTGGTTAATGTCAAGGATGTCGTCCAAGGGGCTCGTGGTCTCATCCAAGCCGTTCTCTGGCATTACCTCTGCTTGAAATGCATCTCCACGGCCATGGACAGGGAGGGCTGGAGAGGCAAAGAAAAATCCCTGTGAATGGGTATTTCTGTGAATGGGTATTCTCACGGGAAACCAGGAGGCGGCCACTGATCACTGGTGCAAGCTCAGGCTTGGTTCTATTCCACCAAGCACATCTCTCCCACAGACCAGCCACAGCACCTTGTTCCTTCTAAATCAGGGGTCTCCAAACTACAGCCTGGGGGCCAAATCCAGCCCACCACAAGGTTTTATTCAGCCCACAGCAACTTGTTTTTTGTCCAAGCATTTGCTAATGTTTGCCATTTTAACTCCAATTTCTTGGTTTAAAAATAGAGTTGTTTCTTCGTAATTGTCTTTTGTTCCAATCATATCAACCCGATTACCAAAAAGATCCAACTTATTCATTCATTTAATTTTCATTCATAAGGCAGTTTTTTTTTGCACCCGTGAAAATGTACAAAATATACATTTTGTACAAAATATACAAGAGTCATCTCTTGTACTGAAAGGTTTAGAGACACACACCCATTCTAAATCAAGGAGCCACTAAGCTTTGCAGATCAAAAATCAGATTCTACCCTTTTTTGTTTTTAAAAGTGATCGTAACTGCCAACGTGTGGGACCTGGGAACTGAACCTCTGCTGAAACGGGGGCTTGCCTAGGCTTTTCAGTGTGGTAAATACCAAATCTTGCCACACGATGGCATATTTGTATAATACAAATAGATTATCCCTTACCCAGACATCCAAAATCCAGACTACTCTGAAACCCAGATCTTTTTGTCCAAGACATTTTTAAATTTTCTGTAATGTGAACACCAGAAAGTCTTGTGCTCGTTCCCACAGACTATTCTCTGCTCTGTAATGTGTTCCATTGTTGAAAAGTATCCTAGAGGCCAGCAGACACCAAAATGGGTCACACAGTGAAAAGAGCAAGAGGAAGAATTTCTCAGTATATTTATGCAATTATTCTAAAATCCAGACATATTCCTGTACCAAGCAGTCCAGATAAGGGATAATCAACCTATACAGTCCCTGCATTACAAAATTTGTACGAAATAGATTTGTACGAAATAGATGGTCACAAACTCCGCTTGGGTTGATCAGAAGTGATTTATTCACACATTTGCAAATCGGGTGACAAGGGAAAAAAAAGCAAGCTACACTTTGAATCATAAAGGTTAACAATTTATACCCTTTTAGGGGTGTCTTCCCACTTTGCGCTTATTGGTTGAAGCTTTAACCAATCAACAGCTTCTAAACAAAACATTTTGGACTTCCCCTTGCATATCTCCTTGATATGTTGTTTTCTTCCCCTTGTACATCTCTTTACACACAATGTATGTTCATGCAAATGAAGGTTTAATGAGCTGGAGGTGTGTGGTGATAGTCATGAAAGCTATTTACACAGGCTCAGTTTGCTTTTTCTCAAGGCTATGTCTTGCTAGCTGCAAAATGTTGCCTTGTTATGAGGAGTAAATTTCATTTACTCTCGCCAAGCCTCTGGTTATCAGCATTGGTATGCGCACAACCTTCTGTGGCCTCTCCATTTTACTTTTGCTTATGTTTTGCCTCCTTAAAGCAGAGGCTCCCATACCCCTCCCTAAATATATTTTGTAGTGAATAATTCTACTAAGCAAAGCTATTTTTGGTGTTAGCTATTTGCTTTACCTTACAGGTTTCATGCTTTTAGCTTTTCTGCCCCAAGTCACAGATTTCTATTCCCAACAGGATAAAATTGGAGGTGCAGTGAGTGAGAGCTGGGAGACAGAACAGGAATCCAAGACTTCTACAGTTGGAGCAGGGACCACTCAATCACCCTCAAAACATCTCAATGGACTCAAGGGAGAAGTAGCAGAAGACAGCAAACTGAGGCACTTGCCTAAGGGACCTCTGTTAACGCCCTAGATGGCATCTTCTCAAGGATTGCTTGAGAGACTCATTAAAGCTACAGTACTAGGAACCTTTCATCTCATTGAACACAAAGTTAAATTCTGAATAAACATACAGAGTTCACCAAAATCCCTTTTAAATGCACCTGGGATTTTTTTTTTAATACAGGGTAATTATTTTTTGTTTTCAGCTAATCCAAACCACTCCAAGAGTCTGGGATGAAGCAAGCTAAATCTTTAAGATAAAAGACAAGACGTTGTAAAGCAAGAAGGGGGACAGGTGGGCGTGGAGGCAGTAATGAAGACATTTAAATTGAATTTTTTTTTTGCTTTATGGTGGGACACAGCTAGTTTCTTCACCTCCAAGCTTATCACTAAACAACTGGAAAGCAGGTTGTCTGAGGTACCTTCACTCCCCATTTAAAATGGGGTGAGAAGCCCCAAAGGTCTCTAAGAAGCCAACACTAACTTTTCTGGTATTGTGGTTGGAGCATGAAGAATTGGAAAAGAGCCACATGCAAGTGCTGTTCCCTACTCAGCTGCAAAGCATGCTGGGTGATCTTGAGCCAGCACCTTACCTAACACCAACACCTTACCAACACCATTACCTAAGGTGATCTTACACCTTAAACCAACCCTACAAGCTCATTGCACAGACATGAGGAGAGCCAAGCCATAATCAATCATCAATCACTAGTATTTATATACCGCTTTTCAACATAAAGTTCACAAAGCGGTTTACAGGCAAATAATAACAGTAAAGTTAAATGGCTCCCTGTCCCAAAAGGGCTCACAATCTAAAAGAATGGAGAACACCACCAGCAACAGCCATGAGAAAGACACTGTGCTGGGGTGAAGAGGGACAATTGCTCTCCCCCTGCTAGCTCATCCCAAGTCTTACTGAAAACAATGGGTTATTTCCAAGTAAGACACATCTGCATATTACACACACACACACCCCAAGTGCTTTGGAGGAAGGCTAGAACAATATCATGCAATACAGAAGAATTAACCCAAAGGATAGACACCCACAGCAGAGCAACCAGTATCATGCCAAACTACCCCACCCAACACAGAAAATCCAAATGCTGCCCCCTCCCCATAAATCAAGTTATATTGGAGGCCATTCAAAGGACCTGCCTCCTTCCTGCTCCCCCACATGATAGGGCAGCCCTGACTGCAGCTACCAGCAGCCCTCCCAGACCCCCTTACCAGCCACAAGCCAGAAAAGGCCCAGGAGAGGCCAGGTGCCAGGGGGCACAGCCATGACCCCAGAAACAGCCCTGAGACTCAGCAGGGGCTGCAAAAAGTCAGCCAGTCCTCTACTTGCAGTGGCAACCCCAACAGAGAATGCTTGGAAGAGTAGTTCAGAACCTAAAAGTCCACTTGATGGTTATATAAGGCACAGGTGAGCACACACCTGGAACAGGCCTCTGCGTTAGAGGCTCAGTTTAACCCCTTGTGTGATGACTGAAATGCTCCTTATGCTTCCTGGGTCTGTCCTGGCAGCTCTGCCAAGCAGCACAGATCCATCCATACACACGCAAGCCCTCTTATAAGGTTGCCACCTTTTCCCACCCACTCCTGTTCTTCTGCTTTTAACAGCAGCCTGAAATCTAACGGAGGAAGCTTTTCCTGCCCTGGAGATGTACAGAGAGGAAAAAGCTTTCCTGGTTCAGGTCCGAGGAGCTCCACTGAACCTTCTGGGACTCACCTTGGAGGATAACTTGGGCAGGATAGGGGTGTGGGGACTGCTTTGCTAGACCAAAGATCCATCGGGGGGGGGGGGGGCAGCGCAATGCTGTGTGTCAGTTGGGCACGACTGGAAGGGTTGTTCAGGGTGAGCACAAAGGCCACAAATGGGCTTCCTGAATTGCTTGTCCTCATCACCTGTTGCTCAGGGGTTGACTGCCTCTGAACCTGGAGGCTCTACATAGCTAGCACAGCCAGCTGGTTGATATTTATTGTGGCGTGATTTTCTACAGCATCCCCAGAGCAGAAGCAGTGTTTAGCCAGAAGGGGGCTGTCATGCACCTCAGCAACTGAACCAGACCAAAAAAGGATTCCAAAAATAGGACAGAACTCCCACCACCAAATCTCCTGCTTTGTCTCCGATGCTAATAAAACGTGGCGTGGGAGTTCCCAATGTCTTTCCCTTCTCAAAAAGAAACCTGCCTGTGCATGTGAGTGTGTGCGTGCGTGCGTCCTCCATCCTTGGATGCCCAGGAACTTCCCCGCTGCTACAGAAGCCCGGAGTTTTGAGGCTCTGCTTTGGAAAGCCGGTGAGATGTAACGCAGGGGCCAGCAGACTACTGGAATCGACGGAGTTTTTCCTAGGACAGAAACAAGGGCATAGCTGGAAATGTGACTGTGCAGGAGCTCATCGTGACACTATACCAAGGAACCCAAATGTACATTTCTTCTTCATTAGTTTTCCTGCCAGTGTTTTCCTCCTCCTGCTATTGGAAAAGGAAGAAGGGCTGGAGGAGAAGAGGAAGTGTGGAGGAGACTCTCTAGCCCACCACTCTCTGCTCCTCCACTCTTCTATTCTCTCCTCCTCTTCCAATACTGGGAGTGGGAAGAGCAGAAACTGACCCATTGCCAGGGAAGGGATGAGGGTGTTTGGCAGGCCACTTCAGGCACCAAGGATTGGGGGGCAGCCTGGATTAATCCAGCAGTCACAGGTAAGGCGCTGTCCCCTCAACCTCGGTTTCCCATCCACAACCCATCAGGGCTGTTGCAAAGCTGATGGAAACAAAGTCCAGGATCCTCTTTGAAGAGTTCAAAACATAAATGTGTGGTGTTTGGCTTCAAGGGAAGCTCGGGCCTTGTGCGCACATTGTATGCGTGTGTGTGTGTGTGTGAGTGAGTGTGCGCACATGCACGTAAGCAGGCCCGCCTGAGAGGATATCTCTGAATGTTCCGTGACTATGTTCAGGAGCTGCGCTGGTGCGCTCCACGGAGTGTGTCTGGGGTACCGCCTGCAGAGCATGTGCTATTTTGGTTGAGTGGGCTCAGCTGAAGAGATGCTGCCTAACTTCAGAGACTTCGGAACATTCCTGGCCGTGTGGGTGGACGGCTGGCACGGAGAGCTGCAGGGGTGGCTGTTCAGAAGCTCCAGAAGCTCTGGGGAGGTGCGAAAGGGAGTTATGAGGGGGAAGGTCCTGGGACGTGGCCTGCTTTGTTTCTTGTACGCAGGGGCGGATCTCTTTGAAAGGGCGCCCATGGCGCCCAATGAAAACGCGCCCCTAGGGGCACGCAACGTCATGACGTCACATTGTGACGTCATGACAGCCCCGAGGCGCGTTCTTTCTCTTTG
>JAJKFI010000062.1:82608-96123 GCA_029204185.1 Lerista edwardsae | reverse complement strand
ATAATAATAATAATAATAATAATAATAATAATAATAATAATAATAATGGATTTGGCCTAATGGATGTGTTTCCAACTCAGATGAAGCAGTGCTGAGATTCAAATCCAGGTTCAAATACCTGCTCAGCCATGAAACACTTGCTGGGTGCCAGTCAAAGCCTTGCCCACCTCACAGGGTTGTTGTGAGAAGGGAAGGAACCATGCATGCCATCCTGAGCTCTTTGGAGGAATAGCAACAGGAAAATGTGAAAATAAAGTAATAAAAAGATGGACAGCACACCACAGGCCAAAAACGCACTTGGACTCACAATTCTCCGGTGGTTCACAACACACTGGCAGAGCCCCCCCACCCTTAAGCAGGGGCTTGGCACATCCCCACCAGCTAATCCAACTTAGTCCCCACTATGGCAGACGGAAGCAGCATTAAAAGGAGGCCAGCTCAGGCAAGCGGGAGTTGTGCTCTGTTGCGACCACGGCTCTGTCTTAATCCCTTCCTGCTCAGACCGGCTTGACTCAGATTCATTCATTCTTTTCTACACTGAACAATCCTCAACCCTCTGAGTTAAGGATGCTGGCGGATGTACACTTTGATGGGAGGAGGGAAAGAGCATGCAAATAAGTTGCATTTGGCAAGATGGCCCGAAAGCACACAAGGACTTTACAGCTTCTTGAAAAAGAAAAAGTATCACACAACCTCATGTTTCCAGTGTGAAATCAGGAGAGAAAAAGTGTTCAGATATAATACCCTACATCAGAGCGTCAAATTGAAGGCATCTCCTTCTGGTTATACGACAAGTGAACGGTTGTATATGTGGCATCACAGATGTTTCTCAGTGCGAGCCAGCACATCAGCATGAATTAGGAAGCGCCACAACTACCTCTATATGAGTGTTCGTGTGTGTGAGAGAGGAGCGGACAACTAGGGAGGGAGGGTACACAATACTCTAAGCCCTACCTTTAATGCTAAACCTTTTTGGTTTAAAAAAAATAAATAAAAATAAAATAAAAAAGATTCACTTTACCAGCCACTCAAGGCTTTGGGGCTGTGATGGTGATTGGGCAGCAGTGCTGCCCCCCCCCCAAAAAAACCCTCCAGGTTCTTTAACCCTTGATGCACATTGCCTAATCTACCCTGGCAGTTTGGCGAACCACCAAAAAGTGGGTTGGGACGCACAGGTGAGCCATGGACCCATAGTTTGCCAAGCACTGCCCTATAGTATTGGGATGCTCTGTATAACGACAGCGGTTGGGGGGCGGAGGAAGGGCAGCATCTCTCCCAGGAACTCTTTGGAGAACTGCGCGATTGTCGGCCCAAGCGTTTCCAGGGGTCCCGAACGATGCTTGGGGAGGGGGCGAGCCCGCCAGCCCCCTCCTCCGAGGCCATTCGGGGCCCCTCTGCTCCTTCCAGCCGTCCCCCAAGCTCGCCGGCTTCCACGGAGCCTCGGCTTGACTCCTCCGTAATCGCGCGCGCCGGCAAGCCCCCATCCCGCACCGCCAGGTCCTCGGGGCAGAGAGCGGCCCCGCCGAGTCCGCGCAGAGGAGACGGGTCCGTACCTTGGAGCAGGTAGATGCGCGAAGTCCCGGCGCGCTCGTCCTGCAGCAGCGCGTTGAGCAGCAGCCGGGGCAGGCTGTCGGGCCGCAGCGCCGCCAGCGACCCGCCGGCCTCGTCCAGCACCACTAGGTGCGCCAGCTCGCCCCTGCGGAGCCGGGCCAGCAGCGCGCGGTCGGGCAGGAGCCAGTCCAGGCTGACGCCGCTGCGGCCCCGCGAGCGGCGGCGCAGCAGCCCGTTCCAGTGCACGGGGCGCGAGTCGGCCAGGTGCGCCTGGCAGAAGGCCAGGAAGGGCCGGCAGTCCAGCACCAGCGTGCGCCCGCTCTCCGCCGGGTCGCGCAGCAGCCGCGCCAGGGCGGCGCTCGCCAGCGGCAGCACCTCCTCGATCACCATGGCGAGCAGTCCGCGAGGGGGCAGAGGAGGACGGAGGGCGAAGGAGCAGCAGCGGCAGAGCCACGTCTGCGGCCCCGTCGGGCGCCGGCGCTTAAGTACCGCGCCGGCCCGCCCCGGGCTGCCGTACATGGCCCTGCGCGCCGCCCGGGACCGCCCCATCCGCCCGCCCAGGCGCTGCCCGCTCACGTGTGGGGCGGGCGGAGGGGCTCGGCGCTGGGTGGCCGCCGCAGCGCAGGGCGGGGCGGGGCGCGCTGACGGTCCCGTGGGCACCTCCGGACCCGCCTCTCCTCCGTGGGGGGCGGCGGCGTTTGTGGTGCGCGCGGATAATCGGCGCGGCCCACGGAGGGGCCGGACCCTCGACCCGTCGACCAACGCCCGCCTGCCTTGCAGGTCAAGCAAGATAGTCCGGGGCGAGGGGGAGGTGCGAGCAGAGAAGGGCTTTGGGGCGAGGGCGGCCTGCGCAGTCCTGCATCTGCATCTGATCGTGCCCACCCACCCAGCCACCAGAACGTGGTTTAGCAATGGCAAATCGCCAGCTCGGAATTCATGATGCATCTTTTCTACCCTGGATATTTCGCCGCCCCCCCCCAAAAAAAAATGTAAAGGGGAGGGGGGGGGGTCTGTGTGCGCACATTCAGTGTATGTGTTGTGTGCCTAGCTCAATGGGAGTTCAGCCATAGTCATGTCACAACATCAACCTTAAGGTTACAATCCAGACACTAGGAACCATCCGCTGGGTGCACAGGTGATTTTACACAAGGGTATTCCCCACCCCCACCCCCAAAAAATCTTGTCCTCAGAATGCCAGAGGCAGGCAGGAGAGTATCTTGTGTGCTCCCTGAGGCATCTGGTGGGCCACTGTGAGACACAGGAAGCTGGACCAGATGGCCTTTGGCCTGATCCATGTTATGTTCTTGTCCGGTTCTGCAACCTCTACAGACCAGCATCTTGGTTCAGCCTGACAATCTGAGCCTGAATTTCAGTGTTTGACATGGTGGGTGGAAGCCTTTGTCAAAGGGCTAATTTGTCAGTGAGTGACAGAGGGTGCTTGGCTTACCCCCTGTTTTTGCTGAATTAACCAGGGGTGAAGAGTAAGCTGATCCAGGGAGCACCACTTGCAAGCATGTTCAGTGTTGGGGGCCGCTTGTTTCTAAATCTTCTCAGTCGCACTTGTGGCAAATAATTCTTCTTGGAGATGTGCACAGATTTGCCAGGAGAAATAGACTCCGCTTCAGTGTGCTCCAGTCTACCAGGCTCTTGTCGGTTTGCCCCAAGATGATAGCCTGGTTCTGAGAACAACAAAAAACTTCCTCTGCCCCCTTGCGCTGGAGGAAAAACGGCTTGATGCACTCATCTCTGGAATACAAAACATATCTCTGGTGTTTGGGGGACGGACCTCCTTAGTGAGCTGTAAGGGCTGGCTTGACTTAGATGTTTCTCCCTTGATGTGTAATATCAGAGAGCCACTCGCATGTGCGAATGAACAACAGGTATACAGCGCAACAGAAACAGTACAGTTTCTTTCCAGGGAGCTGAGGAGCGCATAGGCATGTGTGAACCTGGTTTAGCCATTTTCCTTGTTGCAAATGCACCAGTTTCCATCTGTTAGCATGGAAATGCTTGCTGGCCTGTTTTGTGTAGGGGGCTGGTATGTGTGGTTGGGGCCCATCAAATAGGGCTTCCTTGTGCTCCCTACAGTATCAGCTCATGAGCCATTATATTGCCTGCCTCCATCAGAGAGCTCAGGAAAGCCTAATGGGGTGCACCGTGCGTGTGTGTGTGTGTGCGTGCGTGTTATGTGTGTGTGTGCGCACACATCCTTCCATCCTTAGAACAACCCTGTGAGGTAGGTTGGCATGCTTCATCTGAAGTCAGCCTCCTTTACACCAGTTGTCAGCCTGGATCGTAGATGCAGCCACCCAGCAGGTGCAGGTTCCATAATAAGAAAGGATCGAGCATCAGTATTTAGAGCCATTATGGTGTAATGGTTAGAGAGAACTAGCACTGGAGATACCCCCTGGCCCAGCCTACCTGTCTCTCTGCCTGATTACCTCCTGGGGCTGTTGTGAGAATAGGAGGCGCGGGAGGAGTCACATGCCCCAGCCTAAGCTTCTTGGAAGACGGGCAATCATGCACAGGTGGAAAATAAACAAATACTGCCATGCAGCCTCCACCTTCAGAAGAGAGTGAAGGACCAGTCTCTTCTTCCGCCAGCAGGTGGCGTTGCAATCACTAGGTGATTCCAAGGTTCACTGAGGTGCCTTCCAAAGACCTGGGATTGCATGCACACAGGTGGTGCAATCTAATCGTATTCTAGACGCTGGCCAACACACGTGACAGTTCACATTGCATTATTGTGGCTCTCTTTCCATATTTTGATTCTGTGTGATGTTGTTGCAAAACAGGAACGAGAGGGAGGTGACCTCAAGGGCACAGGAAACAATACTTCCCCCACTGTTGCAAAAAAAGGACAAGTGTGGCTCAAGGGCCGCGGTTGTTGAGGGCTTCTGCAGCATCGTGTTTGAGATCAAGGAGGTCTGTTCAGAGTATGCACCGTGGCCGGTATTCGCAACACCGGATTGAAGTAGGCTGCCAACTGGAGCAAATGGACAGGGTGGCAATAAAGGGCTTGGAATTTTGAATCTAGGAGATCCAGCGAAAAGAGATGTTATCGGAAATGAAGGGAAAGCACAATAGCAGTTTTCAGGTGTGTGTCATCAAGGACAGCTTTACTAGTTCCACCGAGGAAGAGATAGGGAGCAATGGGTACAAGCAAAAAGAAGCCAGTTTATGTTTGCAGAATCAATCAATCAATCAATCAATCAACAGGTACTTCATGCTTTTCAACATGAAGTTCACAAAGTGTTTTTACAGGCAAATAGTAATAATAATAAAGTTAAATGGCTCCCTGTCCCAAAAGGGCTCACAATCTAAGAAAAAGGCAGACCACCAGCAACAGCCACTAGAAAGACTGTGCAGGGGTGAAGAGGGACAGTTACTCTCCCCCTGCTAAATATAAGAGAAACACCACTTGAAAAAGTGCCTCTTGCCCAGTTAGAAGGGCCATAGCTCAAAGGCAGGAAGAAACCAAGGGCTTAATATAAGAAGAGCCCCACTAGATCAGGTTAAAGGCCCATCTAGTCCAGCTTCCTGCATCTCACAGTGGCCCACCAGTTGCCTCAGGGAGCACACAAGACAACTAGATACCTGCATCCGGTTGCTACTCCCCTGCATCTGGCATTTTGAGGTAGCTTACTTCTGAAGTATGGAGGTTGCACTACCCATCATGGCCTGTAGCCTGAGATGGACTTTTCCTCCAGAAATCTGCCTAGTCCACCTAGGCCAGATGCCATCACCACCTTCTGTGGCAAGGAGTTCCACAGATTTACCTAGTTCTACTAGGTAAAAAAAATTCCTTTTATCCGTTCTAACTCTCCCAACACTCAATTTGAGTGGCTGTCCCCTGCTTCTGGGGTTGTGAGAGAGGGAAAAGAACATCCCTCTATCGACTCTTATCTATCCCATGCATAATTTTGTACGTCTCAATCATGACCCCCTCATTTCAATCATTTGAATGATTTGGGGTGGGTACCAAGAAATGTGCCCTGCAGGACAGCTTGGTGATGCGTTAGTGGACGTCTTGGAAAAAGACATCTCACATCATGGTTGGTGGTGCCCTCTAAAGACGTCACCTTGAGCATACTCGAAGTGACCGTCTCCCCAGTTCTGATGTCCACATGACAAGGAGAACCAGGTATGAACTGTTTCAGGGTCAACATGCAGAAACCATCTTGCCCTTTCAGCCCAGGGGAGAAATGAGCACCTAGTATGCAGAGTTGTTAAATCCCGCGCACAGGAAACAAAGGACAATGAACAACAAGCCCTGTTGGTTTTTATGGGACTCATAAATATTCTGCATGTTGAGTGCCATTTAGCGAGCCACCTCTGACTCTTCTCGGGAGTTCCAGGGCAGCATTTATTTACAATTCCGGAGACACAAGTCTGAAGCACAGACCAGGCTAATGTGCTCATGTGGGAAGAGAAGCAATCAGTGTCTGGAGCAAAGAAATATCCTGAACTGAGATACATTCAGACAGATACATTCAGACTAAGAGCGCAATCCTCACCTAGAGTGAGGCCGGCACAGTTAGGCCAGCAAAGTTTGGCCGGCACGAGGGACACCATAAAGTATGTTTGGACGACTCTCGCAGTCAGAGAGGCCAGCACACAGACACATGCCATCCTCCCTGACTCCGAGAGTGGTCCAGACATGCTTTACGGTTTCCCTTATGCCAGCCAAACTTCGCTGGCCTAACTGTGCCGGCCTAACTCTGCGTTACGATTCCGCCCATTGAGTTTAGAAGAAACCAGTGCATTCCTTGTTCTCGTTGAGCGACCTTCTTTTCAGCCCCCAAGCAGTCCCCAGTTATTTGTGTCCCCAGTTATCCCTAGGCACCTGGTGGGCCACTGTGAGATCCAGGAAGTTGGACTAGATAGGCCTTTAGCCTGATCCAGTGGGGCTCTTCTTATGTTCTTATTGTGCCCAAGACCTTCCCAATTGCACCAGTGACCACCCGAAGCAGTTGCCTGGACTGGAAATCCTGTTTCTGGGTGCCAGCAAAGTAGTTCATGGTCTAATGCACACCCCAGCATCCTCTGTGCTGTTGTAAGATACAAGAATACAAGAATTGTTGATCCCAGATTAGACCAAGCAAGATCCGTGTCCAGTGATGTCATGCAGGGGGAACGCAGGGGAACTCAGTTCCACTAGTTAAAATTAGAGCTGACTCCGCCCACTTCACTCTCCCCCCTCCCCCCTCCCAATTCCTCTGCAAAGAGCTTTTCTTCTTGGTTGGCCGGCACTCAGAGGGTTAAAGGGAGCGACTCCGGATTCCTAGGGGCAGTGATGCCGTTCAGGGGGAATGGACCAGAACGGGCGTTCCGGATCCTAACGGGCTCCGTGGCTGGTTCCGGGTTCCCGACAAGTGCCAATCAAAAGTGAGTTCCTGTTCCTAAATCATTTGAATGACACCACTGTCCGTGTCACTGTCTCTTCACAGCAGCCAGCCAGGTGCCCCTGGGAAGTTTGCGCCCAGAGCATGATGGAGTGCTCCTCTTAGATCTCGCAGTGCAGCTGTTTTAAGGCAGGAACAAATCTGGGGCTGGCCCCCACTCTTCCCCAGCACTGATGTCACGACTCTAAAAGCTGACCTGCCTCTCACCAGCAGCTGCGCCTCCTCTCTCCTCTAGGCAGCTGTGATTCTTCAACATCCCCACCCCCGCTTTGGTTCCAGGCACCATTTTCAGAACCCCCTTCCTGGTTAGTCATTTGCTGCCCATTCAAAATAGATGGCTTTGGCCATTTTTGGTCCTGCCTCCATCTATTAATGACAGTTTCACTTCTCGGAAAGGATGCAAGCCGGTAGCACAGAGGAAGTCAGAAACTCGACTACTCTTTTTCTTGTGGCCATTAGTCATTGAAATGTCTACTGCCTGGGCTGCTTTGGGGCAGGATCCTGTTTTTTTTTCTTGCGTGCTCCATTTAAGAACACAAGAAGAGCCCCGCTGGATCAGGCCAAAGGCCCATCTAGCCCAGCTTCCTGTATCTCACAATGGCCCACCAAAAGCCTCAGGGAGCACACGAGACCACAAGATGCCTGCATCCCATTGCCACTGCCTTGCACCTGGCATTCTGAAGTAGCTTACTACTAACATAAAGAGGTTGCACAACCCATCGTGGCCTGTAGCCTGTGATGGACTTTTCCTGCAGAAATCTGTCCAATCCCCTTCTAAAGGCGCCTAGGCCAGATGCCATCACCACCTCCTGTGGCAAGGAGTTCTATAGATTAATTACCCGCTGGGTAAAAAAAGTATTTCCTTTTATCTGTTCCAACTCTCCCTCTACCAAATCTATCCATCCCCTGCATAATTTCATACGTCTCAATCATGTCCCCACCTCATTTCAATCACTTGAATGATTTGGGGTGGGTACCAAGAAATGTGCCCAGCAGGGACAGCTTGGTGATACATTCTGGAAACTGCTGCCTTTTCCAAATTGGCAAGCCAGGAGGTCCCTTTGCGGAATGGAGAGAGAGAGAAAAACACAATGCGCAGCAGCACGGATGGTTGATGAACCTGCTGTGTGTTGTTGCTGATCCTGAGTCGCCTGGATCTATAGCTTTGACTCTGATCCGCGATGACTCGCCAGCATCTCAGACCAAGGTCTACCTCAGTGATTTTCAACCAGTGGGCCAAGGCAGAAACTACAGTAGAAATTGGTAGAAACTGTAGGAATCAGGAACATAAAGTGCAAACTATTAAAGCCCTTCACAGTTCAGGACCAGGGTGTTTGAGGGTATTTGTTCCCCTGTCTTTGAAAAGGTGTCCCCAGTATCCACAGCTTCAGGTATCCGTGGTTAGGTCTGGAAAGGAACCCCAGCGGATACCAGGGCATGCCTGTACAGAGAATCAAATGGAATCCGTTAGATCAGTGGTTGAGAATCGGTGTAGGTGCTTGTAGGGGCGGGGAAATTGCAGCGATGCGATCGCTATGATCGTGTCGCTGCAGGCCACAGATCAGGGCTGGGGGGACTTACCAGTGCCTGCCCCAGCGTCATTTTGGGGAGTCGTGTGGACCCCTCTGCAGGGCTCCCTCTGTGTAAGTAAAAAAACCCGATCATTATCCACTTCCTGTGGATAGAGGGATGTTCTTTTCCCTCTCTCAAAACACCAGAACCAGGGGGCATCCGCTAAAACTGAGGGTTGGGAGAGTTAAAACAGATAAAAGGAAGTACTTTTTTACCCACCGGGTAGTTAATCTGTGGAACTCCTTGCCACAGGAAGTGGTGATGGCATCTGGTCTTGATGCCTTTAAGAGGGGATTGGATAGATTTCTGGAGGAAAGGTCCATCGTGGGCTATAGGCAATGATGGATTGTGCAACCTCCTTACAAAGGTGGTGGGCTACTGGTACCGGGTGCAAGGGAGGGGCAACAGGATGCAAGCATCTTGTAGTCTCATGCCTCCCTGGGGCACCTGGTGGGCCGCTGTGAGATACAGGAAGCTGGACTAGATGGGCCTTTGGCCTGATCCAGCAGGGCTCTTCTTATGTTCTTATGTTCTTATGTCCTGGGTCCCCCCCCCCAGCCCTGATCTATGCCCGGCAGTGACGCAATCGTAGCGATCGCGTCGCTGCAATTCCCCCACCCCTTAAAGTGACCCAGGCAGTGCTTTCCAGGCTGCCGCCTCACAACACCCTGGTTGGACAAGCACTGTATAAGATGAACCCTTAACCATGAGACACGGTTGTCCATCCTAGGCACACTTTCCTGGGAGTCAGCCCCACGGAACACCAGTGGGTCTTATTTCTGAGTAGACATAAAAAGGATTGCACTGTTGGTAAAGGACGACTCAAACCACACAAACAGGTATCATAGCATCCTGAAGAATCACCCAGGTGTCCATTGCTTGAGTGAGTGTGCAATCCTGACCTGTGCCAGAGAGGGGAACGCCAGCATGCCTGCTCTGTATCCAGCGCAAGCTAGGAGCTGACTGGAGCCTCCATGGGGCAAGGGCACACTTGGACCCTTACCCCACGGTAGACACCATAAGAAAATGCCTTGCTGGAGCAGGCCAAAGGCCCATCTAGTCCAGCTTCCTGTATCTCACAGTGGCCCACCAGATGCCTCAGGGAGCACACGAGACAACTAGATGCCTGCACCTTGTTGCCACTCCCCTGCATCTGGCATTCTGAGGTAAATTCTGAGGTAAAATTCTGAGGTAAATATAAGGTAAATTAAACAGAATGTGCTATCATGTCTGTGGGGAGGGAGCTATAAAAACTTGCTACCAAATCTGGGCCTTAAGAACATAAGAAGAGCCCCACTGGATCAAGCCAAAGGCCCATCTAGTCCAGCTTCCTGTTTCTCACAGTGGCCCACCAGATGCCTCAGGGAGCACACAAGACAACCAAATACCCGTGTCCTGATGTGTTCCCTGCATCTGGCATTTTAAGGTATGCCAGCTGCCCCTATGAGCTTGCTTGGATCTATGTCTGCTGTTTAGCAGGTGCAGCTTGGAGCAAGCCATGTGGCCCGAATTGGGGCCATGCAGCCTGGGGATGGGGGTTTGGATGGGGCTTAATGGCCCCACCATCCTCCCCATTCCTTGCCTTGTTCTTCCATTTGACATTCATTGTTTCCCCAGAACAGGACAGTTAATCAGAAACATAAGGAGGAACAGCAGCCTGGCCTGCACTGAGCAAAGGTGGCATCCAGCTCTGTTTCCAAGCACGCCTCTGCTTCCCCAGCTCCCAGCTTGGATAGGAAGAGCCAGAGGCCCTCCCTGTGCTGAATTCCACGTGAGCACTGGGGAGCTCCCCGGGCAGGCTCAGGAGCCCACAAACTAATAGGCACTTGAGGCCAGAGTGGTGCCAGGCAGACGGCTTGGCTCTCCCTTTGAATCTCGCTTCCGAGCCGGAGAGCAAAAGCATTCCAAGGCAATTATGCCAGGCAGCAACTCCCTGGCCTGAGTGGTGTTACCCGTCTGGCTTTACGGCATGCCACTCGGGTGAGCCAGTGGCAGGGGAAAAGTGTAGCTACGGGGCACTGAATGGGTTAAGGATGCAGGGAGGGAGAGTTTCTGCTCGTGTCCCAAACACGTGTCAAAAACATGGCTGTCTACAGAGCGGACGAATCCATGGAGGAGAGGTTTCTTTCTCAAGAGCTGTAAACCATGAGAACCCAGTTCAAAGGCAGTATACCACAGAGGGCGCAATCCTAACCTGGAGTTAGGCCAGCAAAGTTTGGCCGGCACAAGGGACACTGTAAAATGCTTTTGGACCACTCTCGGAGTCAGGGAGGATGGTGCACGTCTGTGTGCTGGCCTCTCTAACTCCGAGAGTGGTCCAAACATACTTCATGGTGTCCCTTGTGCTGGCTAAACTTTGCTTCATTTACCTCATATTTACCTCAGAATTTTACCTCAGAAATTTACCTCAGAATGCCAGATACAAGGGAGTGGCGTTTGGACCACTCTTGGAGTCAGGGAGGATAGTGCACGTCTGTGTGCTGGCCTCTCTGACTCCGAGAGTGGTCCAAACATACTTGATGGTGTCCCTTGTGCCGGCCAAACTTTGCTGGCCTAACTGTGTGGGCCTAATTCCAGGTTAGGATTGAACTGTCAGAGCCCAATCCTATCCAACTTTCCAGGGCTGATGTAGCTGTACCAACAGGGTGTGGACTGCATCCTGCAGTGGGGTGCAGTCAGGGAGATCTCATCAAGGTAGGGGAACATTTGTTCCTTTACCTCAAGGATGCATTGAGGCTACACCTATGCTAGAAACCTGGATAGGATTGGAGCCCTCAGCATCAGAAGCTGAGAACACACCACGGGGAGGGTTGTGGCTGGCTAATGAGCTTCTCTGAGGCTTCCAGCTGCCCCTTGTGGGAAAGAGATGGGGTTTGCCCAGAACCTCCTGGCACCTTAGAGAGCAGACCAAGGACTGCCCTGCCACCATATGATGTGGCAGTTCCCCAGTTTGGAAATGTGACAAAGACACATTTGTCCCCAGACAAAGAGGAAATGTGAAGGAGAAGAGAGTGGTGGGCTAGAGAGGAACATGTAGAGACTCCCTAGCCCACCATGTCCTTTTTTGCACTGCCTCCTCTTCCTTTTCCAAAACCAGCGAGTGAGAGGAGATGTGGTGGAGGCAAGTGGGCAAAGAAGGGTGGGTAGCCATGCTAATCTTCTGCCTGAGGCCACTGCCTTAATCAGCCTAGTGCAGTGGTTCTCAACCTGGGGGTCGGGACCCCTTTGGGGGTCGAACAACCATTTCACAGGGGTCGCCGAAGACCCCGCACTCTCACTTTCACTGCCAGCCTTCGGAGCAGAAACTACCGACGGTCCAAATGCAAAGTTCCACGCAGGATCAAGATCATTGAACAGAAGCAGGAAAGAAAGAGGGAGGGAGGGGTTTCTTTTTTGGGGGGAGGGAGCCTCCATTCTTGGCGTTCCTGCCTTTCCTCACCTCCGCCAGACCCTCCCCCTGCCTGAGCTCGCCGTTCCTCGCCCCCTCCCCGAGCAGCCCGTTCCCAGCACTGTTAAGCCCCGAGTCCTCTCCGCCCCTGCCTGCCACCCCGAGCCCCCCCACCCCACTTTTTTCCCTGCTTGAGGCGGGGAGGGGATGGCTGCAGACATGGCGGCAGGGGGGGGGAGCCAGAGTGTGTGCGTGGAGGGAGGACGGTCGAGGGCGAGGAGAATTCGCTCTCGCGCAAGGGAGGCTGCCGAAGGACAGCGGGGGAAAGGCTGGAATCAGCGACGGAGTGGCATGCGCAAGCCTCTGCTGCCCCCTTCCTGCCTGCCCCCCGCTCGCCCGCCCTTCTGCCATCTCCGGCTCCCCATCCTCAAAGCTGCAACTGGGGCAGCTCAGACGCCCCTGCCGGGGCCGCCCCCCCGCCCGACGGCTCCAACCCTTGAGTCGTTCCGTTGGGGGGGCCACGCAGGGCCGAGGCTGGGCTTGTGCTCCCCCTCCCCGCCGCAGACCCAGGTCCCCGAGCCGCCCTGGGGCGGTCCACACCCCTCTCCCCCCCCACACCCCCGGCAACTCCCCTCTCCCCTGCCCTCTTCCCACAGCGTGGCAGGAGGGCCCCCTGCGCTCGCCCCAGCTCCGCAGCCTCCCTCACGCCCTGCCGCATCCCTCGCGCGCACCCTCGCACCGGATCCTTCGGTCCATCGCCCAGACTGCTAATGAGACCAAGCACGTACCGGCAGCAGGGCCGGGGCAGGAGGAAGCCCAGACCTGCTGTCATGTACGGATCCCGCTCTCTCCCCCCCCCCCCACAAAACCATATAGTAACCATACAGGAACTCTGCTGTGCGCACACAGCTGCATATCTGTATGTGTACACGGACACGTGTGTGCATGTACACACAGGTGATGATGTAGGGATGATGGTGGTGACATGTGTGTCTATGGATACATACACACATCATGCCGATACCACCCTCCCACATTGACAAAATATTGACAACCGTGCCTCCTCCCCCCCAAAAAAAAGAGAGGGGGGAGGAATTGGGCTGGGTGGGTGGCGGCAGCCTGCTTTTCTCTGTTTCGCACCCCTCCCCATTCTAAAAGGACAAACCGCAGCTCCCCTGTCTCAGCCTCACCCATTCAGCTGCCTCTAGTGCAGCCCACCCTTGGAAAGAGCCCCATTACAACAGCATTAATTATGTTCAATTTGTAACAATGAAAATACATCCTGCATATCAGATATTTACATTACGATTCATAACAGTAGCAAAATTACAGTTATGAAGTAGCTATGAAAATAATTTTATGTTTGGGGGTCCCAACAGGCTGTCATAATAAAAAGTGGGTCCCGGTGGAAAAAAGGTTGAGAACCACTGGCCTAGTGCATGGGCCAGGCGGTCTCTGTGTGCATTCTTATGAGCATGGATCAGGCATCAGATTCCACAGGAAGCACCAGAGGAGGATAGGGTGGAAAATTACACAGGGAATCTCTCTCTCTCTCTCTCTCTCTCTCTCTCTCTCTCTCTCTCTCTCTCTCTCTCTCTC
>JAJKFI010000062.1:20003-81627 GCA_029204185.1 Lerista edwardsae | reverse complement strand
CACACACACACACACACACACACACACACACACACACACACACACACACATTTATATATATATAAACACATCAGAAGACCTCCCAGAGCTTCACATTACTAATGCTTCCATCATCAGATGGAAACGGAAGATAAAATAGCCCTTAAAAAAGAAAAGTCCATTTCTTCTTCCTAATCGGCTTTCCCACATCAGGACTTGCTGGCTCTTGTTTTAGCTGCAAAAGCTTCCAAAGGTTGCCCAGGCTGACCAATGACCCAGGACAGGAGCAGCCCCAAGTTTCTGGGAGTCCAGAAGAGAAGCCCTGTCTGCCACCCCACCCCCCAGTGCCCTCTGCCCACCCCTGATGGAGCATTGGGTGCTGCTGCCACCACCACTGTGACTGGAGATTTGGGGATTGGCCCGGCCAGGGGATTGCCACTTGCTCGCCAACCCCTGTGTTAAATAGATTTGGCATCAAGTGAATCTCGTTTGAGTCAAGAGCTGGTGCTGCACAGCAGCAGACTGTAGTGTGAGTCAGGAAGCTGGAATCTCGGCCAGGAGCTCCTCTTCCAGTGTGCTTCACCCTCTCAGCCTCAGTCCTCCTATCTGTAGTCTGGGGGCAATGATACTTTTCAGTGCTGTCATACAGTGGAGTTCCTAGGAGGAGTGCACCAAGGAGCACATTTCAAGCTGCCACTCCTGATCCCAGGGGTGATCCTGGGGTGGGGGTGGGGATTGGTGCCAGGGGCACACCGGGGGGTATGCAGAGTCAGGCCGCCGCTGCATACCTGCCATGTTGAATCACTCCAAAAAGGGGCGGAGGAGGAGGAGACCCACAGTGGCGTGAAAAAGCTCTTTCTGAGCTCTTTTGCACCGCTGCAAGTGGCGCCCATTCCCTCCAAGTGTTGGAGGGGGCAGGTACAGGTTATAGCGGTGCAAAACAGCTCCTTGGGAGTGGCTTCGTGCCACTATAACCAGCACTCACCCCATCTAATACTCAGAGGAGCCTCATGCCTATGCATGCTTACATGCATTGGACAGGACGTTTAGTCGAGAGGGTTAAAGCCTCCGTTTGCCCAAAGATAAGATCCGAAGGTCGCCAGTTCGACAACACCGGAAGTCTCTCTGAGCGGCAGACCTTGAGAATTGCGACTGATAAGAGCTGTCTCCAGCTGCCTGTGAGAGAGGAGTTGTGCTGGGCCAGCTGTTTCTTTGGTGGGAGCAGAGAAGCTGTTCATCAGCCAGCAGGAAGGCAAGCGGGTGGCCAGAAAGGACGAAACCACGAACGTTCTATCTGTATGTTGTTGTAGTTCTTGAAAGATAGAACTTTGTAATTTGTAAAAAACCCTTCCGGGTTTAGAGAAATAAAGCCTGCCAATGTAAACCGCCTTGAATTAAAGCCAGAGGAGCAATCTAATGGCCAAAGAAAGGCGGTATATAAATACTATTATTATTATTATTATTATTATTATTATTATTATTATTATTATCATCATCATCATCATCATCATCATCATCATCATCATCATCATCATCATTATTATTATTATTATTATTACAGCGGTGTGAGGCTCCTCCAAGCTCCGGAGCTTTTTTCACGTTGCAAAAACGGTGCCCGTTCCCTCCGATACTCGAAGAAGAGGGTGGAGGATGATAACGACAGGGGGGAGTGGGCCATGGTGCCACCCCCTGCTGGGTGGCACCCAGAGGCATTTGCCCCCTGTGGCCCTCCAAGGTACACCACATATGGTGTACCATGTTGCAACATGATAATAAATGCAAAGGGCTTTGAACTCACAGCAGTATTATATGAATGCAAAGTGCACTATATCACAGATTAACGTTCAGCTTTTTTTAGACTCTGAGCTTTTGGGACGGGGACCGAAGTTTTCACTCTGCATAAAGTGATATAAAG
The DNA here is from genome assembly GCA_029204185.1 of Lerista edwardsae. Lineage (NCBI taxonomy): Eukaryota > Metazoa > Chordata > Lepidosauria > Squamata > Scincidae > Lerista > Lerista edwardsae. The sequence continues at coordinate 79,733 of JAJKFI010000062.1, read as the reverse complement.
TGCTACAAACAAATGAATAAATGAACAAATATTTAAAGGTGTCTCCAAATCTGCATGTAACAGCATCAAGGATGTGTGTAGCAGCCAGAGGCGTAACTAGGGTATGGCAGCAGGGGGCATGAGCCCTGGGGCTCCATAAGGTGGGGGGCGCCGTTGGCATGGTGCCCTGCCCCCTGCCCAAAAATTTGCAACCTCCCATGCCCCGAGCCGGGAGGCGCACCGGCGTCTCCCCTCCCAGCCTGCCGCTCGAGTACTTAGTGCCCGAGCAGCAGCCCCGGGGAAGGAAGCCACCACCTTGCCCCCCGGCTCTGCAAACTGCGGGGGCACCTTAAAGTGGCCTTAAAGTTGCCGGCTTTTCCTGGCTGCCACGGTGCTGGCACTTTAAGGCCACTTTAAGGCACCCTGTCGCCCTCAATTATGTGGTTGGTGCCGCCTCCTCTCCCCACTCCTCGCAGCCTCCTCCTCCTGTCTCCCCCCTCCTCTGAGGCGCTAGTGGACTACTCGGAGTGGTAGAGGCCACCATCGCTCGGGGAGCCGTCGCTGCCGCCTCCTCAGTGCCTCACTCGCCACCCAGCCGCCGCTTTTGCCCTGATGCCTCGCCTCCCTCCCCTTCCCCTGGGCCGCCCAGTATATGAGTTATTTATTTATAACCATGAGCCTGTCATGTCCACGATGGCCCGGAGGCGCCTCATGCAGGATTTCAAGAGGTAAGTCGGGACGGGACGGCCTGCAGAGCTGGCTGCATTTCCCTGGCTGGGTCTGTCTGTGTGTGTGTGTTGGCTCTGCAGACACATGGAAGCAGAAGCCACACCCCGCAATGTCATGACGTCATGACATTGTGATGTCATGACGTTGCATGCGGGGGGGCACAATTTCATTGCGTGCCACGGGCGCAATTTTGTCTAGATACGCCCCTGGTAGCAGCTACAGTATATGGACATCTTCTGAGCCCCCAAATATATCTGACTGGATTCGGAAAGTCTGGCTCACTGCATTTCTAATTTAACTGATGTTGCAAGAGTGATAAGCAGTGAAATGGCAGATCGTTCGATAGCAGGATGGAGTTTACTTGTTATCTATTGGAATAATAACTATCAGGGTGGAGATCAGCCTTGAGTGGTTATGAATTATTGCGAGATTTTATTATGACACATACAACAAATACTTAAAAGTTTGAACAAAATGTCTAGTGCAGTGGCATTCAAACTTTTTTGACCAGGACCAGGACTTTTTTGACCATTTTTAGAATGGCACTTGTGTCGGGACCCACCGGAAGTGATGTCTAATGACATCACTGGAAGTGATGGAAGTGATGTTGTGGCAGGAAGTGACATCAGAAAGCAGAAAGTGCTATCATAATAAATAAGACACTCCTGAAGTGCAAATTGGCATTCTTGGACTGCAACAATTGTACAACCAGGAAACATCCCTGACAGAAAGCAGGATGAGGACAAAATATTATATTATGTAAAAGCACTGAACTGAAAACAAAATTAAAAAAAACAAACCACCCTCACTTAAAAATTCAAACTGTTAACACTCACAAAAGGAATATAAGAGTAAGGCCTACAGTTTCCTAGAAAGCCGCTCCCAGCTTTCCATGACCCACCTGACATCAGGTCGCGACCCACCAAGTGGGTCCCGCCCCACAGTTTGAATAACAGTGGTCTATGGAAGCTAGTGGAGGACAGGGAGGGCTGGTGTGCTGTGGTCCATGGGGTCGCGAAAAGTTGGACACGACTTAGCGACTGAACAACAAGTGTATTGTTTTAATGAATTTGAAAACTTATTAATTTAACTAGTCATTTTGTAACTTCTTATGATTTCCAATTTAATTGTACTAGTGAAATGATACAAACAATCAAGCAAATACTTTTTAAACACATTTAGACAACCAGATATTAATGGGGGAGGGAAGGGGCTCTTTCTGAAACTGATTTTTTGCTATGGACAAACGGGATGCTCAATCCTAACCTGCACAGGAGCAGACAGGACAGCTGGCCTGCGCCCCATCCTATGCAGAGTAGGTGCTCCAAGCATGCAGGGCTGTAGTTGCTGGAGGAGCAGCGCAAGGGAAAGTGTTGTGGACTCTGCTGTGGGTGGTGAGATGTGGGAGTCCCGCAGCATCTGGTGTTGGGGAAATGCTCGCCGGCCTTTGGAGTTTGGAAACGAGCTGCCAAGTCATTCTGCGTCTGGATCGTCGAAAGCACTCAGCATGCAAGATGCCCATCTCTGGAGGCCACATGGGTCTTTGCATGTTAGTTCTGGTCCAAGGCTGGCCTTCAGCCATTGTGACCTATGTCTGACCACACTTTGGGAGGCGGGGCCCAAACTGGCGTGGTGAGCAGGTCACTTGCTGCTGCAGGCGGGATCTCCTTGGTCTGTAAGCCAGCTGTTCATTGAGCCAGCCCTCCTGGCCCTGCCTCCAAACGGCCCGAAATGGGCCGGCCAGAAGCAGTTGATGGTGACGTCATCACATCACCACCAACCATTCCCAGGTGCTGCGCTTAGCGTGTAGCATCACAAGCACTCTTATTGCCATGACTGTAGGGTGAATGGGGGGCCATAGGGGGCCCCACAGGGATGCCGTGCATTGGGCCCCACCACTCCTAGGGCCGGCCCCATTCTAGTGCTCAGTGTTTGAACTTGGAATTGCACTGTAAAGGTTTAGAAGTAACTGGTACTGGGGTGTAAAAAAAAGGAGGCAACGGTTGGTTTCCCCCTCTCACAATACCAGAACCAGGAACTTCCGTTAAAGTTGGGAGAGTGAGGACAGATAAAAGCAAATACATTTTTACCCAGCAGGTAATTAATCTGTGGAACTGCTTGCCATAGGAGGAGGTGATGGTGTCTGGGGACTGGACAGATTTCTGGAAGAAAAGTCCATCGCAGGCTACAGGCCATGATGGGTGGTGCAACCTCCTTATTTTAGAAGCAGGCTATGTCAGGATGCCAGGTGGAAGGGTGTGGTTACAAGATGCAAGCATCTGGTTGTCTTGTGTGCTCCCTGTGGCTTTTGGTGGGCCACTGTGAGATACAGGAAGCTGGACTAGATGGGCCTTTGGCTTGATCCATTGGGGCTCTTCCTATGCCCAAGACCCACTAGATTCAGGTCTGGCTCCATCCCTGGCCACCAGATGATGCCTTCCTAGGCTTTGCCAACTCAAAAGCTGCCAACTTGGTTCACCCCTCACCTTACCCAGAGACAGTCAATCACTTGATAAGCCACCTCTCAGATCAGATCTCAAAGCTTTCTGTCCCTTGGCTACAAAGACCATTCCATGGGGAAATAGTCATTTTTACCCTGCACAGACCTCAACATACTAGTCTGTGTACATTCATACTTCCAGGTGTGCCCTGGTACCCACTGATTTGGGATCCATGGTTTCAGTTATCCATGATACCATGGACACTGGGACGCCTATTAAAAAATTGGGGAACATTAATCACTTTTTTATCTTGTTGCAGAAAAACTACTGGCATTCCCCTATCTTTAAAAAGGCACCCCCAGTATCCATGGTTTCAGGTATCCACGGTGGGGTCCTGAACAGAACCCCTGCAGATTTTTTTTTTTTTAGTATCCAAAACCTGTATTGGCATTACAGCCTAGGCAGATTTCGTGGCATGCCTGTACATGGTCAAGTTTGAAACCGACACAGGTGTTTCTTCTGCATGTGCTGGAGGTTGCTCTCTGCAAAGGTGGTGGAAGGCACGTTGCAAAGTTTGTGTTGCACGTTGCAAGGGCTGCTACCAGCACATGGAACGTCCCAGCCCCACACAGAAGACTTCGAAGTTTGTCTTGCACAACACCAGCGTGGAAATGATAATTACAGAGGCAGTGAAAATGCTGTCGTTATATAATTGCTTTTCGCATTTGCGCTAGCAATCAATGCGGGCAGGTAATTGCAGAAACTGGAGGGAAGGACTTGTGGAGCCCAGCCTGCAGTAATGACAACTAGTGGAATGCAGTCGGTCCATCTGAGATCGAACAGTGCAGCCCTGCAAACAACAGACCCTTCAGGAAATGCAGGTGCGTCATCTGGAGGGCCAGGTAAACCCAAGGAAGCTGCAGATGTCTGTTTGCTGGAGGAAACTTTCGCTTCCAGATGCACTGCAAAGCCAGATCCTATTACCTGAATGTTGCCTGCCGCATCTAAGGGCTTTGCAGGCAGCCAGCTGGGCACCTAGCATGGTGTTATCCTAGGTGTGCCTGATACACCCAGGTGCACTGAGCTGGTGCTAGATGGAGGTGGTTGTTAGTGTCCAGGATAATCATGGCTTGCTTGGTGCAAAGGTGAGAGTGCTCTGCTCCAAAGCGCAGGTTTGCTGTGGGAGGTTGAAAATGCTTGAATAGAAGCCTTCCCCTCTTCCCTGGCAAGTAGAGAGAGAGAGAAGAGTGCAGGGTTTACAAAATCCCTGTGCTGTCCCTATTTGGTTTGCATGCAGGAATTTATCATGGTAGATGGGGGATATTTTCTGCAGGCATTTTTTTCTGCATGGTGCTGCATGCATTGCATCTCCGTATGCGTTAAAAATTGTAGGAATGTTTGTGCATGCATGTCGATGTGCGCATTTGCGGGGTGTACTTTTGCGAATATGCACAGGTGTGTCTTTGTAAGTGCATGCACACATGCTGCACACATTTGCACACATTCTGACTTGGCATGCACCAAATGGAGAGGTACTGAGAGGTGCATGCTTTTTGAACCCAAGCATTTTTGGTTATGTGGTGCGGATTGTGCAAGTGTGTTCTGTTCATTCTTGCTTCCGTGTGCTTTGCACAAAGAGTATGAATTTGTGCATACAAAACCAGAGGTGTTTACTTGGTGGTTCTGTATATTCACAAGGGTGTGCTTTTTTAATCCTTCGTGCGGAGTCCCTGCACCTGCATGTCCACGTGTCCCATCTGCCGACATTTGTAAACTGAGCATATATACATGTGCATGCACAAATGTGCATATCTCAACTTTGCAGACATGCATATTAGTATCCTGTTAGGCACATGTGGATTTATGTGCCCTTCTTTGATTCTGTGAATGCTTCTGGGTGCATGTGCAGTTGAGTGCAAAAATGTACCAAGCTTTCGGGTATACAAAGATGTGCGCTTCGTGCAGCTGCTGTACCCATACAAGTGTCTGTGCACTGGATATTTAGAGGTATGTGTTTTCTTATATGAGCATGTTCTGCGCTTTTCTGGATGCTGCTGGTGATTCACTGTCTTGCATTTGTCCGTTCACTTTTGTTTTAGTCATAGTCTTAGATATGATATGTCTTAGATATGATGTCTAATGAGGCTCCTATGCTACCGCCATCATGATTAACCTGTTCCTGTGTCACACAGGATTCTTTCAGAAGAGGCTGGCAGGTGCCATTTAGCGTTTTTGTGCAGTATTTTTAAGATGCACAAGCTCCCTTTTGCTAGGAGCACCCAGTCTAAGTGGTGAAATGAAGCTCTGCTTTGAACCCTGGAGTGTCACAGACATGTTGAGGGGTCACGTTTCCAGAAACTGCACAGAGAAGCCGTGCCTTTAATCTTGTGCAGGGCTGAGCTTTTGCCATGAGACCACATCCTGTCATAGCACTGCACTGGTGGGGCTCAGTGGCCATGTGGAAGTTCTTCTTTCTTTGGAATGTTTATAGGCTCAGGAGCATTTCCCTGCATGGAATTTGGCAACCGGGGAGGGGGAGGTGAAATCTGATGCCTGCTGCACTGACAGCCAGACCTCACCAACCTCATCCAATTGGGCAGAACAAAGTGGTTCCTCCAAAGGCAATTATCCAACGTTCCCCAGCACAACAGGTGTGAGCTTGCTGTGTGGCAATCTCTTGGAATGCATTCAAACCCCCCCCCTTCGGAAGGGGCACTTTGTGGGACAAGATGTAACTTGCACATGAAACTCTGCCTCCTGCCTCCTCCTTCTCCTCCTCCTCCTCTTTCCTGAGACTAGTATTGACATCCCTGACATTTTTGGGTATGGGAGGGCCTGGGAAGCCATGGGGTGATGTGTGAAGGACCAGACAGTCAACAAGCACCCCATTGAGGTGTTGTGGAATCTCACCTAATGAGATGCTTTTCATTCCAAATGCTGCACCCACTGAAGAAGGCCTTTCTGCCTCCCCCAGGACTAAGAGCGAGGTCACTGCAAGCAGGTGGGCACACTGGGCAGAGACCCAACACAAGCCAGACTCCCCGAAACATCTCCCATGGAAGCCCACTGCAGCGGCCTTCTCTAGCTAGCTAACCGGAGATCAGATTGGCAGAGGAATGCCCAGGTGCAGAGAAGGGCAGGGCTTCGGGATTGCCACGGTTGCAGCAAAGTTGAGTTTCACCAGGTGCAGCTTTCCTCATTCCAACACAACAAGCTGCCCCAGCCAAAATTCCCTCTTCGGCACAAAGCGCTGCTCATTGCCAAGTGAGCATTTCCCTGAGTGCTTTGGGGAGGGAAACTCTCACTTTTGTTTTTTTTTTTTAATGCAGTGAAATCCATGTCATCTCGGCTGAGTTTTGGAATTATGCAGTATCAGAAAGTTGTTCCCTGAATCCAAACAGAAGGCCTGGATGCCGGATAATACCATCTGTCGGATTCAGCTGCTGCGGACGGACACCCAAATGACATAACTGTCTCCAAGCCCATGTGAACTCCAAGCCCATGTGAACGATGTACAATCTGCTGAGATTTGCTCGTCGCTCTTTATGAGGGCCGGGTAGGAATTTTTTAGTCATCCGAATTGGCCATGGATGGCAATTATTTCATCTCCCCCAGACTGGCGAGGGAGGGACACACAGGTGTTCCGTAGGTTTCATATTTTCAGAATTGGTTATTTGTGTTTAATAGGGTGGCCCAAGTTAAACCCAAGCCACAGTCTGGTGTGTTCATTGGGGTGTGAGAGGGTAAATAGGCTACGTCAGAATGCCAGGTGCAGGGGAGTGGCAGTGAGATGCAAGTATCTTGTGGTCTTGTGTGCTCCCTGAGGCATCTGGAGGGCCACTGTGAGATACAGGAAGCTGAACTAGGTGGGTGTTTGGCTTGATCCAGTGGGGCTATTCTTAAGGCCCAGACTGAGTTGCAAGTTATTATAGTTCCCTCCCCACAGAGAGGATAGCAAATTCTGTTTTATTTACCTCATATTTACCTCAGAATTTTACCTCAGAAATTTACCTCAGAATGCCAGATACAAGAGAGTGGCAACAGGATGCAGGCATCTTGTTGTCTTGTGTGCTCCCTGAGACATCTGGAGAGCCACTGTGCGTTACTGGAAGCTGGACTAGATGGGCCTTTGGCCTGATCCAGTGGAGCTCTTCCTTTGCTCTTATGTTCCTAACTTCTGCCTTTTTCTAGCAGGATGGTAGAGAAGCAGGATCCCAGGTTTACAGTGCTGCAATAACTGAAGATCAAGCCTAGCACATGGATAGAATTGCTAGATGAGGCCAAAGTCCAACCATCACCTTGGAAACCTTATGGATCAGGCACGATGGAAACACTCAAGCACAGGAGTGCTTTGTTTTTGTTTTTGTTTTTTGTTTTAATGTGACTTCGGATATGGATGTGCACCCACAGACATAAATTGTTGTTCACGGAGTGTTGATTCTGTGGATCCATCCCTGCTTTCATGTAGGGATGGGCCCACATGGTCTCCCGGCCCCTCCTTGACCAGATGGTCCCCCAAACAGTCCCTTCTCACTCGCCGACTTTGTGGTATTAATGGGCATACTTCAGAGTCACCATTTGGACTCGAACGTTGGAGGTATAATTGCAAGAAAAAGGACATGGGGAGAGTCAGCTGACCCATGTGACCTGGAGCGCTGACAAAGGTAAGTAAGTACAGGTGTGGAAACTGCAAACATCACATTTTACCATCAAGGCCACTTTCCACAGAGGTGAAAGAAGAGCTGAAATTTGTCAGTGGGACCCACTTCAGCCTTGACTGCGTTGGGTTGTCAGCACAGCAGAGCGGAAATGTAAAGAAAGGAGTGTCTGTATTTGCCAGGCCAGTACTTCATGGCACACCAGCCCTGGACTGACTTCAACTTTCCCACATTCGCTGGTGTCACAAATGTCCCCTGTTGTCACCTTCCTGAGAGAGCCACAGGGTGACAGAACGACGGTTGACCTTCTCAGTGCCAGAAGCAGTGGCCCGGCTCCTGACAGGGCTGCGGTTGTTGTGGTTTCGCTCAGTCAACGCTGCACCAGGCCCGTGTGCTACGTTTCCCGAAGTTGCCATGGCGATGAACTTGAAGCCAGGCGCAAACAGGATGTGACGAGGCTGCTGTTTACATCTCCGGCCCGTGATCTTCATCGTACAGCATCTCGTGTGAGGTGCTGGAAAAGCACGTCACGTGAGGGTGGGGGAGGGGGCAAAGCAAAAACAGCACAACACGTTTCCGCACAAGGTGACGTGTTCACTGGGTAAATCACCAGGTGGGAAAAGTCATGATGGGGGCATCCTCAGGGCACTGGGAAGATGGGGGATAAAATCAAGACGCTTCCCAGCTTCATAACTGACATATGGGCTGGATGACACATCTAAAGATGACCGTAAGGGTGGTGACTTCTTAGAGCGACTATTGAAATTTCACCTAGCAGAAAATTCAGAGAGAATTTGCGGGCTTTTCCGCAAGTGAGACATCAAGGAATGTCAAGGCACACCAAGTGCTCATGACACGACAGAAAGAGGAGGTTCTGAGCACATTCTTAATCTTCTTGAACCTCATCGTTTCCGTGAGAACACTGGAAGTGCCTCAATCAACATTTCTCAACCAGTGGTATTTGTGGTGCTTGTACTACTTGTGGTACTTGAGTTGGCATCCGGTGGTACCTGTAGAACCCCCAGGCTCCTGCCACCTGGCATGGAGACCAGCAATGCAACACGTGTGCTTTTTGCGCACTCTAAAAAGTGCCTCCTCCTGTCTGCCCTGAGCCTTTTACCAGTGTTCGTCGCATTGCGTCTTGCCTCCCAGACATCATCATCATGTGATGACATCATCTCCAGTTGCTTCCGGTAGGTACTTCCAGTTGGTGGACCAGGCAAAATGGTACCGCAGAGGACCAACACTGAGAAACTCTGCTCTAGGAAAAAGACAGATGCACCTTCTTTGCTTCTGGCTGCTCACAAAGTCCACCAATGGCATTCCTACGGGGGGGATGGGACACAAAGGGCGCAATACTAACCTGAAATTAGGCTGGCACAGTTAGGCCAGCAAGGTTTGGCCAGCACAAGGGCCACCGTAAAGTGTGTTTGGACCACTCTGAGTCAAGGAGAATGGCGCACGTCTGTGTGCTGGCCTCTCTGACTCCGAGAGCGGTCCAAACATACTTTACGGTGTCCCTTGTGCCGGCCAAACTTTGCTGGCCTAACTGTACTGGCCTAACCCCAGGATTAGGCCAACTGTACTGGCCTAACACTTAGGATTGCGCCCTAAGTGTTGCAGGAGCCTGAGCTCCTGTGCAATATGGTCCCCCACTCTCACCTCCAGAGCCATTCCTGGCTCAGACAGCAAAGCCTCCAAGCCGCTTCTCCTAGCCATGACTGGCTCTGAAGGCGAGGGGTAGAGACCATGTTACACAGGTCCTGCAAATTTACCATTTCCCCCCCCTGTAAGAACGCCACTGAAGTCCACCACGTCACCTGCCAAAATGCACTTTGTCCCCCTCAATTGTGTGGCGAGCAATGCAAGTCGGTCAGGAAATGCTGAAGTTACATCCCAGCTGATGAGCCCAAATGGTACTTTTTGGCGGATGATTGCACAACGTTCTCTGGCCGCCCTGGATGAGGCAAACTTCCCAGTGCAAAGTGGGAACTTTCGTGTCCGGACAGGAAGACGGCCCAACAGAGCACGCCCTGAAGCAGCTGCCTGTGTGGAGCACGTTCCGTACATGTTGCTGCCCGTTCCTGTGTACCCCCCACACACGGCCACGGCCTCCGCACACCTGCCACAATGGGTGTGTGATGGTCGATGTGACTCGCCTGGAGTGGAGATAAATGATTGCCCTGAAATGCCTCCGGTTTTCCCACAGAGAAACGGAGACCGCGTGGAGATGGGGCGAGAACAAACACTAAGTAGATTAGCCAGAGCGGGGGCAGTGTGGAAGTACTGCAGGTGCCACCGTGTGTCATGCCAGTGGCCCCTGCCAGCCAACGTCTGAGCCAGAGAATGGCTCTGACAGCAAGTGGTGAGGCTGCTTACACAGCATATTGTGGAGCCTGCAATACGTTCCGCACTGCTCTCTGGCTACGCTACTAGGGAGAGGGCATCTCATAGCATCTCTCATAGCCATCTTTCTAGGTCCCTCAAAACACAGCCAGAAGACAATGACCATCAGCAGGCAATGACCGTTCAGGTCTCTTCCAGCTGGCTCCGACTTCTTCCTGCCTCTCCCTGAATAGGCCGATGCTGGCTCTTATATACAAGTCCAGGACTGCCCAATTCCTCCCCTTTCCTGTTTGTCATTTGGGAGGGAAGGTCATGCAAAAACTGCCCTCCCCACCATTTATTTTTTACTCTGAATGGTTCTGAAGGGAAATGTGTTTTTTGTTTCTGCCCCAGCTGACAAAGTGGGAAAAGGTTAGGAAGGGTTCTGCTCTCCTCGGAAAAGTGGTTGCAGATTTTCAGGGGTTTCTCAGCACAGAGGTCTTTGGGAAAAGTCAAAAGGGGGGCAGTAATGTCATTCAGGGGGATCGGACCAGAACGGGTGTTCCAGATCCTAACGGGCTCCGTGGCTGGTTCCGGGTTCCCAACAGGTGCCAATCAAAAATGAGTTCCTGTTCCTAAATCATTTGAATGACACCACTGAAGGGGGGGGTCAGCACTTTTGATTAGCACTTGTCGGGAACCCGGAACCAGCCGTGGAGCCTGTTAAGATCCAGAATGCCCGTTGTGGTCCGTTCCCCCTGAATGACATCACTGCCTTCGCCCCCCTAGGAATCCGGAGTCACTCCCTTTAACCCTCTGAGTACCGGCCAACCAAGAAGAAAAGCTCTTTGCAGAGGAATTGGGAGGGGGGAGGAGGGGGAGTGAAGTGGGCAGAGTCAGCCCTAATTTTAACTAGTGGAACTGAGTTCCCCCACGTTCCCCCTGCATGACATCACTGGGGGGTGTTATAAAAGCTGAAAAAGGCATATACAACATGCTCCCCAAAGCAGGAAAGGCCCAGGGCAGGCACAATTCGGAGGCCCTTGGGCATTGCGGTTGAGCGACTTCTGCATGTGCTGCTTCTGTGAGGGAAATCTAATGCTGGCCGTGACAAGTGCGCTGAGGAGAATTGCTGAGGCAGAGCTATGCCTCTCAAACGCTCAGTTTGCTGCCGTGTCAGATCGAAGGCCTCGCTTCTCTCTCTCCCTCATTCTCCCCCTCCCCCCGCACACAGCGCCCTTCCTCAGCTGGGTCATGCAACAGAGCTCTGAGGGCCGAGCCGTTACAGATGGCTGGTCCCGTGGGGTAGCCATGTGCCTGCAGCTTAAAGGTTTACTCCGCGCCACCGGGCTGCAAGGCCCAGAGGCCACCTGTTCCGCCAGAGGCACTAATGCACCCCCCCACTCCGGCTTTAGCCCTCCTCCTGGCTCCAGCCAGACACATCCGACCAGCTGAGCCGCCTCTGGAGGGAAATAATACAAGGAGACTTTGGGGTGGAAACTAATGAAACACTAAAGGGATTTGGAAAAAAAATTAAAGAGAACGCATTCCAAAAGGATTACTGTACAATGGCAGGCCCTGTGCTGCAGGGGGCTAAGCTGCAGGGTTTAGCCTGGACTTTCATTAAGATTGAAGGGGTAAGTAGAGAGGGTGATGGGGGGGGACGACAAGGGTTGAGAACTGCTGGGGTGCCCACAGATGACCTGCCAGCAATCTCTTCTCCATGACCACCACTTCCCCATTTCTTTTCTCACATGCACACCTTTTAGGCTTTAGGCCATGAGGAAAGTCCGTTAAGCTGGTGCACACAGACAAGTCAGCTCAGTGGAGTAGCTAAGGGGGTGCAGGGGTCAATTGCCCTGGTAACAGGCCTTGAGGGGGTGCACCCTCAAAGGCTGGCCACCTGAGGTACAGCCTCCCCACAGCTCATAAGGCCTTAGAAAGGCACTTCCGGTTTTCTGCTAATAGAAGGAGAAGAAATGGAAGCAGTGACAGAGTTTATTTTCCTGGGCTCCAAGATCACCGCAGATGGTGACTGCAGCCATGAAATTAGAAGACGTTTACTTCTTGGGAGGAAAGCTATGGCGAACCTAGACAACTTAATAAAAAGCCGAGACATCACCCTGCCAACAAAGGTTCGCCTAGTCAAAGCGATGGTTTTCCCAGTAGCCATGTATGGCTGTGAGAGCTGGACCATAAGAAAGGCAGAGCACCGAAGAATAGATGCTTTTGAATTATGGTGTTGGAGAAGACTCTTGAGAGTCCCCTGGACTGCAAGGAGATCCAATCGGTCAATCCTCCAGGAAGTCCAGCCTGATTGCTCCCTGGAAGGACAAATCCTGAAGCTGAAGCTCAAATCCTTTGGCCCCCTCATGAGAAGAGAGGACTCTTTAGAAAAGACCCTCCTGCTGGGAAAGATGGAAGGCCAAAGGAGAAGGGGGTGGCAGAGGATGAGATGGTTAGACAGTGTCACCGAAGCGACGAACATGAACTTGGGCGAACACCAGAAGCTAGTGGAGGACAGGGAGGCCTGGCGTGCTGTGGTCCAGGGGCTTGCGAAGAGTCGGACACGATTTAGCGACTGAACAACAACAACAAAGACCTCTAGATGTTCTTCTGAGGCGGAGGGATGCTGTTAAACATTTATGGGTCCATTTGCCAGATGTCCTAGCTGTGCCACTGGGCCATGTGGGTGCCTGTATCAAGGGCTGCCCATGTCAAGGACCGTCCACATCATACCTGGGGCAATGTTCTCTCAAGCAGTTTCTGACCCAGCTAGGCTGCCCCCTGAAACACGCCCCGGAAACCTCTGCGGCATCCCAAGGTGTATGTTCTTTGCTGTCGCAGGCACAGCCTGAGCTGATCCACAGGCTCGACGCATGCAGTAGTTCATCACAATCCGCATGTAACTGTTCAGACAGTCAGGACTTCCTGGCCGCTTGTGGGCTGAGAAAGCAAAAATGTCCCTCCAGAAGGAAAGTACAGGCTAAGAAACCACGAGGGGAAACCCCCTGTGCTGCTGTGGGGCGGAAGGACTTGACAGGGCGGCCTTGGCTGGTTTGTCTGCCAGGGTGTTTGTTTTTACACTATGATTTGGAAACCACAGGTATATTTCCATCTCAGCACGTCCCCGCACTGTTGACTCCAAAAGTGCATTTCCCATTTACCAGAATGTTTACACAAGAGAATCGATCAGAAACTCGCAAAACAAATAATCTGCAGTTCCGTCTCCTTGATCTGTCGGAGGGGTGCTTCCCCTCGTGCTCTTGAGAAAGTTTCGTTTGTTGGATGGGTTCTCTGACAAGAACCAGGGTGACATCATCAGCCTGGTGTACCTTTTCCTGTGCAGTCTTTGAAGAAGAAAAAAATTGAACCTCAGCATCTCCAGAAATTCAAGATGGCCGTTTAAAATACAACCATACAATGGCCCGAAATGACCCCAAACTCAAAACTATGCCAAGCAGTGTCACATTAGGCCTGGCTTACAGGTCACAGTTATATCTGGACTACTCTGTTGATGAGTTGACCATTCATGTAGTAGCATAGCTACAAGGGTGGCAGCACAATAAGTATTGCAGACCCTGTAATCAGTGATGTCATCTGGGCAGGACGGTCTAGAACGCCGTACCACTTGTTCCGAGGACAGGCTGTGACAGGGCGCCATTGCGCGGCAGATGCTGCACGCTTTTTGGCCCGCCCGCCCTCCCCTGCGCTTGATTCGCTCCGATATGGAGCTATTCCGGGCGCAGGGAGGTGTGGCCGGGCTCCGCACGGGGGCGGGGAGCTGCCACTCAACTGTGCGTTCCGGTTGTTGGCGCTGACGGATGACATCACTGCCTGTAATGCATCGTGTAAGATGGCAACGCTGCCCAGAGTCCCCCTCAGCACCCACCTCAATTCCCCCATGACTCATTCTCATGATAAAACCATCACATAGCATTTGTACTAGCAAGACCAGGTCTCCTTCTGTCTCCGTTTGGTGAAATTGAGTCAGGGCTCAATCCTAACCTGGAGTTAGATCAGCACAGTTAGGCCAGCCAAGTTTGGCCAGCACACCGTATGTTTGGACCACTCTTGGAGTCTGAGAGGCCAGCACACAGATGTGTGCCATCCCCCCTGACTCCGAGAGTGGTCCAAACATACTTTACGGTGTCCCTTGTGCCATCCAAACTTTGCTGGCCTAACTGTGCTGGCCTAGCTCAGGTTAGGATTGTGCTCTGAGTCAGAGTGATTGCAGAAATGTGTCATCTTGCCGACATATGGAGTGTTTCCATGTTAGATGCAGAGGAACCATGACTTAGAAAATGATCAGGGCCAACTCAAGATCTGGTGCTCCAAGCAAGCTGCCTAATGTTGCACTCCCTTTGTCTGATTACACACCAGCTTTTTCCCATTCCCTGGACTGGAAAAGGAAATGAGGGCCAGAACAGAGATGAAATGTGGAGAAGAGTAGTTGGCTAGAGCGTCCTCCACACTGTCTCTTCTGTGCCACCCACCTCTTTTTTCCTCAAACTTTTTTCCAGGGGAAGGAAGAAGAGTGAAGGCAAATGGGTGAATAGAAGTGGGTGCCCCTCACCAATCTGGTACCTGAGGTGATTGTCTCAGTTGGCCTCAGGGATGGGCTGGCCCTAGAGCTGATAACTTATCAGACTGAGGCCCATTTCAAGCCAGTCACCATAGGGCAGGTCTTAGTCTCCAAAGCTCCTGGACGGAGAGTTGGAACCAGTGGTGGAATCTACCTGCGCTAACAACCGGAACGCAGGAAGTAGCTACCGGGACGCACTGCAGTGGGCAGAGCCAGCCCTTCATGGAACAACCGGAACGGCGTTCCGGAGCATCCTGGCTACATGACATCACTGGTTGGAACAGCATACTTTTCTGAAAGTCATCATGGTTGGGCATTTGTGAACACTGCAAAAGAGCACCCCTGTGACCCTGTAAGGGCCAAGGCACACATTACATGAATAAACCCACCATTGACGGACAACAGTGGTGGCATGGCCAGGAATGCCGTTCAATGCTGCCTCGGGTCTGCCGTCTGTCGCCAAAACAAAAAAAGCCAGCCGCTTATCATGCTCCTTACGCTGTTTCTTCAGCGGCAGGAGCGTGGGGCTTCTGGTTCGATGTCAAGGGACTGTGAGAATAAAGGTGTGCGCGGTGCCTGCAAATCCAACCGGACGTCCGGCACTTCCGGGTCTGACGAAACCACGCCTGCAGCCAGGCAGGGAGGTGGGTGGTCCACTTCCTGCTGGCTTTTAGCGGACAGAGCGGATCGGTGCAAGGTGCATCCAAGGCCGTCTGCAGGGAGGGAGGTGGTGGCGATGGGACCCTGGGTTGCCCTCCACTGGGAGGGAGGCCTCAAATTCATGGAAAACCCACCAAGCAATGTCAGAAAGCCAGCCCCACCAGGAGTGTCCCTCTATTGCCACGGACACCAGAGCCCTTTCAGAAGCTGGGAGGGAGGGAAGGAGCCCTGTTCGGAAGGAGACAGAAGGCATACTGCCTGCTCCGGAGGGCCAGGGAGAGGGGGCAGGCAGGAATGGAAAAGGAAGCACAAGGGAGAGGATTAGCGATAAATACACCAGCAAATCCCACTGTAATTGGATCACCGACTTCCTCTGCAGCCAGACCACGCAGCGGCCTCCGGTGAGTGACTGGTACAGGCAGGCACAGAAGCAGCCAAGGGGGTGCACAGGCGGGCCGCTGAGTAGAGATGCACAAGCTCCGTTCAGTGGCTGGCACCTTGGATGGGTGATTCGCGAGCGGACCCAATCCTGCACCGCCCTTCTGCTGCCTGTGCATGCTCCCCGGGCTCCCCGGCCTACAGCAGGAACCCTTGAGGTTGGGATCCAGCCTCGTGAGCATCAGGGAATTTGTAACATGAATGGGCGCTGCTGGCCCGTCCACGCGGCCACCTGATGCGGATTGCAGCTCTGACGGACTGCAAGGGGTCCAAGGGTGAGTTTCACCCTGAGTCTGCTGCCGCCACCTCCCTCCAACCTCTGCCGATGCAGGAGGTTCCCAGTGATCTGCTTCCCACTCACTCACCTGTCTTTCATAAGAACATAAGAACATAAGAAGAGCCCCGCTGGATCAGGCCAAAGGCCCATCTAGTCCAGCTTCCTGTATCTCACAGTGGCCCACCAGGTGCCCCAGGGAGGCATGAGACAACAAGATGCTTGCATCTTGTTGCCCCTCCCTTGCACCCAGTACCAGTAGTACCTTTTAAGGAGGTTGCACAATCCATCATTGCCTATAGCCCACGATGGACCTTTCCTCCAGAAAGCTGTCCAATCCCCTCTTAAAGGCATCAAGACCAGATGCCATCACCACCTCCTGTGGCAAAGAGTTCCACAGATTAACTACCCGCTGGGTAAAAAAATACTTCCTTTTATCTGTTTTAACTCTCCCAACCCTCAGTTTTAGTGGATGCCCCCTGGTTCTGGTATTTTGAGAGAGGGAAAAGAACATCCCTTTATCGACTCTTTCCCTTCCATGCATAATTTTGTATGTCTCAATCATGTCCCCCATGCTCCTTGCACACTGCCGTGAAACACGGAAGTGTGCACTTTCACAGCAGTGCGCAAGGAGGATGGTACGGGTCATAGAGAATTGGGGGGGCAGCGCAGAATCTATGGACCCGAGACGACATCAGGGCATCCAGGGTCACTCCACCCCTGGCACTCAGGATAAGGTTGCCTCATTTCAGTATCTCTCCGTGGCCACCTGCCTCTCCCCGACACCACACCCACCTCTCCCATCGTGGCCTGATCCCTATCTGGACCTTGTCAGGGGCGTGCCAGGCCTGGCGCACACTGGGCTCCTGATGTTTGAAATGCTGCCAAATTCCACCGCCCGCCCTTTCCGGCGGTCGTGCCACTGCCTCTCCTGCCGCCCCCACCTCCCCTGCGACCGCTGCTTCTTCGAAACTGGCTGGGCTGGGAGGATCCTGGCAGCAACACCTGCCTGCCCCCATCTCCTCCCTGTCCAGCGAGTTTCCAAGTGGCAGGGAGGACAGTGAGGAGCAGAGGCAGCCACAGCTGGAATGATGCTTTGGGGTTGCAGGGGTGACAGCCACAACCTCCGGTTGTGGCATCTGGTCTGGATGGCATCTGGTCTTATGTTCTTACTAAAATCAAGTGGCAGGAGAGTTAGGCAAAAGAAAACATTCTTTAGCCAGTGTGTAATTAAATCTGTGGAACTCTTTGCCACGGGATGTGGTGATGGCATCTGGTCTGGATGCCTTTAAGAGGGGTTTGGATGGATTTCTGGAGGAAAGGTCCATCGTGGGCTATAGGCCATGATGGATTGTGCAACCTCCTTACATCGGTGGTGGGCTACTTCAGAGTACTGGGTGCAAGGGAGTGGTCATAGGATGCAGGCATCTTGTGGTCTCGTGCCTCCCTGGGGTACCTGGTGAGCTGCTGTGGGATACAGGCAGCTGGACTAGGTGGGCCTTTGGCCTGATCCAGCACGGCTCTTCTTATGTTCTTCGGTTCCATCACGGTGCTCTTGGGGAGTGCTGCTGGAAGAAGGCATCCATTGGGGCCCCCAGTCCTCCTCCTCCTTGCTTTCCAAGGAAAAGGTGGGAGACGAAGATGGGGCAGTGGCCAGGGGGGAGTGGCTGGACAGGTGGCAGACCAGGGACAGTGTTGCAAGGCAACACTGCCAAGAGACAGCCACTAAAATTGTGTGTTGGGAGAGTTGGAACAGACAAAAGGAAATAATTCTTTACCCAGCATGTAATTCACCTGTGGAACTCCTTGCTACATGATGTGGTGAGGGAGTCTGGCTTTGTTGTTGTTCAGTTGCTAAGTCATGTCCGACTCTTCGCAACCCCATGGACCACAGCACGCCAGGCCTCCCTGTCCTCCACTAGCTTCCGGAGTTTGCCTAACTTCATGTTCATCGCGTTGGTGACACTGTCTAACCATCTCATCCTCTGCCGCCCCCTTCTCCTTTGGCCTTCCATCTTTCCCAGCATGAGGGTCTTTTCTAAAGAGTCCTCTCTTCTCTTGAGGTGGCCAAAGTATTTGAACTACAGCTTCAGGATTTGTCCTTCCAGGGAGCAATCAGGCTTGACTTCCTGTAGGATTGACCAATTGGATCTTTTTGCAGTCCAGGGGACTCTCAAGAGTCTTCTCCCAACACCATAATTCAAAAGCATCTATTCTTCGGCGCTCCGCCTTTCTTATGGTCCAGCTCTCACATCCATACATTGCTACTGGGAAAACCATAGCTTTGAGTAGGCGAACCTTTGTTGGCAGGGTGATGTCTCAGCTTTTTATTAAGTTGTCCAGGTTCGCCATAGCTTTCCTCCCAAGAAGTAAACATCTTTTAATTTCATGGCTGCAGTCACCATCTGCGGTGATCTTGGAGCCCAGGAAAATAAATTCTGTCAGTACTTCCATTTCTTCCCCTTCTATTTGCCAGGAAGTGATGGGAATAGTTGCCATGATCTTAGTTTTTTTAATGTTGAGCTTCAAGCCAATTTTGGCACTTTCCTCTTTCACCCTCATCAGAAGGTTCTTTAGGTCTTCCTCACTTTCTGCCATTAGAGTGATATCATCTGCATATCTGAGATTGTTGATATTTCTCCCAGCAATCTTGATTCCAGCTTGTGAATCATCCAGCCCAGCCTTTCTCATGATGTACTCTGCATATAAGTTATATAAGCAGGGTGACAGTATACAGCCTTGTCATACTCCTTTCCCAATTTTAAACCAATCGGTTGTTCCATGTCCAGTTCTAATTGTTGCTTCCTGGCCCGCATACAGGTTTCTCAGAAGACAGATCAGGTGGTCTGGTACTCCCATCTCTTCAAGAACTTGCCACAGTTTGTTGTGATCCACACAATCAAAGGCTTTAGCATAGTCAATGAAGCAGAAGTAGATGTTTTTCTGGAACTCTCTTGCTTTCTCAATGATCCAGTGAATGTTGGCAATTTGATCTCTAGTTCCTCTGCCTCTTTGGAAACTAGTTTGTACGTCTGGTATTTCTCAGTTCACATACTGCGGAAGCCTAGCTTGTAGGATTTTGAGCATCACCTTGCTAGCATGTGAAATGAGTGCAATGGTGCGGTAGTTTGAACAATCTTTGGCATTGCCCTTCTTTGGGATTGGAATGTAAACTGATCTTTTCCAGTCTTGTGGCCACTGCTGGGTTTTCCAAATTTGCAGGCATATGGAGTGCAGCACTTTGACAGCATCATCTTTTAAAATTTTGAGTAACTCAGCTGGAATGCTGTCACCTCCACTAGCTTTGTTGTGATGCTTTCTAAAGCCCACTTGACTTCACACTCCAGGATGTCAGGTTCGAGCTCAGTGACCGCACCATTGTGGTTATCAGGAACATTTAGATCGGCCTTATATAGTTCCTCTGTGTATTTTCACCACCTCTTCTTAATCTCATCTGCTTCTGTTAGATCCTTGCCATTCTTGTCCTTTATTGTGCCTACCTTAGCACGAAATTGTCCTTTGACATCTCCAATTTTCTTGAAAAGATCTCTAGTCTTTCCCATTCTATTGTTTTCCTCTATTTCTTTGCATTGCTCTTTTAGGAAGGCCTTCCTATCTCTCCTTGCTGTTCTCTGGAAATCTGCATTCAGTTGGGTATATCCTTCCCTTTTCCCTTGCTTTTTGCTTCCCTTCTTTCCTCAGCTATTTGTAAAGCCTCGTCAGATAGCCATTTTGCCTTCTTGCATTTCTTTCTCTTTGGGATGGTTCTAGTTGCTGCTTCCTGTACAATGTTACAGACCTCCGTCCAAAGTTCTTCAGGCACTCTGTCTACCAAATCTAAGCCCCTAAATCTATTTGTCACCTCCACTGTATATTCGTATGGGATCTGATTTGGTCATACGTGGAGGGCCTAGTGGTTTTCCCTCCTTTTTTAAGTTTAAGCCTGAATTTTGCAATAAGAAGCTCACGATCAGAGCCACAGTCAGCTCCAGGTCTTGTTTTTACTGCCTGTATAGAACTTCTCCACCTTTGGGTGCAAACAATGTAATCAATCTGATTTCAGTGTAGACCATCTGGTGAAGTCCATGTGTACAGTTGCCGTTTGTGTTGCTGGAAAAGGGTGTTTGCTATGACTAATGTGTTCTCCTGACAAAACTCTATCAGTCTTTGCCCTGCTTCATTTTGTACTCCAAGACCAAACTTGCCTATTATTCCTATTACTTCTTGACTGCCTACTTTAGCATTCCAATCCCCTATGATGAGATGGACATCTTTTTTTGATGTTAATTCTAGAAGGTGTTGTAGGTCTTAATAGAAATGGTCAATTTCTTCCTCTTCAGCATCAGTGGTTGGGGTGTAGATGGACTACTGTGATGTTGAGTCTGGCCTAGATGCTTTTAAAAGAGGATTGGACAGATTTCTAGAAGAAAGGTCCATTGAAGGTTTCAAGCCATGATGGCAGTGATGTCATGCAGGGGGAACGCGGGGGAACTCAGTTCCACTAGTTTAAATTAGGGCTGCCTCCGCCCACTTCACTCTCCCTCCTCCCAATTCCTCTGCAAAGAGCTTTTCTTCTTGGTTGGCCGGCACTCAGAGTGTTAAAGGGAGCGACTCCGGATTCCTAGGGGGGCGAAGGGGGAAGGGCTGCAGTGGGGAAGTCTCGTCCTGCACAGCCCCCTTCCTCGCTCCCTCCAGCCACACACGTGGAGTCAGCAGCCGCTCTGGTGAGTCTGCAGCCCACTGGGGAGAAGGCAGTGATGTCATTCAGGGGGAACGGACCAGAACGGGCGTTCCGGATCCTAACGGGCTCCGTGGCTGCTTCCGGGTTTTGTTTTTTTTCCAACATTTGAATTTGAACTCAATAGTGAGTTCCTGTTCCTAAATCATTTGAATGACACCACTGCATGATGGGTATGTGCAACCTCCTGGTTTTAGAAGTCTCTGAATGCCAGGTGCAAGGGAGTGGCAACAGGATGCAGGCATCTTGTTCTCTTGTGTGGTCCCTGAGGCATTTGGTGGGCCACTGTGAGATCCAGGAAGCTGGACTAGATGAGCCTTTGGCCTGATCCATTGGTACTCTTCTTATATTCTTACATCTTGGCCAAAAGCTCACAAAAGCTCTGCATCCATTGTAACCATAGCACTCAGGGTATATATCAACAGGTGGCTTTTGGGACATCTCTGTTCCTAGCTCCTGGCATGTGCTGGATACCACACCCTCCACTTATTCTCTAAGGCTGAATTTTTGGAATTAGTTCCCTCCACTTTCTCAACAAAATTGGTGTCTGGTGTCAATGCTACAGGAATGGTTGGAGGGCAGGCAGAATTAAAATCACTTAACAGAGCACTTAGAAAATTATAGATAGAAATGTATTTGTCATTGTACTCAAGGCATGAGAACAACGAAATGAGGTGCTCTTCACATCATACAGCTGGACAACACCAAATAACATATATAAATAACAATTAAAACAACACTAAAAAAAATATGGATATAGGTACCATACAACCATGAGGTATACATTTGTTAAGACCACCAGATTCAAAACTCTGCATTTAGCCTGATCACCGCACTTGGGTAAAAACTATATTTAAATCTACTTGTGCTGGCTTTCAACACTCTATATCTTTTTCCTGACGGTAAGATCTCAAACATCGAGTGACCCGGATGTGAAGAATCTCTCAAGATTTTTTGTATCTTCCTACTACATCCCATATTATACAAATCCTCCAGTGAGGGAAGAGGACATCCAATGATCTTTTGTGCCCTCTTTATCGCTCTTTGGAGTGCCTTTTTCTCCACCCCTGTACAACTCATAAACCACACACAGAGGCAATAAGATAAGATGCTCTCTGTAGCAAACCGACTTCAAAATTTCAACCCTTTGAGTGTTTTTTTGCCCCCCAACAGAAAAGCAGGTTTAGAGGTGTCCCATCACAATTTTCCCTCTGGAGGACTGATGTGTCTCAAACTGTGTGAATGCTCCGCCAGGCCTCCAAGGAGGTTAAATAGGTTGAGCTGTGCTGAGTCCAGGATGAGTGTGCCGGTAACGCAACAGTTCACACCCAAGCAGCTACGTGCCCTTTCGGTGCCTGATGCAACCGTAATCAGTTTCACGTCCTTCAAGAAATGATAGGGAGAGCTCGGGCAGTGGCTGCGGCTCCTGTGTTCGATACAAGTCAGCCGCGAACAATTGGTATAATGACATGTTGGAGACCCAGGAGTCCCATCAGCCTTCCCTTGCCGCCTTGCAAATCTGAGCTTGGGCGAGGTGGGCAGGGAGAAGGGGTGCTCTCATGCCACCAGCACAGGCAGAAGCTTCACCCTGCCTCCCTCCGGCAGCAAAAGATCTTCAGCTGTTCTTGGGAAAGCCCTGCTAGCTCATGGCCACACTGGCTACTTTCTGAAAGTAAATTCTGTAAATGACCCTAAGTTGTCCTTTACCACGGTGTGTATGTAACTGCTTGGCAAGCCAGCAGGCTCTTGCCCATCCTTCCAAGTGGAAGAGAATCTTTCCACTCTTCTGTATCTCATCGGAAACTGGGTCTGCCTAAGACCTGGGGGGTCATAAGCAGTGATGTCATTCAGGGGGAACAGACCAGAACAGGCGTTCCGGATCCTAACGGGCTCCGTGGCTGGTTCCAGGTTCCTGACAAGTGCCAATCAAAAGTGAGTTCCTGTTCCTAAATCATTTGAATGACACCACTGCTCCTGTTCCTTCCAGCTTCCTGCCTGCCGTTTCAGAAGGCAAGGAGGGCTAGCAGGAGAGAGGGAGGAAGTGAGGAGCTGGCCTAGCACACCAGCTTCTTCTTCTCTGCCCACTTCCTCTCTTTCTGACTTTTGAAATGCTAGGAACCATGAACTGGCAGGAGGAGGGTGGCAGCAGTGGTGGCTGGGAGGACAAGCATGTAATTGAGTTGCAGGGGAGATCCGCAGGACTCAGGGTGCAATCCTAAGTTGTGCTGGAATGGTGAGGCCGGTGGGCTTGTGCCATATTCAGTGCACCTTAGGCACATTGGGGAGCTTTGCCCCAGAGCCTACCGGCTGCATCCTAGCACCACCCCCCTCCCTGGGCTGTGGGCCCTATGAGTGGGCACTCACATGCTGCAGCTCCCAAGATAACTGAAGCAGCCGCCTCAGTTTGCCTTGTGATGGAGCCAGCCCTGGCCTTTCTCTATGTACAGTCCTTTTCTCGTATCTGCAGGGGATACCCGATGCCACGGATAGCAACACACCTTACGTTTGCGCCATGTAAGCCCTCCAAACTGCTTCCTATTCATGCCTGTTTGTTAGCCTGAAGAGCAAGCAGTTTGGAGGGCCACAAATTGGCAAACAAAAATGGATAGGGTAAATGCAATCATGGGGGGGGGAGAGTAGATTTTTGGATTTCAGACACCTGGAAACTGGGTCTGTGGATTTAGGCGTGGAGGGACTCTCACTCCAAATCTCAGCGTCCAAAACTGAAGGCTGACCTGCAGGTTCCACATTTACGTGCAGGTCCATTGTCCTGCATTCAAGTGTATGGATTCGAAGTGCATAAGATGATGGCATAACATCAAGATATGTCTCCATACAAACTCACGCTAATTTTCCAATTTTAAAAAATGTACTTTCAGCTCTGGAAAAATATGTGATCTCCATAACAGAAAAGCTGCTAAGGAAAGAAATCTGGACCCCCTGAAATGAATGACACCTGCATGATTAAGGTGCTGGTTATATAAACACATCACACACACAACTGGATGATTAATTAAACTGACACGGTAAGTTGCCTAAGGCTGCCCAGTGAGATCATGGCTAAGTCCAGAACTGAAATTGGGCTACTCAGCTTGCACACTCTTAACCACTAAACGGCATCATGAAAATACCCATCAATTCACAGATATTTTTAGACTAAAATCCACAGTATGCACACCGAGCATGTTTTGGTGGTAAAAGCATTAGCTGAAGAAGGCTGCCCAGTGATGAATGGTACAAACACCCCACCCGCCGCAATAGTAAACACCCATTACGACAAAAACGGTGTTTATCCAACCACTTTGGCAGCTGAGAAGCTGAAGATGTTGCAAGGTTGTAAAAGTATCAGTCATTCAGAGTGCAATCCTAACCTGAAGTTAGGCCAGCACAGTTAGGCCAGTGCAGTTTAGCTGTCACAAAGGCCACCGTAAAGCGTGTTTGGACCACTCTCGGAGACAGGGAGGATGGGCGCACGTCTGTGTGCTGGCCTCTCTGACTCCGAGTTGTCCAAACATACTTCATGGTGTCCCTTGTGCTGGCTAAACTTTGCTTTATTTACCTCATATTTATCTCAGAATTTTACCTCAGAAATTTACCTCAGAATGCCAGAAACAAGGGAGTGGCGTTTGGACCACTCTCGGAGTCAGGGGGGATGGCGCACGTCTGTGTGCTGGCCTCTCTGACTCCGAGAGTGGTCCAAACATACTTGATGGTGGTCCTTGTGCTGGCCAAACATTGCTGGCCTAACTGTGCCGGCCTAACTCCAGGTTAGGATTGCGCCCTCAGTCATAGCTACAATGCAGGCAATTCAAAGGCTTCTTGGGTTGTATCTGTCCTGGACTTGTGCATCACTCACAATCAGCCTAAACCAGTTCCCGGAGTCGCTAACATGCCATAAAGTATGTTTGGACCACTCTCGGAGTCAGAGAGGCCAGCACAAAAGCTCATGCTGGCTTCCAGAGGCTGCATCCAGCCCCAGAGGCGGCACGTTTGTGCCAATGGGGGGGAAGGGTAGGCTGGAGCAGGGGGTAGAAGAGGATGGTGGGAAGGCATAACAGAAGTGCGGAGGGCTGTTTTGGGGTGGGGGAGGCTGGGAGAAGGAATGGATCAGGCCTGGAAAGGGATGGGATCAGCGGCGGAAGTGCATGTCGAATCCTAACTCCTGCCCCAAGCAGCCTTACAAGACCAGCTCAGAATTCTGCCAGCAAAATAGCTGGTGCAAATCCGAGTAGCCTCATAGCAGTGGCTGGGACTGGACACTGGGTCCAGTGGGGAAAATATTCCCTGATGCCAAGGTAATCTCCAGCCAGCACCTACCTTGCGCTGGTTGCAGCATAGGCCACTTGGCCTTTTCCAGCGCAGGTCAGGATGGTGCCTGCCATCTCATGTTGCAAAACAGCCCTTTTTTTTGAGAAGAGGAACACACTTCTCATCTGATTGGTGCACACACAATCTCATGGCTTGGCTCTGCCCTGTAATTGCCCTTCCTCTCCATCCTTCCCCTTGGGAGGGGTGGGGTCTTCCTTTTTAATTTTTTCTGGCTCAATTTGTGATTTGCATCACCGTACTCAAGCATACAGGCACAAGGGTGGAATTGTATTAATTCAGCATTTATTTGCAGTTTAAAAAAAGACCCTATATATGAGTAGAGCCTGGAATGGTGGTGAGGGTCCAGATGCCTAAAACGGTAAAGGTTTCCCCACGACCGAATGGTCTAGTCGTGACCGACTGCAGCGGGCGGTGCTCATCTCCATTTCTAAGCCTGTAGAGCTGGCGTTTTGTCCAAGGACAAGCTTCCGTGGTCATGTGGCCGGCATGACTCTACGCCGTAGCGCACAGAACACTGTTCCCTTCCCACCGAAGTGGTCCCTATTTATCTACTTGCATTGAGATGCTTTCGAACTGCTAGGTTGGCAGGAGCTGGGACAAGCAATGGGAGCTCACTCCGTCACGCGGTCTTGAACTCCCAACCTTCCGGTCGGAAAGCCCAGCAGCAGCGGTTTAACGCTCTGCGCCACCACGTCCCTTATGCCTAGTGACCCGGAATTTAAAATAACATAGCCAATTTAAAACAGCTTAATACAAAAAAGGGGGGCTGGGGGACTGGCAAGGCACAAGGGTGCCAGTTGGCACCCCCACATCAGTGCTAGTGACGCTGTATTGACGCAAGCACGTTGCCCTTGGATGGTGCCCTTAATCAGTCAACCAATCAGTCCATAATTTGTTCAGATTCGGGCAGTGATGTCATTCAGGGGGAACAGACCAGAACAGGCGTTCTGGATCTTAACGGGCTCCGTGGCTGGTTCCGGGTTCCCGACAAGTGCCAATCAAAAGTGAGTTCCTGTTCCTAAATCATTTGAATGACACCACTGGATTCGGGTGAGCAAGAATCAGAACAAGAATGGGGAATTCTGCTGTTCTCCAGAGTCCTGTGTGCTGTCAAGATTGCATTCCTTTGGTCTTCTGGTTTTTTTAACTGAGGAAGTAAAGGCTGTCATCACCCGTGGAATTGAGGGCAGACACAACATCATTAACTCAAGTTAGAATCCAGCCATGACTTTGCGGTTGACACCCCGAAATCATATTAAAAAATGCCCTGTGCTCTGTAATGACTACAGCTGTTCAGGATTTCAGTGTCTCACCTGCAAGCCTCGCACACCCAGTCAACAGAGAAAGAATAGCTCCCTGGGTTAGTCAGTGCCAGCTACAGAAATCTACGGGTCTTTCCAGTGGGGTGTTGACTCTGAAATTGACGGCTGATGGCATTTTAAGGGGCACCTGCATGATGCTGTCCATGTTTCAGATTTAGCCCATGGTATCTGACTGCAAAAAAATCCAACTTTTGGGTGAACAAGGAAGCCGTAGTGCAATAAGCTTAGAGGTACAGGAATCATTGTGCAATCTGTCTTCAGGAGAAGTACAGGCATGCCCCAGTATCTGCTGGGGGGTCTGTTCAAGACCCTGCCCCCGCAATGGATACCTGTAACCAGTGGTGTCATTCAAATGATTTAGGAACAGGAACTCACTTTTGATTGGCACTTGTCGGGAACCCGGAACCAGCCACGGAGCCCGTTAGGATCCGGAACGCCCGTTCTGGTCCGTTCCCCCTGAATGACATCACTGCCTTCGCCCCCCTAGGAATCCGGAGTTGCTCCCTTTAACCCTCTGAGTGCTGGCCAACCAAGAAGAAAAGCTCTTTGCAGAGGAATTGGGAGGGGGGAGGAGGGAGAGTGAAGTGGGCGGAGTCAGCCCTAATTTTAACTAGTGGAACTGAGTTCCCCCGCGTTCCCCCTGCATGACATCACTGCCTGTAACCATGGATACTGGGGACGCCTTTTTAAAGACAGGGGAACATCAGTGGTTTTGCTGCAACAAGGTTGAAAAAGAGATTTCGTTCCCCTATCTTTTTAATAGGCATCCCAGTATCTGTGGATAACTGAAACCGTGGATACTGAATCAGTGGGACACAACTGTATATCTACATTTCTTACATCCTCTACAAAATATTAATAATTGCTCAGAAATTGTGTCCCTTCACCAGGGACAACTTATTCTTTTCTTTAATGCTTCTTATTCTTTAAAATCTCCTTGTCATTTATTTTAATCCCCAGCAAAATGTTTTCGATCTAAATCACCTATTCATCAAGTACATAATTCATTGCACCAATATTTCCCTTCTCACGCAGGAAGTCAATGAGTGGTTTCCAGTGGTTCATAAACGACTTTACTGACTTCTCTTTAAGTAACATCGTACGTTTATCCATTACCATTGTCCAGTATTTTTGTCCACCAGTCTTCGATTGAGGGTACCTTTGGAACTTTCCACTATTGGGCACACACTATCCTTGCCACAGTTGTCATCTTTTTAATAGGCATCTCGGTATCTGTGGATAACTGAAACCGTGGATATCGAATCAGTTGATACCAGGGCACATCTGTACAGGGATTGACTACTAGGGGGGCTTGCCCCAAGTCACTTCTGCACTCTTCGCTTTTGCACTTGAGCACACCGTCACCATTGTCCTAGTCAACCTCACCACTGGGAGCCATTCCAGCCAGGCTCTTTTTCCCGGATGCTGCCAAATTAATTGCTTCCTCTTTGCAAAGGCAATCTTGGTTCCTAATTAGACTGCTTCTGTTGCCTGGCTGGAGAAGAGTGAAGAATTTGCTTTCTCTTTTTCCCACAAGGGCTCCTCTTAAAAATGTCATTCTTGGTTCACACCATGTCAGAGCAGTAGCGTAGCTGGAGAGGGGCAAAACGGTAAGCACTGCAGGCACCTCAATGTGCCGTGTAAGCAGCCCCTCCCAGCTGCCATCGGAGCCATTCAGGGCAATGACGGTCATGTGCAGGCACTCACCGAACCAAAGGGCATCTCCTGCTTGTTGCCATCGCTGCTCAGAATGCTTACACAGTGCATTGCTTACACAGTGCATTGAAGCACCTGTAGTACTTATCAGCATCGCCCCCTCTTCTGGCTATGTTACTGCTTCAGTCAGCCATGTGAGGGGAGGAGGAACTGTGTTTGCTTGGAGTGCCGTCAGCTCTCATCCTTGGTTTGTTGCATCATCTGAACTGGGTCATCTTCTCCACACTTCCTCTCCTACACCCCCTTCCTTTTGCGTCCTAGAGAGTGGGAGAAAGAGGAGGGGCAGTGGGAGTGAATGGGCAGGCGGAGACAGTGCTTCCCCACCCATCTGCCTCCTGGGGCAGCCGCCACCCTCAGCCCCACGAATGGACCAGCGAGGGCTTTCAGAACTTGTTCCCAGAAGATGGAAAGGTGAGATGGGCCTATTTAGAATCAAGCAGCACATCTTGCGCCATCACATGGACTCTGCCCCCCCCTTGGCCACTGTCACCCTGAACAATTCACAGGGCCAGAAGGAGCCAGAACCTTCCCATCCCTTCATTAAGAGGCAGAAACAGTGTCTTTAGCCTGCAATCTGGACGTCCTGAAGCACAAACCTGGGAGCGGGGTCAGGGCTGAACATGCAGGGGCTGGAGATGTCTGTGTGGTGCAGACGCTGCTGTCAGTGGGGCCTTGCAGCCGTTGTGCCCTGGTGCTCAGTGGCATAGCTATAGGGGGCATACACCGTAAGTATTGCAGGCGCCACAATGCATCATGTCAGTGCCCCTCCCACTCGCCCTACAAGCAGTGGTGTCATTCAAATGATTTAGGAACAGGAACTCACTTTTGATTGGCACTTGTCGGGAACCCAGAACCAGCCACGGAGCCCGTTAGGATCCGGAACGCCTGTTCTGGTCCGTTCCCCCTGAATGACATCACTGCCTTCGCCCCCCTAGCAATCCGGAGTCGCTCCCTTTAACCCTCTGAGTGCCGGCCAACCAAGAAGAAAAGCTCTTTGCAGAGGAATTGGGAGGAGGGAGGGGGAAGAGTGAAGTGGGCGGAGTCAGCCCTAATTTTAACAAGTGGAACTGAGTTTCCCCACATTCCCCCTGCATGACATCACTGCCTACAAGCCATTCTGGGCAGTGACAGCAACCGCCACACACCCCTGGGAAGAAGCAAATGTTGGGCTCATTCAATTCCACTCGATCCCCACCACACGGCAATCGCAGCAGCCGGAAAAACGACAGTGCAAAATGGCCTTTTGAAGGCACCCAGAGAAGGGCCTCGTGAAGTGGGCAGCAAATGATATTTCTAACCTGCAGTATGCGAAACCACCATCCCACAATCGCTTCTTCCCAGCCTCCTCCTGGCCTCGCATTTCATCAGGTGCTATTTACTCCCACTCTCAACCCATTAGAACAGGCGTATCAATCTGGATCTGCCACAACGCTGACAAGACTGCTCTTGGTCCACCTCCCAGTGGCTTGACACCCTGGGCCACTTTCCCCTGCACTTCTAATCCCGGAGTCAGCTGCCTCTGCACGTGAGCGAGAACTTATCTTTCTCAGGCTCTTGGCTTGATTAATAATATTATAAGTGGGATTTGATGAGGCTCCACAACGAATACCTAATCCCAGTTTCAATATATATCACACAAGCTGTGCCGAGCTCTCTTCAGCTCATTCGATGCACAGCGCACTGGGAACAAACTTGCCTTCCCAGAGCCCCCCACTGAAAGGAGGGGGAGCAGCAGGGCAGCAGTTCAAGTCCATCCATAAAAGATCGTTGCATTAATGTGGAATGATGTGCGGTGAACATTGTGATCTATGATTCCCTATCATTATATTCATGTTCAGATTTAGCAGAAGCACCTGACAAAGCCTCCCCCCCCCCAAAAAAATAGCATTAAAACTGGGAGATTTCGGGTAACCGGAGTAGCTTTCTAGGGAGGATGGGTGCAGTGCCTTCACACACACACACACACACACACACACACACACACACATTCTCCATGTCTCAAACTATGTGTGATTATCCCCAAGGAGTTACAGCTTTGGATATTATGGGAAGTCAAAAAGTCACCATGGAAAATTCCACCGGGGTTTTTGCCACTTAATTTTGAATCTATTCAAGAGTGAGCCTTTCCCCAGTATTTTAGGGATTAGCTCTAGTTTGTTTTCTTTTTTTCTTTTCCACTGAATGTGTGCCACGCATGCTAATTTTTTTTCTATGCCCTCTTCTTTATGCCATGGCATTCAATCGAAATTCCTTCCCATTACCAAAGTGCGGAATTTCTTTTTTTTTTTTTAAGACCTTCATTCCAGATTATCCAGCCTTACAGATTTAAGGAATGTTTTATTCAACGAATGCTGCTTAACATGATCCTGCTTGAGCTTCAGAATTAAAATAGTTCATTGCCTTGTGAAATACCTTGAGATTGAACTAAAGGACTTTGTCTCCCAAAGGACTTCTTCTCTCTAGGAATGTAGGCAAGGGCGTAATTAGCAGCCTCGGCGCCCCAGGGCAGTGACATCACGGTATCACATGACGTTGTGGCATCACTTTCAGGTTCTCCCCAAAAGAGGCTTCATACTCCCCATTCCTTCTCCGGTGGAGGCTCCACCACGAACTTGGCTGCTGCAAGAGAGGTTCTGGGAGGAAGGAGGGCGGGAGGAACTGGAGGGATGGGCAGGCAGGTGGCTGGTAGACTTCATCCAAGTCTCCGTCCCCAGGCAGCGCAACCCCGTTTTGGGCTGTGCTGCCTGCTATTTAGCAGTGCAGATCCAAGGAAACACATGAGGAGACTGGAGCCTCCTCTCGGGAAAAGATGCAAACAAACACACACCCAGGGCATAATCCTACCCTGGAGTTAGGCCAGCACAGTTAGGCCAGCACAGTTTGGCCGGCACCAGGGACACCGTAAAGTATGTTTGGTCTATTCTAGGAGTCGGAGAGGCCAGCACACAGACGTGCAGCATCCCCCCTGACTCCAAGGGTGGTCCAAACACACTTACGGTGTCCCACTGCTGGCCTAACTGTGCCGGCCTAACTCCAGGTTAGGATTGTGCTCACACACACACACACACACACACACACACACACACACACACACCATGACCTTTTTGGTGTTAAAATATATGGATAAAACCTAAAACACCACATTTTGGTTTTTAAGGTACTTTCCAGAAACTAAAATAGATTCTAACTAGATTATTTCTAGTTAGAAATAATACGGTGGCTGCATCTGCTGACACTATGGGTGTAATCCTAGGATGAATATAGCAGCAACGCACCACTGTGACGTTGCCACTATGTCTGTAGCGGTGAAGTAGGGGTGCCGACCGGGCCCCCCCATTTCAGCACTATGGTTCACAGGCTGACGCTAGCTGTAGCACCGGCCTGGAAGCACGGGCAGAGAGCCGCCCTTGTGCCAGCCCAACTCAGCTGGCGCAGGGGCGGTTCTGGGCAGGCAGGTGGGTGGGCTGGCAGGCATGCTTACAGACATGTCATGTAGCGGGTACACGGGGGTACGCGAGTACCCATTCCTAGGATTAGGGCTGGCCCCGCCCATTCGCCCGCCCACTCATCGACTCCGTCGGTGCTCCGCTCCGCCCCCTGCAACGTTTGAGTTGCCTGCACGTTCTCAGAGCCAGGCAGGCAGGCAGGCAGGCAGGCAGCGGAGCGAGGGAGACCGACGGCAGCAGCAGCGTGAGCAGGTAGGCTGCCTGGGCTCCCTCCCGAGGAGGCACGGAGGTTCCTGGGGGCGGTTCCTGGGTTCCGGCTATGACCTCACTTCCGGTGGGCGGGCCCCGACACAAGGGCCAATCAAAAGTGAGTACCTGTTGCTAAATCATTTAGATGCCATTACTGCATGCTTACCCGGGGAAGGGGGTGGGCTTGGGATGCGGCCCTTAGGCAGCATCCAAGGCCCCGCCCCCAAGCTGCGCAGCCCCAATGCTGGCTGCCTATTTAGCAGGCGCTGATCTGAGGAGCCCACCAGGGAGCTGGAGCCTCCCCTGGTGCAAGGGCACAAAAGTGGGATGGGGAGGCTCTTCAGGCCTCCCATGTTGCGCTGGATTTGGGGGTGGCCCGCCGGCCTGTCTTCTCCAGCACAACAAAATAGGCTTGGGCTGCCCGTCATCTAACTAGTACACTTTTAAAGCATCTAAAGTGACTAAAAATGAGAAAGAATGAGAACTCAGAATAAAAACACATAATACCACATTCTGCGTTTCAAATGACAAAATCTGTGAAAAAACAACACCATTTTCAAACGCTGCTAGTCGTAAATGGCTGTGAAGTGGGGCTACAGGGGTTAGCCCTGTGCTTAAGGACTAGCAACTTGTTTTGGAGACCTACAGAGCCAGGCGACACCGACCCTGAATTTCAGTGGTTTCACTGCCTGCGGTTTCAGGCTCAGTGGTCCTTGTCCTTTGTGTTTTACCTAAAGCTGCTGCCAGGGATTCAATTCGGGGCTTTCTGACTAAGCTGATTGTGCTTTGCAGCTACTGAGGTCTGGTCTCGTCCCTGCCAGCCTCCATGCCTTGCAGGAGCAGGTGCTTTTCCCTGCCCCAATACCCCCCAAAGGGGGTATTTACTGGTTGCCCCTTTGGTGAGCCAGCTCAGCTCTCAGTCCTGACATCGCCACCCACAAGCTCTCCAGCAAGCATTTCAAGCTGCCCGCAGTGAGTCACCGGGGCAGAGCTGGCATCAGGTATTTATCAGTCCCTAAGGATGAGCTGTGCCCAGCTGCCAGCTAATTCCCAGGGATGCAATTACAAATTAACACTTTCACCAGTGATAGGAGCCGCACAGCCTCCTATCCCCAGCACTGACAGGCCTGGCTCACTCTCAGCTCCTGAGGCCGGATAAGATCAGCGCCTAAGGAGGCATGGAGACCTGGTCCCCTCCGGAGCACTGCGGGGCCTGTTCCACGGCCTGTGGAGCGGATTTCCTGAGTGAAAGGAGTTAATCATCATTCTTCGGAAATTACCTTTCGTCATCACCGTTGAACATGCATTGTGCAGAATGCTGCACAATTCTTATTTTGCCCCAGCTCCAGAGCAAGTCTTACAAGCAGCAACTGTGCCCATTTATCAGATGGAGGGCTGATACCCCCCCCCATAGAGGGAGTGGAACCCACATTTTCTAAGCACCAGTTCCTACATGCAAAGGTCCCTTCACAAATCCTGCTAGCTAAATCCTGCAGATCAGTGTTATTCAAACTGTGGGTCGGGACCCACTTGGTGGGTCGCAACCTGATGTCAGGCGGGTGTGCCATCCTCCCCAACTCTGAGAGTGGTCCAAACCTGCTTCACGGTGGCCCTTCTGCTGGCCAAGCCTTGCTGGACCAACTGTGCCGGCCGAACTCCAGGTTAGGATTGTGCCCTAAATCTCAGCGCATTGTGATATCAAATTGCATGCATGTGGGCCTACATGTCAAGAAACAACATGGGTAGGTGACCTTTGAACACTAACAAAACCACTTCTTTTATTAATTTTTGTATGTTTAGAGAAGAAACGCAAGATGTAAGTGAACAGCATTGTTGGGAACACATTAAGAACACAATCCTAAACTGGAGTTAGGCCAGCATAAACTAAGCCAGGAAAGTTTGGCCAGCACAAGGGACACCCTAAAGCATGTTTGGACCACTCTCGGGGTCAGGGAGGATGGCTCACGTCTGTGTGCTGGTCTCTCTGACTCCAAGAATAGTTCAAACATACTTTAGGGTGTCCCTTGTGCTGGCCAGACTTTGCTTTATTTCCCTCATATTCACCTCTGAATTTTACCTCAGAAATTTACCTCAGAATGCCAGATACAAGGGAGTGGTGTTCGGACCACTCTCAAAGTTAGGGAGGATGGCGCACGTCTGTGTGCTGGTCTCTCTGACTCCGAGAATAGTTCAAACATACTTTGAGGTGTCCCTTGTGTAGGCCAAGCTTTCCTGGCTTAGTTTATGCCGGCCTAATTCAGTTTAGGGTTGAACCCTAAAAGAGTTGCTGTCTCTATAAAACCTGCAACGTGGTGTTAGGTGTCCATTGCAATGTGCTGCTGTGTGACGAGGCTAGATTACCCTAGGACGGGATCCCCTTAGGCGCGGGGCCCAATTGGGAGCCATTGATCTAATTGGCATAAATCTGGCCCCGGCTGGAGATGCGGGATGCCCCAAGCAGAGGTGGAGAAGATGCCCGTGGCCAGAGTTGTCGTGCTTCAAGGTTCTTCTCCAGTGGTGGAATCTACCTGTGCTAACAACCGGAACGCAGGAAGTAGCTACCAGGATGCACGGCAGCGACGACTGCAGTGGGCGGAGCCAGCCCTACACGGAACAACCGGAACGGCATTCCGGAGCGTCCTGGCTACATGACATCACTGTTCTTCTCCCTCCCCAGGGTCTTCTGGGTTGTGGCAGCTGCTTAATCAGTGCCTTCATACTGGGCTGCCATGCACAGTCGGTCAAGTGCAGCCTGCCGCCGCGGAGGCACATTTGGAACTGGGAGGCAGATTGTAGGGCAATTGCGTGGATGCCGCATACCTTAGCATAACGTATCAACCCTTGCTGGGCTTTCCAGTCAGTGGGGAACAAGTTGAGGAAGAGCGAATTAAGGCAGCAGACATGCAGATGGAGCAGAGGATTCTGCAAGGGCCGTGATGTCTGGCCCTGCTACAGCCTGCAGTGTTGACGGATTTGCTGAGGGCAACAGAGGAGGAGACCGAGAGGCCTGATCCACACGGCGTCCTCTGCCGGGACGTTCTTCTGCACCAGGTTCATTGAAAGAGGGTGAAATAGCTTAGAGCAGGGACGGGGCGCCGGGAACCAGTGAGCCGGATCCAGCCCCCCCCCCCAGCAATTCCTTCCAGCCCTGGCAGCCCTGCCAAATTCTACTCAAGCAGTGGGGAAACATGGATAGGAAAAAAGGGGCCCCAAAGTGGCACAGGACAGAGAGAGAGAGAGAGAAGCCGCACTTTCAATCTTCACGCTCACTTTGAGCATCATAATGTGAGGTCTTGCACAGATGCCCCATTGCTATGTTGTATATTTTTATGATTAGTTTTTAAATTGTTTAAAATACTTAAAAACATGTTAGCCGCCTAAACTTTAAAATACATGAAAACAATTAGCCATAAAATATACAATATATAATATTTATTATTATTATTATTATTATTATTATTATTATTATTATTATTATTATTATTATTATTATATACACAGTCAAAATGATAAAAAGATCACAGATATCACAGACTGGTCTTTTGTTGGCAATTATCATCATCATCATCATCATCTCACTTGCTAACTGGGCAAGAGACACTTTTTCAAGTGGTGCTCCTCTTATATTTAGTAGGGGGAGAGTAATTGTCCCTCTTCACCCCTGCGCAGTCTTTCTAGTGGCTGTTGCTGGTGGTTTGCCTTTTTTTTTTTAGATTGTGAGCCCTTCGGGACAGGGAGCCATTTAACTTTATTATTATTACTATTTGCCTGTAAACCGCGTTGTGAACTTTGTGTTGAAAAGTGGTATATAAGTACCGATTGATTGATTGATTGATTGATTGATTGTTATTATTATTATTATTATTATTATTAAAACACATGAAACACAGTCATTAGACGTGCAAAAATGTCACAAAAATATCATTGACTGGTATTGTTGGTCTGATATGGGTTTCCAAGTCGTCGTCGTCGTCGTCGTCATCGTCATCATCATCTTCATCATCATCATCATCATCATCATTATTACTGCCAGAGGAAAAGTGAACAACTTTGTATATATGTAATATATGTACAGTACTATATAATTGTATATATGTATATATACTATATTATTATATGTGTGTATTATAATATACAAACTTACAGTTGGTATATTTGTATTTTTATATTTATATCTAACTTTGTAACTTCACATATATAATTATACCAATAAAAATGATTCTCTTGTGAGCGAGTGCAGCCAGTGCTAGCCAAATTGGGGCCAAATTGTCGCCCACAACAACAACAACACCATCATTGGGGTGGCCTCTTGGACACCCCTCTGTAACCTGGCACCTGGGGCTGCCATCCCCCTGCCACCCTCTTTGTACACCACTGGGGCAAGCCACTGACTCTTGGCCCTGACAAGGAGGCATTATGCTGTGCACCAGTCTGAGTGCCTGGAAGGAAGGGCAGGATGGGGCTGCCATGCTGGGATCTGGGTCTGTTTTGCTCCTACCGCATGTGCAGCTTTGGTGAGAAATTATTCTTCTGGCCTGGGCAGGGTCGAGACACAGCGGCGAGGAGCAGGGCGTGGGTGCCTTGGCCACAGGGAGCCCTTCCCCCCTCAGGGCTGCCAACCAGGCTCCTTTCACCGGCATCAAGGTTGTTTGCAAACACTCCAGCGCGAGGGCACAACCTGTCCAACCAGCCCTGCAACCCCCCCTGGGAACAGCCGGGGCCGAGACGAGCACAACGGCCAGGCAACAATTACAGCAGCACCGTTCGGGCACGAGACGTCTTGGGAGGACGGTGCCACGCTGGGAACTCCCCGGCTGGCCCTGCTGGTGCCCTCAGTACCAGGAAGCCGGCTGCTTGTAATTACCCCCATTTAAAGCAGGGGAACTGCACAGTTTGGCTCAGATTTAATCTTTATTCATGACTGACTTAGGGCACAATCCAACCCAGCGCCGGAATGGCAAGGCCGGCCAGCCAGCGCCATATCTGACGCTGGGTTGGGGGAGGCTGGAGCCTCCCTGCAGCAAGGGAGCGGGCGCTAAAGAGTGGGCACAGATCCGAGGAGATCGCGCGGCCAGTATCAGGGCCGTGCGGCCTCGCTGATGGGCTTAGGAGGTGGCCGTATGGTCCCTCCCAAGCCCGCCCAGGTCCCGCCCAAGTCCCGCCTTCCCCCTCCCACCAATCCCCGTAGAGAATCCCTTGCACCGGTCCCTTGCTCCGACCGGTCTTCGGTCGGAGCAAGGGAGGCTCTCCATCGGCGCTCTGAAGCTGATGCTACGAGCAACGGAGGCTTCAGAGTTTCAGTGCCAACGAAGGGGTGGCTTTCAGTGCCAGTGCACTGGTGCTCCACCCCTTGTGTCGACACAATGACAAGGAGCACACTCAGTGATGTCATGCAGGGGGAACGCGGGGGAACTCAGTTCCAGTAGTTAAAATTAGGGCTGACTCCGCCCACTTCACTCTCCCTCCTCCCCCTCCCAATTCCTCTGCAAAGAGCTTTTCTTCTTAGTTGGCCGGCACTCAGAGTGTTAAAGGGAGCGACTCCGGATTCCTAGGGGGGCAACTTGTCAACTTCCCTGGCAATTTTGAATAACTCCACCTCGCCTAGCCGCGAAAACCAAGGAACGGCTTTCGCCACTGTCTCTCCAGTCCAGAGCATTTCACTGGCGCTCTGGGTGTGAGGCTTCTTTGGGAGACTGTCCCCATCGCTATTGGAGCTGCAATTGGGGAGGGGGGAATTCTTCGCTTTCTGTTCTGTAGGCGCCAAATGCTGTACAGAACTGGCTGGCTCCGCCCACTCGTCGCTGACATCGTCGCTGGCTAGGAACCAGTCGCGGGTAGACCTGCGCTCTGCCAGCCTCCGGCTTATGACGTCACTTCCGGTGGGCGGGTCCTGACACGTGCCAATCAAAAGTGAGTTCCTGTTCTTCAATCATTTAGATGACACCACTGGGCATGATTGGATTGTGCTGTTAGTCTTTCTGTTCCTCTTTGCTGTAGCATGTGACTCAAAGCAGCTTGCAAAGACTGTGAGCACCCCAGCGTCCCAACCATGAAGGCAGCACAAAGGCAGCAGAGACAAAAACTCAAAGAGCAGAAGAAATCACTTGTCAAAGACTTGCCTGATTCCAGCAAGTTACACACCTTGCCTAAGAGCAGGAGGAGAGAGAGAGAGATGCTGTTGCATCTCCCCAGGAAGGATGTTTCAGAACTGCGTGGCCAGCACTGAGAAGTCCTTGCCCCTGGTACCCACCAGCCAAATATCCGGTGGAGATGAAAAACAGTGCTCTCGAAGTAAAGCCAAGCTTTAGACTAGGGAAGGCTCATATGGGAAAATGGGCTTTCAGGTAACTGGGCCTGAGACCATTAAGGGCTTAAAGGTTAACCCCTGCTAACTGGGCACTTGTTCAAGTGGTGCTCCTCTTGATTGTCCCTCTTCATCCCTGCGGAGTGTCTTTTCTAGTGGCTGTTCTAGTGGGTGTTCTGCATTTTTTAAAGATTGTGAGCCCTTTTGGGACAGGGAGCCATTTAACTTTAATACTGTTTGCCTGTAAACCGCTTTGTGAACTTTGTGTTGAAAAGCGGTATATAAATACTATTGATTTGATTGTATCAAAATGCCCCCATTCTCCTAAATGCAGCACATCAGCAATGTGTGCAAACACGCCAGGAAAGTATCTCATCTTTGTACTGCCCATACGAGGCTGCAAAAACAGAGTGGGGTGTGTGCAGTGATGTCATTCAGGGGGAACGGACCAGAACGGGCGTTCCGGATCCTAACGGGCTCCGTGGCTGGTTCTGGGTTCCCAACAAGTGCCAATCAAAAGTGAGTTCCTGTTCCTAAATCATTTGAATGACACCACTGGGTGTGTGTGTGCGCGCGCGCTGGCCTCTGACTCTGAGAGTGATCCAAACATACTTCACGCTGTCCCTTGTGCTGGCCAAACTTTGCTGG
Organism: Lerista edwardsae; assembly: GCA_029204185.1. Lineage (NCBI taxonomy): Eukaryota > Metazoa > Chordata > Lepidosauria > Squamata > Scincidae > Lerista > Lerista edwardsae. Next base: position 40,892 of record JAJKFI010000062.1, on the reverse strand, counting down.
CCTAATTGTGCCGGTCTAACTCCAGGTTAGGATTGCGCCCTTAGGCAAAATGTGCACAAACTGGCATTTGTGTAACAAATGATAGACACATTAATCTGCAGCCCTCTGCCCTAAAGTTAACACAGGGGTTACTTTTTCAAAAAGGAAGCCCTTGCTTTGAGGGCTCAGAATACTTTTCCTTGATTGTTTGAAACAAATCCCACCTTTTTGGAACTGGGCTCAAAAGGCATCTAACAAAAGTAACATTAAAAAAATAAAATGCACAAGTTTGTGATAAAGATAAAACAAGCCCAAAATTTAAACAGCCACCGTATATAGTACATGGCAGGATAAAAACAGACCGTTACAAGCCCTGTGAAACAGGGAAGTGGTTACAGCGAGTTTGGAACCAGAAATGGTGGAAAATTTTGGGGAAATTTTCCACCAGAAATACCCTACCCCTGATTTGTGTTAGAGGTGAACCAGAGAGCTGGGCTTGTGAGACTGACTCTTCTGAGAGTGCAATCCTAAACTGAGTTAGGCCAGCATAAACCAAGCCAGCAAAGTTTGGCCAGCACAAGAGAAACCATATAGTAAGTTTGGACCACTCTCAGAGTCAGAGAGGCCAGCACACAGACATGAGCCATCCTCCCTGACTCTGAGAGTAGTCCAAACACGCTTTATGGTGGCCCTTGTGCTGGCCAAATTTTGCTGGCTTAGTTTATGCCGGCCTAAATCCAGTTTAGGATTGCACTCTGAGTGAGAAGAACTTAAGAAGAGCCCCGTTGCATAAGGGCAAGGGCCCATGTAGTCCAGCTTCCTGTATCTCACAGTGGCCTACCAAATGCCTCAAGGAGCACACAAGACAAGAAGCCAGCATCCTGTTCCAATTCCCTGGCGTCTGACTTTCTGAGGTAGCCTACTTCTAAAACCAAGTTGTTGCACACACCCATCACGGCTTGTAACCTATGATGGACTTTGCTTATAGAAACCTGTCCAATCCCCTTTGAAAGGCATCCCTTTGAAAAGTGCCATTACCACATCCTGTGGCAAAGAGTTCCACAAACTAATGACACAATGGGTAAATAAAATTTTCCATCAGTGGCTGCCCCCTGATTCTATTGTTATGAATGTTACCTTGGAAGAACAGGTACTGTTTCTCTCTTTTGGGGGATCTGCTCTGGGGTATTGGAACTGCTGCTTTCTCCTTTGCGTATTTTTAAACAAACATTTAAAAATGCAGGTATGACGTTCCTAAGCCTTTTTACCTAGAACAATTAACCAGTGTCACAGTGCAATCCTAACCTGGAGTTAGGCCATCAAAGTTTGGCCGGCACAAGGGACACTGTAAAGTATGTTTGGGCCACTCTCGGAGTCAGAGAGGCCAGCACACAGACGTGTGCCATTCTCCTTGACTCTGAGAGTGGTCCAAACAGGCTTTACGGTGTCCCTTTACTTGTGCTGGCCAAACTTTGCTGGCCTAACTGTGCCGGCCAGGTTAGGATTGCTCCCTCAGTTTCTTGGGAACTCTTACACTTGTGTAACAAACAACGAAGACACTAACTCCCTGCCCCCTGCCCCAAGGTTAACACAGGGGTTAATTTTTAACAATTTTACACAATTTTCAACAAAATTAACCAATTTCAACAATTTTATCAAAATTCAACAATTTATAACCCTCCGTCAATCAATTAGGCTGCCATTCTATACACATTTTCCTAGGAGTAAGCTCCATCGGACACAGTGGGACTTGCTTCTGAGTAGCCACGCATAGGTGTGTTGCTAATCACTGACGCCTGCTTCTCACTTTGCCAGGACTGTACCCTTCACAACATGATTGGGAGCTGACCTAAGTGAATGCTTCTCCACAGAAGAGAAACTCCTTGTTCATGGAAAGTGAGGGTGTCAAGGAGAAGCCAAATCTAGAACCTTATCCCTGACATGCTAGTTTTCCACATGCAGAGAAATTTGTCTGATGGAGCATCAGACCACCTGCTGCCTAAAGTGGTCCAGCACTCTGTGGACTCTAGACCCTCACCTCTCTGGGTTTGCAAAGGCAAAGTTCTCCTCCCATCGCCACCCACCAAGTCATTTCTCTGATCGGGGCGGGGAGAACATCCCTTGAACTTTGCCCTGCTGAGGTACACGTGCAGGGCAGGAGCTGATCAAGGCTTTCCGTCTTCAATATTGCCCAGCCAGACCGCACTGTTTCGTCAGCCCCAAGCAGCACAGCACTTTTACAGCTGGCGCACACAGAGGGTGACCCACTTAAGGTGGCTTGGAGCAAAACCCTTCGCAGGCATTCATGCACACAGAACAGGCAGCCAACTGTCGCTGCCACTGCTGGTAATTATCCCCAACTTCACCTGGCAAAGCTGCTGAACCGGCACGGCTTCTGCACGAGACTCCGGGGGTGGCTCTCAAATTGCAGTGCGCCTCCCAGACTCCGTGTGACGAGCCAAAAAGCAGCCTCCCCTAAAGGCAGCGCACGCAGGCAGGTGTAGCTTTGCGCTAGGCTGAGTGCAAGTTGCTCCTTCACCCAGGCAGTAGTGTAGCTGGTTGTTGTTCAGTCGCTAAGTCGTGTCCTACTCTCCGCGGCCCCCTGGACCACAGCACGCCAGGCCTCCCTGTCCTCCACTGGCTTCCGGAGTTTGCCCAATTTCATGTTCATCGCTTCGGTAACACTATCTACCCATCTCATCCTATGCTGCCCCTTCTCCTTTGGCCTTCCATCTTTCCCAGCAGGAGGGTCTTTTCTAAAGAGTCCTCTCTTCTCATGAGGGGACCAAAGTATTTGAGCTTCAGCTTCAGGATTTGTCCTTCAATCAGGCTTGACTTCCTGGAGGACTGACCGGTTGGTTCTCCTTGCAGTCCAGGGGACTCTCAAGGGTCTTCAACACCATAATTCAAAAGCATCTATTCTTTGGCGCTCCCTTATGGTCCAGCTCTCACATCCATACATTGCTAAGTGTAGCTGGAGGGGGAGGCAAACAGTAAGTACTGCAGATGCCGCAACACGCCGGGTAAGCCACCCCTCTCACTCGCCATCGAAGCTATTCCAGGCAGCAACAGCAACATGCAGGTCCTCGCCAAGCCAAACGGCATCTCCTGCATGCTGCCATCGCCGCCCAGAATGGCTCCAATGGCAAGTGGGAGGGGATGCACTGCCATTGCCCGGTGCATTGTGGCGCCTGCAATACTTACTGTTTTGTCTCCCAGCTCTAGCTACGCTACTGCACGCAGATCCCCTCTGGAGTCAGCAGCAGCAGCTGACGTTCTGGGTTGCAAAAAGGACTCTGAACCACAGCCCCTAAAATGAAATCACTTTCAGGAATAGGTGGGGCATTTCCTAGGACGGCCCCCTCTGCTTCCGCCTTCCACACAGTTAAGCGTTCTCTGCTGCTGGACGCCCTCTGAGCCTCAGGATCCAATGACATTTTGCAAAGGACGCGTGCTGTGCACTGCGGTGTTTGGCTTTTACTTTTTTTACCGAGAGCCCCAGGCAGTGATGGGATCTACAAATGAACAAGGGGAACACTGGGCGGGACTTACGCGGGGCTTCCGTGTGATTGGCTGCCCGTCCGTAGCATTCCGTAGCTGTCCTGGCCTCGGGGGGGCTGCCCCCGGTTAGCGCGCCCCCCCTGCTGCTCGCCCAGGCACCCGGCGCGACCCTCACCTGTCCCCCACGGCGAGCAGGAACCCCCCCCCCGAGGCCAGGGCAGCCGCAGAACGCTACAGACAGGCTGCCACTCAAGCAGAAGTCCCGCCTACGTCCCACCCTGCATTCCCCTTCTTCATTTGTAGATCCCATCGCTGGCCCCAGGGCATGCAAAGTGGGGGGATCACAGTGGGGGGAAGCCGCGTGCACACCCTATGAAGCACGGCTGGCCCACCCACAAGGCCACCCGATGCATGCTGCATCGGTGGCAGATCACGAGGGGTCTGAAGGGGCGCTGGATTCGGGGCACTTTTCACTCGGTCTGCTGCAGTCACCTCTCCCCTTGACCTGCCAGCAGTGCGAGCCCCAGTTCACTGCTTTCTGCTTGCTTGTGGGAGAAGCAGATCATTCCTCTCCTTACCATGCATTTGCCCTGTCCTGGAAATCAAACCCCGGCCCAGGGGCCAAATGCAGCCCTTGAAGAGCCTCTCAGTGGCCCGTGGCAAACCTCTGGTCCCCTATGAGCCTCTGACCCTCCTGGCCTTGCTGACACAGACTGCACACTCCAAGCTATGCTCTCGTTGTGTGCATAGGTATTTTGAGGGTCAGGGAGGCCACATGCAGCCTCCCCAGCCCTCTGTAGAATGTCTAAAAGGTAAGGGTTTCCCCACGACCGAATGGTCTAGTCGTGACCGACAGTAGGGGGCGGTGCTCATCTCCATTTCTAAGCCTGTAGAGCCGGCGTTTTGTCCAAGGACAAGCTTCCGTGGTCATGTGGCCGGCATGAATCTACGCCGTAGCGCACGGAACGCCATTCCCTTCCCACCGAAGTGGTCCCTATTTATCTACTTGCATTTTTAGGTGCTTTCGAACTGCTAGGTTGGCAGGATGTAGAATGCCTATAGAAGGCCAAAAATAGTCACTTCCTGGTTTTCCCAAAGACCTAGAAGTGATGTTTTTAGGCTCTCCGAAGACCTTAGGCAGTTTTCTGAGAGTCAGGGAGGCCACCCTGGCCCACAGGACATGCTCTGGGCGTTTCCTGTGATGTGCTGGTTCTGAGATATGTACTCCAATACATTTAAGTCAGCTGCTTGTGGGGTGGGGGAATGGGAGTCCGTTAAAGTGTGTGCTAGATTTCTGCGGTGTGTGTTGGCGCTTGGAGTAATCCTGGAACTTTGCGCCCATTCATTCATTCATTCATTCATCTAAGTTTCACCTTGGATGCATTAATTTAAATTTTATATTTATTTTTCCGGCCCTGCGCCAGCTATTTGACGTGGCCCTCCTCCGGCTAAGAAGTTTGGAGACCCTTGCTGTACATGAAACTGACAGTCACGCACTTCCAGGCTTCATAGCAATGTGCAAGGAGCATGGTAAGGGTTGAGGGCAGTGATGTCATCCAGGAGGAACGCGCCGGAACAGCCGTTCCTGAACCCAATCAGGGCTGGCTCCGCCCACTCGCTGCCATTCGTCACCGGCTCTGTGATGGACGCGGCACAGAAGGCGGTGGAACCAATGGAATGGTGGCGAAACCAAAGGGAGGGGCTGCGGGGCGTGGACAGGCCGCTTTGAACATTCCCAACACGCGCCAGTCAAAGGAGAGTCCCGGTCACTATTCCAGTTCTTGGATCCGTTAGATCCCACCACTGGTTGAGGGGCTCGGTTGGGAGTGCAGAGGTGATCGATCTGAGATGGCATGAAGCGGTGTTCCAGGTCATGCCCCCACCACCGTGAGGTCAGTGGTGATGTGCCCATCTGTCTCCTCCCACTCTTGGACTGGAAAAGGAAGAGCAACATGTGGTGGAAGAGGACCTGTACAGAAGCAGAAAGTGGTGATCTAGGCCAGGGGTGTCAAACTCATTTCATGTAGTCGGGCGAATAGCATTCGTGGCGCCAGCTGAGGGCCGGAAGTGACATCATTACACAGGAATTGACATCATTAAGCAGATGACGGCCAGAAACAAGCAATTTGTTCTCACACAGCAGCTCATTAGTTGCAAATGACAGACGAGAAAATGTGCAAATCTTGTTCAAGGTATAAACGAGGAGCCCAATTATCAAACTGGGAGAGGCCAGTTATAACAGGGGCCAAATAACTTGCTTCCGGGGGCTGCATCCAGCCTGTGGGTCTTAGGTTTGACCCCCCTGTTCTAGAGCATCACAGATTGGAAGCAGCGGTTAGGCATTGCTAGGGGGCCCTTGCTCTGCTCTGCTGCCTGAGGCAAATATCTCAGCCTGCCTTGTGGTTGGGCTGGCTTGTTATGCGCTTCCTTTTGAAGAGAGTGGTTAGCGATGCACAACTATTCTTATTAGCAGAGATCGCTTACGGGTTACTATTCTCGCATAGCCAACAGATTCTTTGTGTGTGGGGTGGGGGAGTCTTGAAGCAGCCTCACTTTCTGGTCACTGCAGAGAACAAGATTCTGGACTCTGCAGACTTCTGTCTTATTCAGCAAGGAGATTCCTCTGTTCCCCTTCAGACTGTCGCCTGGGAAACTGTGGACACGGCAGCCATTCAGGGTGTTAGTAGGGCAAAATGAATAATCCACTCAGGCCTTACTGTAGCCAGGTGTAATCACAGGTGTCTGGGTTCACTGTTTTATGTTAATTCTTAAACAGGGAGTCGGAAAACAGGTCACTAGAGCCTCTCAAGAGAGCCTGCTCTCAATAGTCTGTGCTCCCAGGCGTCTCTCTGTGATGCTCGGAGTGTCTGGCTTGCAGGAGAGGCGACGGAGAGCACTGATAAATGCATCAAATGCAAATTACATTTTAAACAGTCTCCGCTTTCAGAATGGGCTTGGTAGAACTACAGCGCCAGCCGTTCCGTCCTCTACAAGCCGCCTCTCTTTGTTATAGACATGCAATTGTCATCTCTTAGAAGGCAGACTAACTGCTGCAAAAGGACTTCTCCCCCACAATACTTTATGAAAGGTATTCAGTTCTCGGATTGCATCTATACCCTGCCCGCCCCAGGTTGCTCGGGGTGGTGTGCCTGGGTCCCCACATTGTACAGGTGCAGACTGCTTTGACTAACTGCGGGTTCCAAACCTGCAGGTAAGGATCTTGAAGGGCCTCCCAGACTCTACCGGAATCTTGTCCAGTGACACCCAGGAGGCTTTCTGAGGCCTGTAGCAGTAGTGTGCCCAGGGGGGTTGTGGGGACAAATATCCCCAGGCGCCAGGCAGGGAGGTGTGAACAAATCGGCCCCTCCTACCCTCAGTCGTGTCCCCCTATCGCCACTCTGCTCCGGGGGCCACCCTCTTCCTCCTCCGCTTTTTTTAGCGAAGGGGGAGCAGTGTGGCTCCCAGAGGGTCTTCTGAGAGCCACTTGTGGCCTCCTCGGCCCTCAGAAGGCCTTCCAAAGACCGAAAACCATCACAACTGGAAGTGACAATTCCGGTCACTTTTCCGCCTCTGGTTGTTGGCTGAGAACCGCAAGAGATTATTTTTGGTCTTCTGAAGGCACTTAGAGGGCCGGAAATTGTCACTTCTGGAAATGACCATTTTTGGCCCTTAGATCGCCTCTGGGGGGAGGCAGCGGGAGCGGGGGAGTGGCATCTGCAGGGGGGGCATCCGTGCTCCCAGACTCTGACCTCCCCAGGAATGCTACTGGAGACTGCGGATGGCCTTAATGGACTTCAGAAAAGCCCCCAGAAGCATCAGAAGGCCACTCCAGGTTTTTGTGGAAAACAGGAAGTGGCCTTCTGAAGCTTCCAGGGCCCAGAATGGCTCTGAACACAACCGGAATGAAGTTCTGGTCACATTCATAGCCCCTGTGGGTCTACGACCCCTGAATTTCAATTACCTGTAGGTTTCAATATCCACAGGGGATCCAGAAACTGATCCCCCAGGGATACTGAGGTCAGACCGTATCCTCACAACCAACCCATGAGGCAGGCTGAGTGTGAGAGAGTGACTGGTGAGCTTCATGGCTGAGAAAGGATTGGATGCATAATAGTTATGTGTAAATGGGTGGGGGAGAGAGATTGACAATCACCCTTGGTCTGAGAATATGTGTGCCTTTTCTTTTGGGTGAGAAGGTCCTGAAGGGTGAGAGTCAGAGGCGTCATCCTACCGGAACGGGGCGGGACCCCGTTCCAGTAGTTCCGGGGAGAGCGGGAATGGAGAAGCAGCGCGCGGCAGACTCCACGCACTGTTTTTGCCCGCCCTCCCACCCCTGCACCTGGATCGCTCTGTAAGAGAGCTCTTCCGGGTGCAGGGAGGTGTTGCCGGGCGCTGCAAGGGGGCAGGGAGCTACAGTTCACCCGTCCGTCCCCGCAGCGTTCCGGATCCTGGCGCCAGCAGCGTTCCGGTTGCTGGCGCCAGTGAATGACGTCACTGGTGAGAGTGCAGTCCTAACGTGGAGTTAGGCTGGCAAAGTTAGGCCAGAAACGTTTGGCCGGCACAAAGGACTCCATAAAGTATGCTTGGACCAGAGTCAGAGAGTCCAGCACAGAGACGTGCACCATCCTCTCTGACTCCAAGAGTGGTCCAAACGGTTTGAGCCCGCCAAACTTTGCTGGCCTAACTGTGCCGGCCTAACTTAGTCTTGCGCCCTGAGAGTCTTTCAGGGGCTCAAGGGGAGCAAGAGAAGAGTCAGGCTCACTGGGCTCGGAGCTGAGTCACCGGCTCCCTGTGTGGTTTGCGGGGCGGAGGAGGCAACCGGAGAGCCAAGGATTGCAGATTGCAATTGCCGTGCTTGGCTGCCAGCCTCCAGAGAGCGAAATGACAGGGCTCGGCTAATTACAGGCCTAGGCTGTCATTTTCACTTCTTAGCCCCAGTGGGAAAGGCAGAGGAGTCGCCTTTCACTGAGGAAATGTAAATCAATTAATTAAATGGCAACAAAGCCATCGAAGAGCTGTTCCCATCTCTCCTTGGCCTACATCGCCTGGATTACCGGATCCCCACATTCTTGTAGGCCTGCCAAAATCTGTAAATCCAAAAGGCCAAGCCAGACTCCACCTTCCTGACCTAGAAGAGAGAGACCAAGGCAATATTTACATCTATTAATATGTGCATGAAAAATGGAGGAGGGAGGGGGCAGTAGGGACAGACAGGGGCCATTCAGATTGGACTATCATCCTGCTCTGAATAGGGGTTGGGTTGCACTCCCTTGAAGGAGCAGGTCCGCAACTTGGGGGTGTTCGCGGGTTCTCAGCTGATTCTGGACTCCCAGGTGGTGGCTGTGGCTAGGGGAGCACTGGTTCAGTTTCCGCTGATTCAACAGCTACACAAGAAGAGCCCAGCTGGACCAGGCCAAAGGCCCATCTAGACCAGTTTTCTGTATCTCACAGTGGCCCCCAGATGCCTCAGGGACCACACAAGACAACAAGATGCCTGCCTCCTGTTGTCACTCCCTTGTATCTGGCATTCTGAGGTAAATTTCTGAGGTAAAATTCTCAGGTAAATAGGAGGTAAATTAAACAGAATTTGCTATCCTGTCTGTGGGGAGGGAGCTATAATAACTTGCAACCTAATCTGAGCCCCATTGGATCAGGCCAAGGGCCCATCTAGTCCAGCTTCCTGGATCTCACAGGGACTCACGAGACCATACCTGAGCCACACAGACCTGGCCACAGTGACCCAAACCATGGTGCAGTGGCCAACTCATAGCATGTGTGCCACTAGTGGCACATGGACACTTTCCATGTGGCAGGGGCAAAGTTGCCATATATTTTTGAAAAACATTTAAATCATAACAAAGATGACACCACAGTTATTTACAGGTTGCTTGATTTCTTTGTTACTCCTTGCACAGCACATCTCAAGTTTCTAATGCGGTAGTAGGCACAATCAGGGCTGCTTGGTTTACTGTGGTTATATCATATGGACTTTGGAATGGGTCCTTCAGGGCTGGACTAAAGGTCTACACAGGCCACTATTCTGGCCTCATCAGCAGTCAGCCAGGTGTCTTTGAAAAGCCCCCAATAGAAAACAGCACTCTCATATTCCTTGCTCTGTACCTTCTGACACTCTGAGGGTGTAATCCCTAACCTGGAGTTGGGCCGGCACACTTAGGCCAGCAAAGTTTGGCGGGCACAAGCAGGGGCGGTTCTAGTCAAAATGGCACCCATGGCACCCAATGAGAATGCGCCCCATAGGGGCACACAATGTCATGACGTCACGACGTCGTGACGTCATGACGTGGCGCCGCGTGGCGCCGCGCCCCGCTCTAAGTGCGTTCTCCTCGCTCCCACTGGCTCTTTAAGGCCGGCAAGAGCGAGGAGAGCAAGGGGTGGGGCGGGCCACAGGCGCCATTTTGGGGGTGGGGTGCGCCATGGTTACGGCGCCCACTCCCAAGATGACACCCATGGCTCGTGCCACCTGTAGCATCCCCTAGATCCACGACTGGGGCACAAGGGCCACTGTAAAGCGCATTTGGACCACTCTTGGAGTCAGGGAGGATGGTACACGTTTGTGTGCTGGCCTCTCTGACTCCAAGCGTGGTCCAAACATACTTTACAGCGTCCCTTGCACCAGCCAAACTTTGCTGGCCTTACTGTGCCAGCCCAACTCCAGGTTAGGATTGCACTCTGAGATATACTGCCCTTGAACTTGGGGGCTTCATTTAGCTATTGTGGTAAATGTGAAAAGCAACATCAAAGCGGAGTGGCACGTTCAAAATCCTCTCTCTATAAAAAGTGGCACATGGTGTGCAGCAGGTTGGCCACCCCTGCCCTAGGGACATCTAGATTAGATTACTCTGCTGCCTTTGAAGACTGTCCAGAAACTGCAATTAGCGTAGAATGCGGCTGCCCAGGTGATTGCTGGGGCTCATCAGTCTGACTTGGTTGAAGTGCTGCTCCAGTGGCTTACACTGGCTGCCAGCTCGTTTCCGGGCACAATTCAAAGTGCTCGTTTTGACTTTTGAAACTCTTCACAGCTCAGGACAAGGGAGTTGGGAGGGACCACCTTCTTCCATATATTCCTACCACAGTGGCAGTCATGGGGCTTTTGCAATGCTGGGGCCATCCCTATAAATGCCGCCCCTGCCAGGACTCCAGAGGCTTTTTTAAAAAAACTGGAAGTACAGATGTGCCCAGTGGTGTTATTCACCCGGTACGCTGGGCGGGACTTACCTTTGAGCGGCAGTCCGCCCGTTGCGTCACGCCGCATTCCGCCGCTTTGCGTGACGCAACGGGAGGATTGCCGCTCAAAGGTAAGTCCCGCCCAGCGTACCGGGTGAATACGCCACTGGATGTGCCCTGGTATCCATGGCTTTGGTTATCCATGGATACCATGGATACTGGGATGCCTATAAAAAGACAGGGAAACATTAAACAAATCAAGTGAAGGTTTTTTTTTTTATTGTTTTCAGTTCAGTGCTTTTATATCATACTAGCTTGTCCTTACCTGGCGTAGCCCAGGTATTTATGAATCCCAACCTTTTATTAGACAGGAAAAGGAATGAATTCTATCTATAGTATAAAATCAAAGTAATTTTATGTACAGGAAATTAAAAGTATAAGTACAGTAGACATCACCCTGCCAACAAAGGTTCGCATGGTTTTCCCAGTAGCAATGTATGGCTGTGAGAGCTGGACCATAAGGAAGGCAGAGCGTCGAAGAATCGATGCTTTTGAATTATGGTGTTGGAGAAGACTCTTGAGAGTCCCCTGGACTGCAAGGAGATCCAATCGGTCAAACCTCCAGGAAGTCAAGCCTGATTGCTCCCTGGAAGGACAAATCCTGAAGCTGAAGCTCAAAGACTTTGGCCACCTCATGAGAAGAGAGGACTCTGTAGAAAAGACCCTCATGCTGGGAAAGATTGAAGGCCAAAGGAGAAGGGGGCGGCAGAGGATGAGATGGTTAGAGAGTGTCACCGAAGCAACCAACATGAAATTGGGCAAACTCCGGAAGCTAGTGGAGGACAGGGAGGCCTGGCGTGCTGTGGTCCGTGGGGTCACAAAGAGTCAGACATGACTTAGCGACTGAACAACAACAGTATAAAAATTATAAAGTAAAATCTTTTACAAATTAACTATAATATTAATTTAACGGAAAACTTGTTTATAAACAACATTTTTAGTTTCACCTCCAGGAGCAAGAAAAAATAAATTCTTGGGTGAACCCCCGCTTGAGCAAGCAACATAAAGTTGTCCGTGGGAGAAACATGGCCATCTCAAATCCACTCTGCAGTACTTAATAGACTGCCCCTGTGACTTGTTGATCGTGATCGAGAATGCAAGTCTCACTGGAAATTGCAATCTCTTAAAGTTAAAAGGGAGATCCGTCGGAATGAGTGTTATCCATGGGATAAAAACTGTTGCACCCTCTCCCTTTCTTGTTAAGATAGTCACGTCAATTACATTACCCAGCATCTTCTTGACACACAGCCTTGTGCCGTTGCAAAGTTTTGGCAGGTCGAGGTTCCGTAGTAAAATAATTGGAGATCCCACTGTAAGTAAAAGACGATGTGGTGGCAATCCAGCCGGATAAAGTGAGTTTAGGAAGTCTGATGGGAAATTGACAACTTCATAGGCATCTACTACGGTATTGATAGACTTGTATTCAGTGACTACGCCTGGTAATATGGCAAGTATTTGATTGGAGTCCAAGACTTCTAAAAATTTGATTTCTAAAGATTTCCAGATGGTTCTACAGAGCTCTATTCGTTCTATTCGACTACACTTGGGCTTAAATGTCATCGGGACTGTTCCCAATTAGCTTAGCAACCCCGAAAACTATGGATTCAACACTAATGTTGATCATTTTGGACATTTTATTTTTCACCCTTTCTCACCCCCCATGCTGATGGGGGGTGAACGTGAACTTAAACGGCATAGGGAGTGTCACTATTCATCTCAATGACCCTGAAAACTATGGATTCGACACTAATATCGGTTGTTTCCTATTATTTTTACAGGTTACCCCTTCCCACCCCCACCCCTAGGGGTGCTAGGGGTGTCTTACCCCCACAGTATTTCTAGAAGTGGGATGAGTTTTGAAATCTGAAATCAAATGGTGTCCTCTACGCCACCATCAGTGTGCTGCAGATATTCTATTTCCAAGCACTGTATCTTGCACCCCTTCTCACCCCCTATGCTCATGGGGGCCGGATGTGGACTTAAACGGCATCAGGAGTGTCACCGTTCGTCTCAGTGACCCCCAAAACTATGGATTCAACACAGTGGTGGGATTCAGGGGGTTCGCCCAGGTTCTATAGAACCGGTTGTTAAATGGCTGGGCCCCGCCCACTCGCTTCGGGGTTTTTTTGGTTCCAGCTATGACGTCATAGAACCGGTTGTTAATTCATTTGAATTGCACCACTGATTCAACACCAATATCGGCCGTTTTCAACTATTTTTACATGGCACCCCCTTCCCACCCCAGGGGTGCTAGGGGTGTTGTACCCCCACAGTATTTATTTCCAGAATGTAAGGCATATGCGTACCAAGTTTGGTGTAAATTGATCCAGGCATTCCAGAGTTATGCTGGAACATACACACTTGTCAACCCTTCTCACCCCGCATGCCGAGGGGGGCTGAACCTGGACTCAAACGGCGTCGGGAGTGTCACTGCTCATTTCGGCGACCCCGGAAACTATGGATTGAACACCGATATCGGCCGTTTTCAATCATTTTTACATGGCACCCCCTTTGCACCCCCATCCATAGGGGTGCTAGGGGCGTCTTACCCCCGCAGTATTTCTTTCCAGATTGCAAGGCATATGCGTACCAAGTTTGGTGTCAATCGCTCCAGATGTTCCAGAGCCTATGCGGGACATACACACTTACATACATCCTTTTTTAGATAGATAGATAGATAGATAGATAGATAGATAGATAGATAGATAGATAGATAGATAGATAGATAGATAGATAGATAGATAGATAGATTTTGTCCTAATCTTGCTTTCTGTCAGGGATGTTTCATGGTTGCACAATTGCTGCAGTCCAATAATGCATTTCAAGAGTGTCATTTTATTATGTTACAATGACAGCACTAACTGCTTGATGATGTCACTTCCTGTCATGACATCACTTCTAGGTTAATGACATCACTTTCGGTGGGTCCCAATACGAGTGCCATTCTAAAAAGTGGGTCCCGGTATAAAAAGTTTGAGAACCACTGCCGTAAAACACTGACTTGTCACCAGGGTGTGGCAGAGCTGCGCACCTGTAAATGTCCACTCAACAGCCCCAGAGTCCCACAAATGATCAGCTGATGTAAGAAATACACAGACGTGTGGATCTGTCCACTCAATGCAAACTGGGCTTACACCAGCCATTCCTGGAGGGAGCTCACAGTCTACTACCCAGTTTCCAGGCAGCTCTCTACCTGGGGGCTACAACCAGAGCCATCCCTTTGGTAAGGCAATTGGGGCAGCCCCATGCTCTCTGCCCCTCACGACCAACATAAGGCCATAATAGGCTTCCCCCCCACTCTGGTTGAGTTTCCCCAGGGCTGGCCTTAGGACACTTTGACCAATTGGGCCAAATTGGGCCCTGTGCCTTGCCGGGGGGGGGGGCTGCACTGGGATGGTGAGCCGAGCACCTGCAGCCACGGCCAGCACCTTGCTTTATAACTGATGTTCCAAAAATGCCAAGGAGTTGCCAAAAGAGTTAGGTAAGCGGAGCATTGCTGCTGGAGTGCCCAGGGAGCCCACTGAGGTTTCTCATCCCAGTCTGGACCGATGGTACTGCTTGAAGGTAAGCAGGAAAATCTGCGGTTTGCTTTGGGATGGGAGACAAATGCCAGGCTGAGACAAGCTGCAGTACCTGTGGTGGCAGAACGGAGTCGCCGTGGAGCTGATTAGCTCACCACAAGTGAGAGTTGCGGGGGAGTGTGTGAGGAGGCCAGCCAGCAAAGAAGGGAATGCGACCATGAGGACCTGTCCAGGCTTGACTTGCGATTGCCTGCTGAGGCTTGATGGCAGGCAGCCAAAGGAGAGAACCACACTGCGAAGGCAACATCTGGGACTGAGGATTGGCAGATCACAAGAATACTGTAGATTTGTTAAAAAAAAAAAAAACCATTGAAAAAAATGGTGGTTTAGACTAGCCTGCTCACGTAAGCCGCCTTGGGCATTTGCATTTGCTTCGGCATGGGAAAGGCGGGGTATAAGGTGGGCAGAAGATTTAGCCGAGAGGGTTAATGCCTCCATTTGCCCGAAGATAACACCTGAAGATCTCAAGGTCGTGAGCTCGGGACTGCCGGAAGTCTCTGCGAGCAGCAGACCTTGGAAACTGCGGCTGATTAAAAGCTGAGTTTCAGCTGCCTCGTGGGAGGAGGAGTGTGCTGAAATCAGCTGCATCTCTGGTGGCAGCAGGGAAGCCTCATCAGCCAGCAGACGACAGACGGGTGGCTAAAGAAAGAAGGCTAAATCCAGAAAGAAAGATCTGTAGGAGTGTTGTTCTTGGAAGATAGAACATTCTGTAAATTGTAAAAACCTTCGGGTTTGTGAGAACGTCTGCCTATGTAAACCGCCTTGAGTTCAATCATTAGAGAAATCTAGTGATATTAAGAAAGGCGGTATATAAATAAATGTATTATTATTATATTATTATAAATTCTTCAAATAATAATAATAATAATAATAATAAAAACAAAAACAGAATCCTGGAGCTGCAGACATCTTTGGGGAGGGCCTTCACTGCTCAAGGCGCTGCTATTGAGAAGACCCCCCCTTGTGGTCCGTTACCCCCTTTCCCCACCCCACAAGTGGCTTTATTTTGCTTGCCACTTTCAAAAAGCAGCTACGCCCGCAGACCTGACTGCGGTGCAGGGAAGGTGGTTCCTCTTTCAAATGTCACCCCATCCGGAGTCTTCGGAAGCATTAATTCACGGAGAGGTGACCCACTTTTGAGCGGAGAGCAGGAGAGAGTTCAGCTAATACACTGAGGCTTGATTAGATTATCTCTGAGCTGGAGATTATTCATACAGCCACATGGCTGGGCAGGGAACAGATGTGGCTCCCGGGAGCCCCGCCCTCTGCGGTGCACAAGACGCCAAGAATTCACTCACTCACCGGGGCAAACTCTCATTGGCCGGCCGTGCCCCAAGGGCACTGCTGCGACAGTAATCAAGTCCAATTACATCCTCTCCTACAGGCCATAAATGAAAGCCGTAAATGAGGTGAAGCCACCTTAGAGTGCTTGGTGCTTGAGGACTAGTCACCTGAATTTCGGCCACTGAAAGCTCCCTTCTAGGAGTTGCAGCTAGTTTTATTCCAGGGACGGTGGTGCTAAAAGGGAAGACTGGGGGACTGAAGAGAGGCAGGAAATACATGCAATGGGGTGAGGAGGAGAGAAAGGAAGGATGAGTTGCTTTATTTGCTTACTGGCTCTCTCCTACGCTTTTATCAGCAGTCTGATGGGAAAAAGAGGTAGCAAGGTTTTTCTGGCATGTAAGCTCAATTCTTGTGTATTGAGCTGTTGTTAAAATCTGGGAGCAGCAGGGCATTGGTGTGCAAAGAGGGTGTCTGGGGGGGGGGGCAGCCCCAGCTGCCAGGCTGCAAGGGGGTGGCTGCCTGAAGAGAAGCGGCCCCAAGATGTTTAAGCTTCTTTTTCAAGAAGAAAACCTATTTCTTTTAAACTTATTTTTTTCAATTGTTTATTGGTTTGATTATATAGACAATGCTATATATAAATATACCCAGCTGCTAATTGGGCAAAAGGCACTTTTTCCAAGTGGTGTTCCTCTTACAGTGTACTTAGCAGGGGGAGAGTAACTGTCCCTCTTCACCCCTGCGCAGTCTTTTCCATTGGGTGTTGCTGGGGGTGTCCTGCATTTTTATTTAGATTGTGAGCCCTTTTGGGACAGGGAACCATTCAACTTAATTAATTAAATTTTTAATTAATTGATATAATTTATTATTATTATTATTATTATTATTATTATTATTAGCCTGAAAACTGCTTTGTGAATGTGTTGAAAAGTGGTATATAAATACTGTTTGTTTGTTTGATTGATATTCAAATATAAATATACAAATTTACAAAATGAACACACACACACACACACACAGTTTAATAAAAGAAAATGTTCACAGTCTGCGCTTCTTCTCTGGCTGTTATTATCATTCATTTCTTGTCATCACTATTACTGAAAATAATTTTTTCATGGGGGGGGGTTTGCCAAAAAATGATGAGCCTTAGGTGCCAAATGACCTTGGTACACCACTGCAACAGGGTAAAAGCTGCCCACCTACCCTGGATATCCGTTGCCTCTTAAGCCCAGAACAATCAGTAAACACAGAGCAGCATAAGAACATAAGAACATAAGAAGAGCCCACTGGATCAGGCCAAAGGCCCATCTAGTCCAGCTTCCTGTATCTCACAGCGGCCCACCAGGTGCCCCAGGGAGGCAGGAGACAACAAGATGCTTGCATCCTGTTGCCACTCCCTTGCACCCGGTACCAGTAGCCCACCACCTTTGTAAGGAGGTTGCACAATCCATCATTGCCTATAGCCCACGATGGACTTTTCTTCCAGAAATCTGTCCAATCCCCTCTTAAAGGCATCTAGACCAGATGCCATCACCACCTCCTGTGGCAAAGAGTTCCACAGATTAACTACCTGCTGGGTAAAAAAGTACTTCCTTTTATCTGTTTTAACTCTGCCAACCCTCAGTTTTAGCGGATGCCCCCTGGTTCTGGTATTTTGAGAGAGGGAAAAGAACTTCCCTCTATCGACTCTATCCCTTCCGTGCATAATTTTGTATGTCTCAATCATGTCGTCGTCCCCCCGGCACCTTTTTTCTAGGTTGAAGAGCCCCAAACGCTGCAGTCTTTCTTCATAAGGGAGGTGCTCCAGCCCCGTTATCATTTTTGTCACTCTCTTCTGCACCTTTTCCAGCTCCACTATTTCCTTTTTGAGGTACGGCGACCAGAAATGTACACAATATTCCAGGTGCGGCCTTACCATTGATTTGTACAATGGCATGATAATATCATGATAATGGCAGACAGCACATCCTGTCTGGGGGAAATCTGGGGAGAGCTGTAATGGCCACAGCCTCTGGTTTATCTCATGCCTTGTCAGTGTGATCTCAGCAGGAAGAAACCACACACTGTGTTCTGCAAGAGCTGTGGCGCCTCTGACTCTCTAGAGAACCGAGATCACGACTCCACTATGGCAACCTGACTTCAAGCATTAGAAAAGAGCCTGGTGGGAAAGATGTGGGGGGCAAAATACTCCAACTATTTAAGCGTCAGATCTTAAATTTAGTTTCCACAATTTCACTCTAGCCCACCACTTTCTCCATTCCCAATCCAGGAAAGGGCAGAGAGGGAGGGGGATCAGGGAAGGCAAGCATGTGGGTGGAAGCGGGCAGATCTGATTAGTGCCTGAGGCGACCACATCAGTTGGCCTCTTGAATGGGCCAGGCCTGATGCAGTATGCAATAAAAAGCCCTTTTTTGCCATTTGAAATCTATTTGGAACAGATAAACTTCTGTGCTTTTTATCATCCCAAATTGCTTTTGTCCTAGATTTCTAGGGGGGAAGGTGGGGAAGGTAAAGGTTTCCCCACGACCGAATGGTCTAGTCGTGACTGACTGTAGGGGGCGGTGCTCATCTCCATTTCAAAGCCTGTAGAGCCGGCATTTTGTCCGAGGACAAGCTTCCGTGGTCATGTGGCCGGCAGGACTATACACCGTAGCGCACAGAACATCGTTACCTTCCCACCAAAGTGGTCCCTACTTGCATTTTTAGGTGCTTTCAAACTGCAGGTTGGCAGGAGCTGGGACAAGCGATGGGAGCTCACTCCGTCGCGCAGTCTTGAACTCCCAACCTTCCGGTCGGAAAGCCCAGCAACAGCGGCTTAACCCACTGCACCACCACATCCCATTTCTTACCACCCCATAAAAATTTCATTATCACAGCTTGCCATATTTTGATCTGAGAGTCACTTCTTTAATAAGAAGAAACTGAAAAAGAAAATGCAACTTAGGAAGCATCGTCATCTGCTTTACTGCTAATTTTACCAAAATCCAACCATTCTTTGAGCGCAATCCTAAACTGGAGTTAGGCCGGCATAAGCTAAGCCAGCAAAGTTTGGCCAGCACAAGGGCCACCATAAAGCGTGTTTGGGCTACTCTCGGAGTCAAGGAGGATGACTCACATCTGTGCACTTGCCTGTCTGACTCCGAGAGTGGTCCAAACATACTTTACGGTGTCCCTTGTGCTGGCCAAACTTTGCTGGCTTAGTTTATGCCAGCCTACCTCAGTTTAGGACTGCGCTCTTTCTTATAGTAATGCTGAGATATTACAAATGGTTTCTCCTTCCATTGGGTATTTATTTCCATATAATTTCTCTTTCTGCATCATCTTTTATATTTATACCCCCACAGTCAATTCTATTCCGACTTACAATCTTATTCCTTGTTGTTGTTGTTGTTGTTGTTGTTGTTGTTGTTGTTGTTGTTGTTCAGTCGCTAAGTTGTGTCCGACTCTTTGCGACCCCATGGACCACAGCACGCCAGGCCTCCCTGTCCTCCACCAGCTTCCGGAGTTCACCCAATTTCATGTTCATTGCTTCAGTGACACTATCTAACCATCTCATCCTCTGCCACCCCCTTCTCCTCTTGCCTTCAATCTTTCCCAGCATGAGGGTCTTTTCTAAAGAGTCCTCTCTTCTCATGAGGTGGCCAAAGGACTTGAGTTTCAGCTTCAGGATTTGTCCTTCCAGGGAGCAATCAGGTTTGACTTACTGGAGGATTGACCGATTGGATCTCCTTGCAGTCCAGGGGACTCTCAAGAGTCTTCTCCAACACCATAATTCGAAAGCATCTATTCTTTGGTGCTCTGCCTTCCTTATGGTCCAGCTCTCACATCCATATATTGCTACTGGGAAAACCATAGCTTTGACTAGGCGAACCTTTGTTGACATTTTAATCATTTTTTTCTAGTCCATTTAAAAATTCCATAGGCTTTTTCCATTATCTATATACAGATTGATCTTATTTCTGTATCTGTTAAATTGTATATTATACATAGCTTGATTTTCAGCAATTTATTCAGTGCCTTTTATGAATGATGGTTTTTATGCTGCTGTTTGCCACTGGCTGGCTCTTAATGTGTATGTTTTGGTATATGGTTTTGTGCATTTCTGCGGCATCTTTTCTCTTCTGCAAACATCTTTTCTCGCAAACAGAGGCAGATCTAAGGGAGGGCAGAGCTCTAAGTTTTGCAAGAAGCCTTCCCTTGCAGTGGAAATCACTCCTCTCCTGCACCGTTTTAGCCAATCCTTACAGGGAACAGCAACATCTTGGCGTTGCTTACTGGCTACAGCAGCAAGGGAGAGGAGGGATTTACATGACAGGGTAAGGCGTCTTGCAACACTTAGAGCTTTGCCCTCCCTGTAGATCCGCCTCTGCTCGCAAAAATGGAAAATTGTAAAAAAATATATGGGGGGTCCATCTAGACAGGATGTGGGAGTTATGTGACTGCAATAATACCTGATGACTTTTTATTCTGAAAATAAATGGTGGTGGGGGAGAAAGGGCATTTGGATTGGGGCCTCAGAGATAGGGAAGTGGGCAGATCTAAGCCTGCCCCTGCCTCTACAGCCACCAAACCCCACGCTAGCCATTGATTTACAGGCAGTGGGTGCCATCAGGGAGAACCCATACGAGCAATAATTGTGGGACTCGCAGCGGTGAAATGGCAGTGCGTGGGAGGGGAGGCCGAAAGATCAAACCTCTTAGTCATCATCACCCACCAGCGTGTTCTTGTTCTAAATTCAGAACTTCCCCCAGGAGCCCTTTCTCCTCCCCAAGCCTCAGGCGGCCACATGAAGCCCAGGGTGGTGGTTGATGGTTTTTCCTCCACCTCCATCTGCTGTACAGAGCATGCAGGAAGGAGACAGACTGTGCCCCTCAAGGGAGGAGAAAATAGCAACCACCCCCATCTCTCTCCCAGCACAGAGTTTGCAAGTGAGGGGAGGGAGAGAGAACAAAGAGCCAAGCGGCTCTGGGAGAACAAGAAAATGTCTTGAGCAGTGGAAATCTACTGAGGAACACACCATCCTGCTTAAACCAAAACCTGGCCCAAGCGGCTTGGACTAGGAAAAGCGCTCCTCCAATGCCCCAAGGTGGATGGATTCCCACCTGTGAATCTGCCCAGTATGTTCAGCAGAACATTTCCACATCTCTCAGAGACTCCCTATCCGGGCCGGCCCATCCATGAGGCCAACTGAAGCAGATGCTTCAGGCAACCAATTGGTGGGAGAGCACCCATCGCCTACATGCCTCCCCTGCTCCTACTCCTACTCCCTGGACTGGAAAAGGGAGAGGAAAATTGGGGGGGG